>CM059196.1:11960299-12494181 GCA_030323885.1 Branchipolynoe longqiensis | reverse complement strand
TAGGCTAAGGTATCATAATCATATTAGGAAAAAAAACTTAGGAAAATACAAAAACCTAATATAGAAACTACTGACACCCAAAGCTCCAAGCGGTTGGCCTGAGCAAGACCAGTAAACTCTTCTGAGTGCAGGACCAGACCAAAACAGAATCACAGCTGCCCAGTGTTGAAAACAAGCACCCTCACAGGAGCTTATACGTTATGGACAGACAAGTAAATAACTTGTCACAAATAAATAACAAAATAAATACCAGTTGGTCACTTCTACCTGATTTTCTTTCTTGATTCGGACGGTCATTTTATTAAAGTATGTAGAAGCAAAGTGCAATGAGCGCTGGTGGATGAAATAGCTACGTACAAGCACAACATGCCACCTGACATGCCACGCCGACCACCAGATGAGCCAATGGAGGATGACCTGTTTGTGGTCCAACAGAAACACAACCTCTGACCTGTGGCTTGTAAACATCAACATGGGATACACCCTTGTGCAGTTCAAGATGGATACAGGCTCGCAGGCGAACATCCTGCCAGCCAAAATATTCAAGAAATTGGCAACCTGCGACTCAGACCGAGCCGACACAACCTGATAACCTACACAGGAACCCAGATTCGACCGACCGCACTCAGGAAAGACCAGGTGCTGTGATTCCAGGTGACCAACATCGGATCTCCGATACTCGGGAAAGATGCTTTTGTTCACCGGCAACTGATTGCATGCATCGACATGATCCACACTGCAGAAGCACCCACACCCGAGACACTGGCTCCCATCGAGCAAGCTCAAAATCTGATAAAAGAATAATCTGACGTGTTTCAACAGTTAGGGAAGATAAAAATGCAAGGTAAGATATAACTAGACAATCAAGTACAACCGTGTATTGACCCCTGCATCATATTGCGCATACGTTCAAAAACAAAGTTAAAGCAGAATTCACTGGCTCCCTCAGACCCCTGTGTCTACCGACACCCCCCCCCCCCACACCCCCCGAGAGGGTGCTGGCAGATTCGGCGAGTTACCCGAAGAAGCGGGCGCGCACCATGCGCCAGATACTGTGACTCCCGGTTATCTAACCGTGTCGCCTCAGTATCCCTCGCACAGTCCTCACCAAGCCCTAAACTATGCCTCAACACTGCTTTTTCAGCCTGAAAGGCTGCACGTTCATCTGCAAGAGCAACCAAAGCTGAATCAATGCTGCACCTTTCGGCTGCTAGCAATTGTTCACACCTCTGATTCTCATCCTGCATCTGAATACTCAGCGCCTCCCGCATTGAAATCTCCTCTGACTGCCTGACCCAAGCAGCTTGCTGCTGTTCAATCAGGAGACGGTGAGAAGTCACTTTTTCAGCAGAAATGCGCCGTGCCGCATTCCAATCTTCCAAATCGCGAGAGAAAGAAGCAGCGTTGGAGACTCTCAATTCATCCAACCCCCTCCTTTCCTCAGCCATCCGGTCAAACTAGACCCGCTTCCAGGCTCGCAAATGGCGAATTTGCATCGATTCCTGATGCTGTACCTCCGTCTGGGACCCCGAAACCATACGACCCATAGCTAAATCATTCTCTAACACGGACATTAACGAGTCATCAGCTACCGGCCCTGTCTCCAAAGCCAGGAAGATATCCCCACGACAGGGTGAAAAGGGGTCAAACTGCCCGAATCCCATCCCTCCAGAACGGAATGCCAAACTCCCCCACGGCAAATACTCCAGCGGCGCTCCCCACGCAGAACTACTGTGTATACCCAGACCGTAATCATCACGACATGCAACAGAACTGCTGCTACCCTTGAGTACACCTGCCCCTGAATCATTATTGATCGACAGAGACCGTATATCATCAAGAGCGAAGCCCACCTTCGCTGCACTCCCCGGAAGGCCCTCCCCAGTGTTTATACCACCTGCGAAAACCTCAAGCGTCCCATCCAATGCCACAACACCTTTTACTGACGTGATGCTACTAACTAATAAATGAGCGCCAAACTGTATGTCAAGTGCCCCGTCCAGGCCCGCCACCGGTGTAATCAACGGAGCGAAACCTGGCGGAGGACTACCACTCAATTGAGCTATCTGCGCCCAATAGCTCTCAGACTTAGCGATGCCTACAGCGACCCCGGGTGAAAGCACCGGTGGCGGCACGGGAGTAGCTACGCCCCCCCACCCCGACCAATTGACACCCCACGGCCCTCCCCGATGACGTCGGTACCTGCATTGGGAATGAAAGTATCACCCACATTCACAACAGGTATTGACAGAGCGCGATGCGGTAAACTTACCACAGAAGCGTTCACACTCACAGACGGCCCTCCTGCGACGGGACGGCCACCACCATCAATTTGGTAAGGGCGCCCACTACACAGACGGGCTGTCGACATCCCCTCTGTACAAATTTATGAAGAGAACTTACCTCTGGAAGCCATGGCCTAGGTCCAGAAGGCGAGCTGGTCATGGGACCAATGTGATGGCCCACTGTCTTCCACACTGTCACGCACTCATGGAAGAATGCCAAGATTTAGTTTCAGTATGCTTCAACCGGGTTTATTACAAAACCTCTCTGCTCTCCGTGGCCTCAACAGTCCACTGACCCGACCCCTAACTCGCCAGGTCCCACGTCGCCTCTATAGGTGGGTGGGGAGTGATCTAGCCACACGCAGGAGAGGGCAGCCCAGTCGGGGTCTGCCCGGTGGCTAGCCTGCCACACCTAGCACAGTTCAGTGTAACTACGTAGGTGTGAGGTGTAGTGTCTGCCGCCACAGCATGGTAGTGGTGCTCATGCACAGACTACTACAATACTGTTCTTTATCGGAGGCTCTCTATAAATGTTGCAGTTCTGCAACCAGTACCCGTCGTAAGGTTACAAACCACCCCCCAAGTCAAGCAAAGCATATTTATCTGGATTTGATCCCATGTATCCAAAATATATGAAACATGTATTGCCGCATAGAAAGGAACACTAAGTCACTTTCAATTAAAAAAACATCCAAAAAACATGTTTCTGCCGAAGCCTGTGTTGTCAGAATTTGTAGGTGCATGCCAAAATTGATTGTGCACGCTTCCACTTCAAATATTTCCAAAGTTAATCATTAATGTTACTTCAAGCTAGAATAATTAGTGTATACTTTAATTACTAACCTAATATATTTATCTCACAAAATGACAGCAACTCTAAACCATCAGTGGTTAGAGTGTCTGACATTTTTCCATGTCAGACTCCTAATCTGAAAGGCGGTGGTTCGATTCCCCATGCCATCACCTCTGCCAATTTTGATTTCCACTTATGTGTATAACTTACAGCATCATCAAAGGCCAGTTGCTCTCATTCCATGTCTATGTGGTGCGGGAGGTTAAAAATCCTTTGGTTTGGTAAAAAAGTGTAGGCTCGGGCTTGCTATCGACCAATGGTGTAAACAAGATCATTCAGACTTATCCACGATAGGCAGTATACATCTTTAAGAAGAAAAACAAACAAAAAGTGTTAAAGGAGATTGATATGGACTAGCCTGGTTTCATCAAATACTCTATGAGCACTCTGCGTGCTCCCTATTTATTTGAAGCATCATATGTTAGGAAGGGAATAGAAACGATTAATGGTGTCTCCATGCATCCATGTTTTACACATTGTGGGGTTCTAATTGCCTGTCGCATTTTCTTTCTACTTGCGTCTTCATAGCACTGTTCCAAGATATACTGCTCTCCAGGCACCATGCTATGATATACCACTCACTTACATTGATTACTGATGGTATGCAGGTATTGCAGGTATAGCAATACCTCAGGGAGTTTGACGCCCCTGCCTTGCAGAGTTGTAAACCACTGCCTTGTGGTACAGGTTCCTTACAGAACCGAAGGCTAAGGGAGCAAACCCTAAACAGAAAACCATGTCACTGTGGCAGCATTAAGGGCGGTTGATGTATGGAACCCCCAACATCTCCCGACCAGCCACTGCAGGGACAAATAGCTTTGCGCCTGTCTTGACATGTTCTTGCCGGTGTGAAACCTCTATTTGCTCCCCCAGAGAGTGCCGCTGGTAACTTGCAAAAGCCAGCAGCACTTCAACACTTTTGCAGGCAGCTTTCATGAAATGAAAGACTGACTCATGGATGCAACTCTCACAGCAGAGAGCTAAATGGAGATAGGCAGTCAAGTAATGAAAGCAGTCTTTGTCGCATCACGACCGACAGCATGATGATGATGACATTGATTACCCTGAGACTGACCCAACCAGTTCTTGCACTACCCAGCACTAGGATGGTAGCAACGAGTTTAAGTGCTTAGCTTGACACAGCCAGGAATCAAACCAAAGAACCTGCCATGTAGGATGCAAAAACTACACCACAATGAGAAGACTATCACATGTGGTAAGATTTACCAAATTAATTCTTTTTTGTGTGGTAAATGTGTTTATTCATCTGAATATATAATTTGTCAGTGCTGTTGAACAATCGTGATTGGGTGCATACATTGGTGAGACTCTGAGAGAGTAATCTGTGCTGTATTGTGTTACAGCACTCACCACTCTGTACAATTAGAAGGGGAGTGGCCTGGGCTGTATAGTTTACAGGGCGGACCACTCTATATAGAACTGCAGGGAGTCATCATGTACAGCAAGGTTCGTCTATATGTACATGTAGGCAATAACTGGTCATGCGGTCGTACCATGGAAGATAGGAGATTAAAGTTGCATACTCCGATGGTTTTGAATTTCTGTATTTTTTCTGAGATACATATATTAGATTGATCACTAGTATCTACTTTACATTAGTTCAAAGTTACTTTTATTTTAAATGGTAAGCTTTTGAGATATTTTGAGTGCAAACATGGACAATAGTTTTGGCAAGCTTGCCAAAACTCTGACACCATAAATTTCTGCAGTAACAGGTTCAGTTAAATTGACTCATTATTGCCTTCTATGCCAAAACAAATGCTTAATAAGTGCATCAGTATCTAAGCTAGATATGTAAAATCAAATCTAGATAATTGGTTTTGTTTTGAAAAGTTGATATTTCATCAGACTATGCAGCTTTAACTTAATAGAGAAGTCTCTTATTAATTGTTTTATGTGGCAGATATGGTTTAGCAAGCTAAAATTGTGGCCCGTGTGTTGATAGTTTCCTTTTAGTGCTGTTTAACCTTTTGGTATGTAAATAGTGTGTGTTTGATTAGCGTTGTCGGTATATTAGCGCAGAGTAGTTAAGCAGGTCTGTTTAAGTGTTTTTTTTTACAGTTGTTCAGTCGGGTGCCATGTGGTGTGTTACCTGGTAGTGCATTGGTTAATCAATGTATTTACAGCACTGAACACGGTACAACTATTTGTATTGTGCCACCTAACCATCACTGGCTATACACACAATGCTGGAGCCATTCGCTGGAGTACAGAACTGACCATCCCAGTCTTCATTAAGTACCTTTAACTGGCGTTGCGAGTCCTGTTTCAGTTTGTGGGTGAATTCACGGAGGGAGTGGTAGGTGACTGGGCGATGAACCTCCTCGCAGCCTGAGCAGCTGCCGAAACAAGTTGATCAATCTCCATTGCGGAACGGCCAAGACCACCGCTCGATTGAGCCAACCTGGACCGCATCCGATACATCTTTGGACCGCTTTTCGTCAAGGTTGGAACCTTAAGGAGATTGATGTTCCTAGAGGACGCCATTGTGGTGCCGAAAGCAGGTTTTCTGTCCGCCATCTTGGTTTGCTTAATGAGGGATGTGTTGTTGGCATAGAGGTGGGGGCCATGACGGTGTGCAAAATGGCTCCAGAGTCCGGTGCTGCGCGAGTTAACAAAGTGTTCAGCACGATCTTCTGTCTTCACCTTCTTCGGTGTTCTGGTTGCGGAAGGAACCAAAGGAAGTGATGGATTCGGTGCGGCTGAATTTGAATCTCGTTCCCTCTTCAAATTGTTGAGGCGCGATCTCATGGTCTCAAAAGTCTTCCTCATGAGGCTGCCAAGTTTGTTCAGTTTGGTAACGATGGCTTCCGTTGGTGCTGGCTTTGCATTGACGGACAGCTGCTGTGGAATTATCGCTGTCATCTGGCTAATTGGCAATGCTTGTGGTTGAAGCTGTGCCTGCAGATTGGCTGACGCTTGTTGCAGAGCCTGCAGACTGAATGTATTCCGTGCTTCCTTTTTCGCTGCAGATTCCAGCAGGTTCCTAAACAAGGATATCAGTAAAGCGGAAGCATCCTTCGACTGTAGCTGTCCAAGGGTGAGTGAGTCACTGAGTGGTACTTGCGATAACTTTGTGAATGCAGCCAGATCCTCTGTTGCCAGCGACGCACTCCGACTGGGACCCGCCACTCTCGTGGCTTCTTTCGGTGAAATTATGTCTGAATCGTGCTCTTCCGAATAAGACACTGAGCCCGACGTTGACCTCCTTGACTTGGACTTCCTTCCTCTTCTCTTGCTCCTCCTTCTTTTGCTTTTGCCATTTTTCCCCTTTGCATTCCTGCTTTTCCGCCGCCGTCTCGTTCTTCTTTGCTTTCCGGATCTTCCCCCTGACCTACTTCTGCTCCCTCTACTTTGTGACTGCATATGTTGCTCAATGTACTTGGCAAGCACTTCTTCATTCAACGAAAGCTGATTGTTTTCAGTCGCTCCTGCACCAAATGCACCATTGGGACTTGAGGCAAACCCATAGGTTTGTCCATATCCAGCACCGTACATAGTTGGCGTGGGCAGCAAATCAGCGAAAGCCCCACTGGTTCCATATCCACCGCCTCCAGTTCCAAGTCCTCCACCACCCTGAAAGCCACCGCTGCTGTAACCCATTTGGCCATAACCTCCTCGACTGGTAACCTTGCCAACACCAAAGACGGGCTCTGCAGAGTAACCCAGGGACCCTCTTCCCATCCGCCCGCTATTGTAGTGCTTGGATCCGCTATTGTAGTGCTTGGATCCAACACCACCTGCAGTGTAGTCACTGTAGGATTGCTGCCAGTACGGCTTCCGCCTTACATAGGTTCTGGAGGGCCAGTCTTGGTTCTTGTAGTCAGGCGATGAGAAGCCATAGCTGTAGTCTGGGGAGCGCTTCGACCGCCTCAGTGCCTCATGTTCCCTCAACGCGCCTGATTTCGCTTCTGGTGATTTTTTTAACAGGGAGTGGCCAATGCGCTGTGCCATATCTGCTGCAGCTGTCGCTTCTGGAAGTGACCGCTTCAAGCGCTGGCCTGCAAAGAAACAAAGAAGGTCTGATGTTTGTGACACCATTACATAGAACAACTCCTGCTACTTTTTAGGTTGCAAGCCTGGCTCTCTTCGCCCAAAAGTGATATTTAAAAAAAGAGAATAGAAATGAACATTTTTAATTTGTCAAACATGGAAAACCTCCTCACGAAAACCTGATGCAGAATCCCCCTTTTACAAAACGTAAAAGCTCCCACCCCCACCTCCGGAAATATGAAAACGATCAAAGGAACTAATACCATACAATAAACAATAAATCGAGCGATACCTTATTTCATCATGATAATTACTCATCAAATATGACCTACTCATCATGTTAGGGTTTTATCGAGAACACGCCATTACAGTCAGCTCCGGTTAATCCGACACATTCTGTCACACGCCAAGTAATGTCAGATATCAAATTGTCGGATTAACTAAGTTAGACTATTTCGTGGTCATTTGCAGGTTTTTTTTTATAAGCCTATATAGGCCTAGATGTGACTGAATCATGTATGCAATTGTTCATTAAAATAATAATATCACCTAAGGTAACATATATATATTTATTACAGATACACGTACATATCAATCATTCACACTAACAGTATTTGATATTTAACAGCTTTGACAAACTGGACAGCACAGCCACTGAAATAAAGTCTAAATCTGGGATATTAGTGCTAATTCATGTTTGAAAGATTTCAAGTGTCAGATTAACCAGAGCTATAGGCATGCTATAGGCATGCTTGTTACAAAAAAGCAGTGTCAGTGTCGGAAAGTGAGTGTCAGATTAACCAGAGTAATTAGCATTGATTAATATTGGGGAAATCTGTTACACCTGAAATTGTGTCGGTAAGCAAAATTGTCGGATTGACCAGTGTCCGATTAACCAGAGGTGACTGTATATCCATAACTTCCCATATCCAAGCACTACCAGAAGGTGAGTATTTAGGAGAATACATGATCCCGCCTCGCTAGTCCCACATCAAGGCTGTTTCATTCAACATCGTCTCCTTATAATGTTGTTGAGGAAAGAAAGAAAACTTGCAAATAGATCAGGAGGTCATGTCAACATTCAACAGGAGTGGCAAAAGCGGGGGGGGGGGAGGGGCAGGGGAAGCGATGTCCCCCAATAATTCCATATCTTTTGTTACTTACTTATAGGAAGAGTTCAGATGCAAAACCATGTAAACGCCAATAAAATATATGCAGATAAACATTGGAATCAAACCTTCAAAAAGTTATTTTGTTTATATCCCTACTCTTTTCCTCATGGCTCCAGAATCATGTGATCATATGAAAAGTGGAATAAGTGAGCTATAAAATTATTTTCATGTAAAAATCTGTAATTAAAACTACATTTTTGGATTGGCATTTATGTGGTTTTGCCCCTGAACCCTTCGATGTTATTATGTATGCCAATATCTGTTTTTGTATTTATATCTGTATCAATTTGATACAATTTAGGTTAACATACATGTATACACATACAGGGTATAAATGCCTGTTAGGCTTGCATCAGCAGAGAGGCTAAGGCACTGAACTTTGAAATGATATATTTGTTGGTGTGCTGGATTAAAATATTATTGAGCTAGTGACGTCAAATTACTATGCGAGGATATGTTTGAATCACATGATGAGTCTGTCATGTACACATTAGGTTGGTTACTCAAGTTCATATAATTAACAATTCTTTTGTTATTCTGCTCTCACCATTTTCAAATGTCTTCTCTTTTGCAGACCACCTGTCCATATACACTGATGGTTTGAAAGACCAAAGCCGGGTAAATTTTGGCATACGCTTGCCCGATCAGAGCTCGATTTTCACTGCGGAAGCCCGAGCACTCCTTCTCGCCTTGGAGTGTATCGTGGTATCCAACCACACTAACTATGTTATATACAGTGATTCGCTCTCCTGCCTCCTGGCTGTTGCTGGACTGAAAACGAATCACCCTATTCTAGCAACGGTCATTTATAAAATGAACCAACTGGCAACAGATGGGTATGACATCCACCTGTGCTGGGTGCCTGGCCATGCCGGCATACAAGGAAACGAACGAGCTGATCGCAAAGAAGGCCCTGAACTGTGATCTTGAACCGTGTCTGATCCCTCACTCTGATCTAAAACCACTAATAGCCACCCACATAAAATCCAAATGGCAACATGTGTGGGATGAAAACATTAATATACTTAAAGAAACTGAACCATCTGTGGGAAAACCACCACAGACTCATGCGGGAGGTCGGCGGGACCAAGTGGTCCTTAGTCACTGCCGTATTGGCCACTCGTGGCTTACACATGCTTTTCTGCTCAAGGGGGAGCCTCCCCCTGAATGCATTGGGTGTCAGTCTCCGCTGACACTCAAACACATTTGACTAAGTTGTGTTGATTTTTTGGCCCTGTGCCAACCATTTTACACTGCAGACAGTTTGCATGACCTTTTACTGAAGTAAATGAAGAAAACATTTTAGCCTTTTTGAGGGCAGCAGGACTGTACAACCTCATATAGTTGACTAAATAAATTCTATCAATTATTAATCAAACTTTTCTTTTTCTATGGGAATTTGTTTCCTTTGCCTACAAATATATGATTGTGAGCTTTTTAATTTAATGAGTGTCTATTGGCACATAATTGACTGTCTGCTTTTACATGTAAAAGCAATGGTTTGAACAAAAAACAAACATTTCTCGCCGTGAATATGGCCTATGCTGCCGACACGGCATAAAGCAACCACACATCAATCAATCAATCTCTTTTCTATTAAAGGTAACGTCAGCATTTACATTAAAGGTACCATCAATACTTTCGGGGCTAACATCCTAATCATGGTGGGACTTAAACCCACACTTAGCCATTCCGGGACCAACACCCTAATTATGGTCATCATTGCAACTGCGTGCTCATTTAGAATCCTCCTCAATAATTAATACCTTGTTAACTGAAGCATGTCTCTCAGCATTATATCACAGAGGAAGCCTATCAATCCGTGTGTGTGTTTCCCTGGTGTACATCACTCCACCAGATCACTTCACTGAGGAGGGCCATTAGCCCTGACTGACCCTAATAATCACAGCTTGATCTCAATGACCTCCAATGTAGATCATGTCATAAATCGTCATAGATGGTCGGTTGTTGGAGTTTTACACCCTGACAACATCTCAGGTCATATCAGGACGGATATCGACTTGTGACAGCACGCACTCATGGCAACTTTGTAGTGCTGTCCCACTGGGAGACCAGGCTGCCGACACCTTGACCCGATATCCCACTCAGTCACATTATCCTGACACTGAGCTAACCAGGCCTTGCCCTATCCTATTATTTGCATTAAAAGTCACTTTATTTAACGACGCCTCTGGAGCACATTGATTTTTATCATCGGCTATTGGACGTCAAACATATGGTAATTCTGACATATTTCTTTGGAGGAAACCTGCTGCCACCACATAGGCTACTCTTTCTGATAAGAAGCAAGGGGTCTTTTATATGCACTTTCCCATAGACAGGACAGCACATACCACAGCCTTTGATGAACCAATTGTGGATCACTGGTTGGAACGGAAAATAGGCCAAACACCAAATGGGTTCACTGAGCAGGATCAATCGGATAACCCACACCTTCACAGGTGGACACTCTACTGCCTGAGCTATGTCCTGCTCCCCTATTATTTGTAGTAATGCCGAACGCTAGGCTAGGAAGCGAAAAGTACCAATTTTGTAAGTCATTGGTTTGACTCGACAGAGATTCAAACTCCTGACCTTCCACACAGGAAGCCTGCGCTCTTACGGACTGCACCACCGCGTCCTGTGTGAGTGATCCATGGCGTACATCATTCTACCGGATTGCTTCACTGAGGAGGGCCACTAGCTTTGACTGACCCTAATAAATTAATAGTCACAGCTGGACTGGAAACGCCCAAGGTGTAGAGTAGGTCGTAAATAACCTGTAACAAATAGGCATTTCCAATGGCTACTGTAAATAGTGATATCCGATGATATATAATGTCAATGTGCAAGCGTGTCCTGCACCATAGCCTCTTATAGACCTTTTCTTTAATTTGAGGTTGTGTTGTATTTATCATTAAGCCTCACTCTGAGCATGGAGGTTAATGGTTTTGCAATCTGATGACTTAAGTATCTACCATAATAAACAATCAATATGTGTATTTATAAATGTTTACATTTATGCAAATCTGATATAAGCGGTGCAGGTGAAACTATTGTGTGCTGATTCTGGAAGCGTCTATGGGGTACAGCTAGATTGGCTTGGAGCCCTGTTGCTTGTGCGGACAGGTAAGCAAAGGCAGCTGGTCAGCAGGTGCTTCCTGTCCTAATAAACAGGATAACCATAAACAACAGCAAATTGAAAACAGTACTATTTGGTACCAGGCTAATGAGTAATGACAAAATAAAGTGTCATCTGGGAAACACCAAACTAGAACAGATAGACAACTACAGATACCTGGGAGTGGATCTAGACAGACACCTAACTTATGACCTATGCATAACAAATACTTTAAAAAAAGTAAACCACAAAATATGGCTCATAGCAAAACTGAGATACTACATGACTGAAAACATTGATCCTCCCCTACTTTGTCTATGGCAATGTAGTATACATGGGAGGTAATACAGAACTATTAAACAAACTACAGTTGCTGCAAAACAGAGCCCTCAAAGTATGCCTTCAGGTGCACAAAAGATATCCCACAATAGAATTACACAAAAAATGCAATGCAACACTATTAACCAGTAGAAGGGAAACACATCTCAATATACTAGCACACCATTACACCACAAAAGTAGGCTACACAGTAACCCCCCGAAGGGACACCAGGCACATGGCAGCACCAGTGCTACTGACAGCAATAAGTAACACAAAACTTTATGAGAGAAGTGTACTGGCCATGGCAGCACATGCCTGGAATAATCAACCCACACAACAATGGGCAATCGAAAACCTGGACCACTATAAAAGATCCTTAAAGAAAACAAGGCAGTACACAACCACGTACTGAAGGAACAATATCTCACCTGACCTTGGGCACAGTCACTGCTTGCTGTGTTCTGGCACAAAAAGCAAAAGACAGGCCAGAAAAGTTGGCAGATATTACAAATATGGAAACTAGCCCTCCTAAGTACTAAGGAAATCCGAATGACTATCACCATATGGTGCAATCTGTCTGGGTATGTGTAATGGCACAAACAAAAGCAGAACAGGCCATGGTCAAGCATCAGATTCACCCTGAAATACAAAATGGCTAAGCATACAACACAACCATCCCACCTAGCCACAGTCCTGAAGGGTCCGGTTGTGTTCTAGCACACTGGTGCACTATCTAAGGACAGGGCGTGGGTGAAAGGATGTTGTAACAAACCACAAAAGGGATGGGATCCTCTCCCGCAGGCATGTATGTCATCTGGGTAGATGTACATAGTAGGCTAAGGTATCATAATCATATTAGGAAAAAAAACTTAGGAAAATACAAAAACCTAATATAGAAACTACTGACACCCAAAGCTCCAAGCGGTTGGCCTGAGCAAGACCAGTAAACTCTTCTGAGTGCAGGACCAGACCAAAACAGAATCACAGCTGCCCAGTGTTGAAAACAAGCACCCTCACAGGAGCTTATACGTTATGGACAGACAAGTAAATAACTTGTCACAAATAAATAACAAAATAAATACCAGTTGGTCACTTCTACCTGATTTTCTTTCTTGATTCGGACGGTCATTTTATTAAAGTATGTAGAAGCAAAGTGCAATGAGCGCTGGTGGATGAAATAGCTACGTACAAGCACAACATGCCACCTGACATGCCACGCCGACCACCAGATGAGCCAATGGAGGATGACCTGTTTGTGGTCCAACAGAAACACAACCTCTGACCTGTGGCTTGTAAACATCAACATGGGATACACCCTTGTGCAGTTCAAGATGGATACAGGCTCGCAGGCGAACATCCTGCCAGCCAAAATATTCAAGAAATTGGCAACCTGCGACTCAGACCGAGCCGACACAACCTGATAACCTACACAGGAACCCAGATTCGACCGACCGCACTCAGGAAAGACCAGGTGCTGTGATTCCAGGTGACCAACATCGGATCTCCGATACTCGGGAAAGATGCTTTTGTTCACCGGCAACTGATTGCATGCATCGACATGATCCACACTGCAGAAGCACCCACACCCGAGACACTGGCTCCCATCGAGCAAGCTCAAAATCTGATAAAAGAATAATCTGACGTGTTTCAACAGTTAGGGAAGATAAAAATGCAAGGTAAGATATAACTAGACAATCAAGTACAACCGTGTATTGACCCCTGCATCATATTCCGCATACGTTCAAAAACAAAGTTAAAGCAGAATTCACTGGCTCCCTCGGACCCCTGTGTCTACCGACACCCCCCCCCCCCACACCCCCCGAGAGGGTGCTGGCAGATTCGGCGAGTTACCCGAAGAAGCGGGCGCGCACCATGCGCCAGATACTGTGACTCCCGGTTATCTAACCGTGTCGCCTCAGTATCCCTCGCACAGTCCTCACCAAGCCCTAAACTATGCCTCAACACTGCTTTTTAAGCCTGAAAGGCTGCACGTTCATCTGCAAGAGCAACCAAAGCTGAATCAATGCTGCACCTTTCGGCTGCTAGCAATTGTTCACACCTCTGATTCTCATCCTGCATCTGAATACTCAGCACCTCCCGCATTGAAATCTCCTCTGACTGCCTGACCCAAGCAGCTTGCTGCTGTTCAATCAGGAGACGGTGAGAAGTCACTTTTTCAGCAGAAATGCGCCGTGCCGCATTCCAATCTTCCAAATCGCGAGAGAAAGAAGCAGCGTTGGAGACTCTCAATTCATCCAACCCCCTCCTTTCCTCAGCCATCCGGTCAAACTAGACCCGCTTCCAGGCTCGCAAATGGCGAATTTGCATCGATTCCTGATGCTGTACCTCCGTCTGGGACCCCGAAACCATACGACCCATAGCTAAATCATTCTCTAACACGGACATTAACGAGTCATCAGCTACCGGCCCTGTCTCCAAAGCCAGGAAGATATCCCCACGACAGGGTGAAAAGGGGTCAAACTGCCCGAATCCCATCCCTCCAGAACGGAATGCCAAACTCCCCCACGGCAAATACTCCAGCGGCGCTCCCCACGCAGAACTACTGTGTATACCCAGACCGTAATCATCACGACATGCAACAGAACTGCTACCCTTGAGTACACCTGCCCCTGAATCATTATTGATCGACAGAGACCGTATATCATCAAGAGCGAAGCCCACCTTCGCTGCACTCCCCGGAAGGCCCTCCCCAGTGTTTATACCACCTGCGAAAACCTCAAGCGTCCCATCCAATGCCACAACACCTTTTACTGACGTGATGCTACTAACTAATAAATGAGCGCCCAACTGTATGTCAAGTGCCCCGTCCAGGCCCGCCACCGGTGTAATCAACGGAGCGAAAGCTGGCGGAGGACTACCACTCAATTGAGCTATCTGCGCCCAATAGCTCTCAGACTTAGCGATGCCTACAGCGACCCCGGGTGAAAGCACCGGTGGCGGCACGGGAGTAGCTACGCCCCCCCACCCCGACCAATTGACACCCCACGGCCCTCCCCGATGACGTCGGTACCTGCATTGGGAATGAAAGTATCACCCACATTCACAACAGGTATTGACAGAGCGCGATGCGGTAAACTTACCACAGAAGCGTTCACACTCACAGACGGCCCTCCTGCGACGGGACGGCCACCACCATCAATTTGGTAAGGGCGCCCACTACACAGACGGGCTGTCGACATCCCCTCTGTACAAATTTATGAAGAGAACTTACCTCTGGAAGCCATGGCCTAGGTCCAGAAGGCGAGCTGGTCATGGGACCAATGTGATGGCCCACTGTCTTCCACACTGTCACGCACTCATGGAAGAATGCCAAGATTTAGTTTCAGTATGCTTCAACCGGGTTTATTACAAAACCTCTCTGCTCTCCGTGGCCTCAACAGTCCACTGACCCGACCCCTAACTCGCCAGGTCCCACGTCGCCTCTATAGGTGGGTGGGGAGTGATCTAGCCACACGCAGGAGAGGGCAGCCCAGTCGGGGTCTGCCCGGTGGCTAGCCTGCCACACCTAGCACAGTTCAGTGTAACTACGTAGGTGTGAGGTGTAGTGTCTGCCGCCACAGCATGGTAGTGGTGCTCATGCACAGACTACTACAATACTGTTCTTTATCGGAGGCTCTCTATAAATGTTGCAGTTCTGCAACCAGTACCCGTCGTAAGGTTACAAACCACCCCCCAAGTCAAGCAAAGCATATTTATCTGGATTTGATCCCATGTATCCAACATATATGAAACATGTATTGCCGCATAGAAAGGAACACTAAGTCACTTTCAATTAAAAAAACATCCAAAAAACATGTTTCTGCCGAAGCCTGTGTTGTCAGAATTTGTAGGTGCATGCCAAAATTGATTGTGCACGCTTCCACTTCAAATATTTCCAAAGTTAATCATTAATGTTACTTCAAGCTAGAATAATTAGTGTATACTTTAATTACTAACCTAATATATTTATCTCACAAAATGACAGCAACTCTAAACGATCAGTGGTTAGAGTGTCTGACATTTTTCCATGTCAGACTCCTAATCTGAAAGGCGGTGGTTCGATTCCCCATGCCATCACCTCTGCCAATTTTGATTTCCACTTATGTGTATAACTTACAGCATCATCAAAGGCCAGTTGCTCTCATTCCATGTCTATGTGGTGCGGGAGGTTAAAAATCCTTTGGTTTGGTAAAAAAGTGTAGGCTCGGGCTTGCTATCGACCAATGGTGTAAACAAGATCATTCAGACTTATCCACGATAGGCAGTATACATCTTTAAGAAGAAAAACAAACAAAAAGTGTTAAAGGAGATTGATATGGACTAGCCTGGTTTCATCAAATACTCTATGAGCACTCTGCGTGCTCCCTATTTATTTGAAGCATCATATGTTAGGAAGGGAATAGAAACGATTAATGGTGTCTCCATGCATCCATGTTTTACACATTGTGGGGTTCTAATTGCCTGTCGCATTTTCTTTCTACTTGCGTCTTCATAGCACTGTTCCAAGATATACTGCTCTCCAGGCACCATGCTATGATATACCACTCACTTACATTGATTACTGATGGTATGCAGGTATTGCAGGTATAGCAATACCTCAGGGAGTTTGACGCCCCTGCCTTGCAGAGTTGTAAACCACTGCCTTGTGGTACAGGTTCCTTACAGAACCGAAGGCTAAGGGAGCAAACCCTAAACAGAAAACCATGTCACTGTGGCAGCATTGAGGGCGGTTGATGTATGGAACCCCCAACATCTCCCGACCAGCCACTGCAGGGACAAATAGCTTTGCGCCTGTCTTGACATGTTCTTGCCGGTGTTAAACCTCTATTTGCTCCCCCAGAGAGTGCCGCTGGTAACTTGCAAAAGCCAGCAGCACTTCAACACTTTTGCAGGCAGCTTTCATGAAATGAAAGACTGACTCATGGATGCAACTCTCACAGCAGAGAGCTAAATGGAGATAGGCAGTCAAGTAATGAAAGCAGTCTTTGTCGCATCACGACCGACAGCATGATGATGATGACATTGATTACCCTGAGACTGACCCAACCAGTTCTTGCACTACCCAGCACTAGGATGGTAGCAACGAGTTTAAGTGCTTAGCTTGACACAGCCAGGAATCAAACCAAAGAACCTGCCATGTAGGATGCAAAAACTACACCACAATGAGAAGACTATCACATGTGGTAAGATTTACCAAATTAATTCTTTTTTGTGTGGTAAATGTGTTTATTCATCTGAATATATAATTTGTCAGTGCTGTTGAACAATCGTGATTGGGTGCATACATTGGTGAGACTCTGAGAGAGTAATCTGTGCTGTATTGTGTTACAGCACTCACCACTCTGTACAATTAGAAGGGGAGTGGCCTCGGCTGTATAGTTTACAGGGCGGACCACTCTATATAGAACTGCAGGGAGTCATCATGTACAGCAAGGTTTGTCTATATGTACATGTAGGCAATAACTGGTCATGCGGTCGTACCATGGAAGATAGGAGATTAAAGTTGCATACTCCGATGGTTTTACATTTCTGTATTTTTTCTGAGATAAATATATTACATCGATCACTAGTATCTACTTTACATTAGGTCAAAGTTACTTTTATTTTAAATGGTAAACTTTTTGAGATATTTTGAGTACAAACATTGAAAATTAGTTTTGGCAAGCTTGCCAAAACTCTGACACCATAAACTTCTGCAGTAACAGGTTCTGTTAAATTAACTCAGTATTGCCTTCTACGCAGAAACAAATGCTTAATAAGTGCATCAGTATCTAAGTTAAGAGTAAAATCAAATCCTATAAAATTGGTTCTTGTTTTGATAAAGTTGATTATTTCATAAACTAGCAGCTTTAACTTAAAGAGAGAAGTCTCCTATAATTGTTTTATGTGGCAGATATGGTTTAGCAAGCTAAAATTGTGGCCCGTGTGTTGATAGTTTCCTTTTAGTGCTGTTTAACCTTTTGGTATGTAAATAGTGTCTGTTTGATTAGCGTTGTCGGTATATTAGCGCAGAGTAGTTAAGCAGGTCTGTTTAAGTGTTTTTTTTTACAGTTGTTCAGTCGGGTGCCATGTGGTGTGTTACCTGGTAGTGCATTGGTTAATCAATGTATTTACAGCACTGAACACGGTACAACTATTTGTATTGTGCCACCTAACCATCACTGGCTATACACACAATGCTGGAGCCATTCGCTGGAGTACAGAACTGACCATCCCAGTCTTCATTAAGTACCTTTAACTGGCGTTGCGAGTCCTGTTTCAGTTTGTGGGTGAATTCACGGAGGGAGTGGTAGGTGACTGGGCGATGAACCTCCTCGCAGCCTGAGCAGCTGCCGAAACAAGTTGATCAATCTCCATTGCAGAACGGCCAAGACCACCGCTCGATTGAGCAAACCTGGACCGCATCCGATAAATCTTTGGACCGCTTTTCGTCAAGGTTGGAACCTTAAGGAGATTGATGTTCCTAGAGGATGCCATTGTGGTGCCGAAAGCAGGTTTTCTGTCCGCCATCTTGATTTGCTTAATGAGGGATGTGTTGTTGGCATAGAGGTGGGGGCCATGACGGTGTGCAAAATGGCTCCAGAGTCCGGTGCTGCGCGAGTTAACAAAGTGTTCAGCACGATCTTCTGCCTTCACCTTCTTCGGTGTTCTGGTTGCGGAAGGAACCAAAGGAAGTGATGAATTCGGTGCGGCTGAATTTGAATCTCGTTCCCTCTTCAAATTGTTGAGGCGCGATCTCATGGTCTCAAAAGTCTTCCTCATGAGGCTGCCAAGTTTGTTCAGTTTGGTAACGATGGCTTCCGTTGGTGCTGGCTTTGCATTGACGGACAGCTGCTGTGGAATTATCGCTGTCATCTGGCTAATTGGCAATGCTTGTGGTTGAAGCTGTGCCTGCAGATTGGCTGACGCTTGTTGCAGAGCCTGCAGACTGAATGTATTCCGTGCTTCCTTTTTCGCTGCAGATTCCAGCAGGTTCCTAAACAAGGATATCAGTAAAGCGGAAGCATCCTTCGACTGTAGCTGTCCAAGGGTGAGTGAGTCACTGAGTGGTACTTGCGATAACTTTGTGAATGCAGCCAGATCCTCTGTTGCCAGCGATGCACTCCGACTGGGACCCGCCACTCTCGTGGCTTCTTTCGGTGAAATTATGTCTGAATCGTGCTCTTCCGAATAAGACACTGAGCCCGACGTTGACCTCCTTGACTTGGACTTCCTTCCTCTTCTCTTGCTCCTCCTTCTTTTGCTTTTGCCATTTTTCCCCTTTGCATTCCTGCTTTTCCGCCGCCGTCTCGTTCTTCTTTGCTTTCCGGATCTTCCCCCTGACCTACTTCTGCTCCCTCTACTTTGTGACTGCATATGTTGCTCAATGTACTTGGCAAGCACTTCTTCATTCAACGAAAGCTGATTGTTTTCAGTCGCTCCTGCACCAAATGCACCATTGGGACTTGAGGCAAACCCATAGGTTTGTCCATATCCGGCACCGTACATAGTTGGCGTGGGCAGCAAATCAGCGAAAGCCCCACTGGTTCCATATCCACCGCCTCCAGTTCCAAGTCCTCCACCACCCTGAAAGCCACCGCTGCTGTAACCCATTTGGCCATAACCTCCTCGACTGGTAACCTTGCCAACACCAAAGACGGGCTCTGCAGAGTAACCCAGGGACCTTCTTCCCATCCGCCCGCTATTGTAGTGCTTGGATCCGCTATTGTAGTGCTTGGATCCAACACCACCTGCAGTGTAGTCACTGTAGGATTGCTGCCAGTACGGCTTCCGCCTTACATAGGTTCTGGAGGGCCAGTCTTGGTTCTTGTAGTCAGGCGATGAGAAGCCATAGCTGTAGTCTGGGGAGCGCTTCGACCGCCTCAGTGCCTCATGTTCCCTCAACGCGCCTGATTTCGCTTCTGGTGATTTTTTTAACAGGGAGTGGCCAATGCGCTGTGCCATATCTGCTGCAGCTGTCGCTTCTGGAAGTGACCGCTTCAAGCGCTGGCCTGCAAAGAAACAAAGAAGGTCTGATGTTTGTGACACCATTACATAGAACAACTCCTGCTACTTTTTAGGTTGCAAGCCTGGCTCTCTTCGCCCAAAAGTGATATTTAAAAAAAGAGAATAGAAATGAGCATTTTTAATTTGTCAAACATGGAAAACCTCCTCACGAAAACCTGATGCAGAATCCCCCTTTTACAAAACGTAAAAGCTCCCACCCCCACCTCCGGAAATATGAAAACGATCAAAGGAACTAATACCATACGATAAACAATAAATTGAGCGATACCTTATTTCATCATGATAATTACTCATCAAATATGACCTACTCATCATGTTAGGGTTTTATCGAGAACACGCCATTACAGTCAGCTCCGGTTAATCCGACACATTCTGTCACACGCCAAGTAATGTCAGATATCAAATTGTCGGATTAACTAAGTTAGACTATTTCGTGGTCATTTGCAGGTTTTTTTTATAAGCCTATATAGGCCTAGATGTGACTGAATCATGTATGCAATTGTTCATTAAAATAATAATAACACCTAAGTAACATATCTGTATTTATTACAGATACACATACATATCAATCATTCACACTAACAGTATTTGATATTTAACAGCTTTGACAAACTGGACAGCACAGCCACTGAAATAAAGTCTAAATCTGGGATATTAGTGCTAATTCATGTTTGAAAGATTTCAAGTGTCGGATTAATCAGAGCTATAGGCATGCTATAGGCATGCTTGTTACAAAAAAGCAGAGTCAGTGTCGGAAAGCGAGTGTCAGATTAACCAGAGTAATTAGCGTTGATT
The DNA here is from genome assembly GCA_030323885.1 of Branchipolynoe longqiensis. Classification (NCBI taxonomy): domain Eukaryota; kingdom Metazoa; phylum Annelida; class Polychaeta; order Phyllodocida; family Polynoidae; genus Branchipolynoe; species Branchipolynoe longqiensis. Next base: position 12,473,613 of record CM059196.1, on the reverse strand, counting down.
AATATTGGGGAAATCTGTTACACCTGAAATTGTGTCGGTAAGCAAAATTGTCGGATTGACCAGTGTCCGATTAACCAGAGGTGACTGTATATCCATAACTTCCCATATCCAAGCACTACCAGAAGGTGAGTATTTAGGAGAATACATGATCCCGCCTCGCTAGTCCCACATCAAGGCTGTTTCATTCAACATCGTCTCCTTATAATGTTGTTGAGGAAAGAAAGAAAACTTGCAAATAGATCAGGAGGTCATGTCAACATAGAACAGGAGTGGCAAAAGCGGGGCGGGGGGAGGGGCAGGGGAAGCGATGCCCCCCTATAATTCCATATCTTTTGTTACTTATTTATAGGAAGAGTTCAGATGCAAAACCATGTAAACGCCAATAAAATAAATGCAGATAAACATTGGAATCAAACCTTCAAAAACTTATTTTGTTTATATCCCTACTCTTTTCCTCATTGCTCCAGAATCATGTGATCATATGAAAAGTGGAATGAGTGAGCTATAAAATTATTTTCATGTAAAAATCTGTAATTTAAACTACATTTTTGGATTGGCGTTTATGTGGTTTTGTCCCTGAACCCTTCGATGTTATTATGTATGCCAATATCTGTTTTTGTATTTATATCTATATCAATTTGATACAATTTAGGTTAACATACATGTATACACATACAGGGTATAAATGCCTGTTAGGTTTGCATCAGCCGAGAGGCTAAGGCACTGAACTGTGAAATGATATATTTGTTGGTGTGCTGGATTAAAATATTATTGAGCTAGTGACGTCAAATTACTATGTGAGGATATGTTTGAATCACATGATGAGTCTGTCATGTACACATTAGGTTGGTTTCTCAAGTTCATATAATTAACAATTATTTTGTTATTCTACTCTCACGATCTTCAAATGTCTTCTCTTTTGCAGACCACCTCTCCATATACACTGATGGTTGGAAAGACCAAAGCCGGGTAAAATTTGGCATACGCTTGCCCGATTAGAGCTCGATTTTCACTGGGGAAGCCCAAGCACTCCTTCTCACTTTGGAGTGTATCGTGGTATCCAACTACACTAACTATGTTATATACAGTGATTTGTTCTCCTGCCTCCTGGCTGTTGCTGGACTGAAAACGAATCACCCTATTCTAGCAACGGTCATTTATAAAATAAACCAACTGGCAACAGATGGGTATGACATCCACCTGTGCTGGGTGCCTGGCCATGCTGGCATACAAGGAAACGAACGAGCTGATCGCGAAGAAGACCCTGAACTGTGATCTTGAACCGTGTCTCATCCCTCACTCTGATCTAAAACCACTAATAGCCACCCCACATAAAATCCAAATGCACATGGATAAAAGATAAACATTAATAAACTAAAAAACTGAACCATCAGTGGAAAAGCCACCACAGGGACTGCATGCGGAGCGGCGGGAAACCAGTTTTAGCCTTAGTCCTGTCCGTATTGAGCGCCCTAGTTGGCTTACACAAGCGTTTTCTTTGTCTCAAGGAGAGCCTCCCCCTGAATGATTAACTGACACTCAAACACATTTGACTAAGTTGTGTTGATTTTTTGGCCCTGTGCCAACCATTTTACACTGCAGACAGTTTGCATGACCTTTTACTAAAGTAAATGAAGAAAACATTTTAGCCTTTTTGAGGGCAGCAGGACTGTACAACCTCATATAGTTGACTAAATAAATTCTATCAATTATTAATCAAACTTTTCTTTTTCTATGGGAATTTGTTTCCTTTGCCCACAAATATATGATTGTGAGCTTTTTAATTTAATGAGTGTCTATTGGCACATAATTGATTGTCTGCTTTTACATGTAAAAGCGATGGGTTGAACAAGAAACAAACATTTCTCACCATGAATATGGCCTATGCTGCCGACATGGCGTAAAGCAACCACAAATCAATCAATCAATCTCTTTTCTAGTAAAGGTAACGTCAGCATTTACATTAAAGGTACCATCAATACTTTCGGGGCTAACATCCTAATCATGGTGGGACTTAAACCCACACTTAGCAATTCCGGGGCCAACACCCTAATTATGGTCATCATTGCAACTGCGTGCTCATTTAGAATCCTCCTCAATAATTAAAACCTTGTTAACTGAAGCATGTCTCTCAGCATTATATCACAGAGGAAGCCTATCAATCCGTGTGTGTGTTTCCCTGGTGTACATCACTCCACCAGATCACTTCACTGAGGAGGGCCATTAGCCCTGACTGACCCTAATAATCACAGCTTGATCTCAATGACCTCCAATGTAGATCATGTCATGAATCGTCATAGATGGTCGGTTGTTGGAGTTTTACACCCTGGCAACATCTCAGGTCATATCAGGATGGATATCGACTTGTGACAGCACGCACTCATGGCAACTTTGTAGTGCTGTCCCACTGGGAGACCAGGCTGCTGACACCATGACCCGATATCCCACTCAGTCACATTATCCGGACACTGAGCTAACCAGGCCTTGCCCTATCCTATTATTTGTATTAAAAGTCACGTTATTTAACGACGCCTCTGGAGCACATTGATTTTTATCATCGGCTATTGGACGTCAAGCATATGGTAATTCTGACATATTTCTTTGGAGGAAACCTGCTGCCACCACATAGGCTACTCTTTCTGATAAGAAGCAAGGGGTCTTTTATATGCACTTTCCCATAGACAGGACAGCACATACCACAGCCTTTGATGAACCAGTTGTGGATCACTGGTTGGGACGGAAAATAGGCCAAACACCAAATGGGTTCACTGAGCAGGATCAATCGGATAACCCACACCTTCACAGGTGGACACTCTACTGCCTGAGCTATGTCCTGCTCCCCTATTATTTGTAGTAATGCCGAACGCTAGGCTAGGAAGCGAAAAGTACCAATTTTGTAAGACCCAACTTGGGACTCCCAGAGATTCGAAACTCCTGACCTTCCACACAGAAGCATGCGCACTTACGTACTGCACCACCGCTTCCTGATGTGAGTGATCCATGGCGTACAACCTTCTTCCTATTGCTTCACTGAGGAGGGCCACTAGCTTTGACTGACCCTAATAAATTAATAGTCACAGCTGGACTGGAAACGCCCAAGGTGTAGAGTAGGTCGTAAATAACCTGTAACAAATAGTCATTTCCAATGGCTACTGTAAATAGTGATATCTGATGATATATAATGTCAATGTGCAAGCGTGTCCTGCACCATAGCCTCTTATAGACCTTTTCTTTAATGTGCAGGTTGTGTATGTATTTAACCTAATGCCTCACTCTGAGCATGAGGTTAAAGGTTTTTGCAATCCTGTTGAGCTTAATAAACTCTACATTCTAAACAATAAATAATTGTCTTTTTATAAATGTTTACATTTATGCAAATCTGATATAAGCGGTGCAGGTGAAACTATTGTGTGCTGATTCTGGAAGGGTCTATGGGGTACAGCTAGATTGGCTTGGAGCCCTGTTGCTTGTGTGGACAGGTAAGCAAAGGCAGCTGGTCAGCAGGTGCTTCCTGTCCTAATAAACAGGATAACCATAAACAACTGCAAATTGAAAACAGTACTATTTGGTACCAGGCTAACCAGTAATGACAAAATAAAGTGTCATCTGGGAAACACCAAACAGGTAGACAACTACAGATACCTGGGAGTGGATCTAGACACACACCTAAATTATGACCACTGCATAACAAAAACTTTCAAAAAAGTAAACCACAAAATATGGCTCCTAGCAAAACTAAGATACTACATGACTGAAAACATGCCAATTAAAATATATAAAGGCATGAGTTTTACGTCCTGGCAACATCTATGGTCATATCAGAACGGGTACCGACTTGTGACAGTGCGCATTTATGGCGACTTTATAGTGCTGCCCCACTGGGAAATCAGGCCGCCAACACCATGATGACCCAATATCCCACTCAGTCATATTATCCTGACACTGAGAAAACCAGTCCTTTCCCTATTCTATTAATGCCGAGCGCCTGGCTAGTACACTGTCACAACTTGGTACCCATCCTGATACGACCATAGCTGTTGCTAGGATATAAAATGCTTACAAACAAACACATTTATTTAATAAAGTCTTTTGTCAGCGTCATGGCACTGATTTTCCAGGTATGTGACAACATAGTTATTTACAATATATAATATATATATATATATGAAGAGTTCAGGCGCAAAACCATGTAAACGCCAATCCAAAAATGGAGATAAACATTTGAATCAAACCCTCAAAAACCTTCTTTCTTTTTTTAATTTTTTTTTTATTCCTACTCTTTTGTTCATTGCTCCCTAGTCATGTGGTCATATGAAAAGTGGAATTAGTGAGAATTAAAATTATTTTCATGTAAAAATCTTTTATTCAAACAACATTTTTGGATTGGCGTTTACATGGTTTTGCGCCTGAACTCTTCATATATATATATATATATATATATATATATATATATATAAATATTCCTCGTCTTTATGGACATAGGAGAAAGAGAACATAGCATAACATCTACATTTTACCAACGAATGCAAGAATCGGCGCGTTCGAAACGGCCGGAAACGCCCGGCTTGGCGCGAAGCCGGCCGAAATGATGGAATTGGCGCGTTCCGGAGCGGAACGACCAAACGGGTCCGAAATTGCACTGCTCAAGCTTACCAATGAATACACTCACAATTTATATACATATAATACACTATATAGCACATACATATATATATATATATCCTCCGGTGCGACTAACAGTTGTCGACACTCCGGTGCAACTAACACTTGTCGACACCCATTGGAGGGGAGGTGGGCTGCAGGTGGCGCCACCTGTCAAGTGTGGAGATTTGTGGAGAATAGTAATGGTAATAACTATAATATAATAATATATTTAATGGGAACAATTCCCTTCGTATTTTTATACTCGCATAATTCGATATGCATCACATATATATATACATATATATATATATGGGTCAGGATCACGAAAAGAGGCCAATTGGTGGAAGTTGTCGCGTCGAGCATGGATGTCGGCGTCGAACGGTATAATTATAATTTAGCATTGACATAGGTGTTGGAAAGTCATAAAATTTATCCTGAATGTAAAGGTCGAGAAAATACAACAACCTGATTTGTTTCTAGGATAATATAATATAAAACAAAGAAATGCACAAGACTTTAAGAATTGCGACGCCGACATCTGTTAAAGTTGTCAGCGTCGATCATTGGATGTCGGCGTCGATCGGTATAATTATGATTTAGCATCGACAGAGATGTTGGAAAGTCTTTAAATTTATCCCGAATGTAAAGGTCAAGAAAATAAAACAACCTGATTTGTTTCTAGGATAATTTAATATGAAACAAAGAAATGCACTACACTTTTAAGAATTGCGATGCCGACATCTTCACTTGACCACCGATTGGCCTGTTTTCGTGAGGCTGACTCATATATATATATATATATTTATATATATATATATATATATATAGTCTAATATTGCCATGAATGGCTGGTCCATGTCAATTGAAATGATAATATCAATTTCAAGACTTGCATCCACTATTCTTAGAAAAAATAGCATATGAGATAGTCATTGTATGATGTAGTTGGTTGGTTGTTGGAGTTTTACGTCCTGGCAACATCAAAAGTCATATCAGGATGGCTACCGACTTGACGACTGATTTTATAGTGCTGCCCAACTGGAAGACCATGCTGCCAGTCCAATGACCTGATATCCCACTCAGTCACATTATCCTAAAACTGAGTGAACCAGTCCTTTCCATATCCTAATAATTCCGAGCACCTGGCGAGGAAGTGACAAGTATCAATTTCTAAGTCATTGGTTTGACTTGACCAGGGTTCGAACTGGTGGATTCGAATCCCGCGATCTAGCAAAGCGGGAGACGGATGCTCAACGCATTCGGCCATCTCGTATGGTTTATCTGATGTAAGATATATTGACATGCAACTAAAATTGGGTATGATTGAGGTGTGCAAGTGACCAAATCTGTTATGGGTATGCGTGCACACGCAGTGTGACGTTGAGCATGCCAGGTTGGGTTGTGGGAGATTAATACACCATTCACGTGTATATTGATGAGATGATTAAGTTACGGTTACTTGTATGGTTTCACTTCCCGGGTTTGTATACCCGCACCATGAATTGCCAAGCATGGAAGGATGCCAGCATTGTAACCATCTACAAGAAAGGTGATCGAACAGACTGTGGGAACTATAGAGGCATCTCCCTTCTTTCCATAGCAGGCAAGATCTTCGCCAGGATCCTCCTCAACAGACTATCTATTCACATAACACATGATGTAGTTCTGGAGTCACAGTGTGGCTTCAGAGGTAACCAGAGCAGCGTGGATATGATATTTTGTCTCTGACAGCTACAAGAAAATTGCATTGAGCAGGACCAACCACTGTACATGGTATTTGTCGATTTCACTAAGGCATTTGATACAGTCGGGAGGCCCGGGCTATGGCAGCTACTGAGGAAGTATGGATGCCCAGAGAAGTTCACAACTATGATCGAGGCTCTACATACAGGAATGATGGTGAATGTTAGTGTTGGAGGGGAAGTCTCGGAATCGTTCGGGGTTACCAATGGGGTCAAGCAAGGTTGTGTACTGGCCCCCATGCTCTTCTCCATCTTCCTATCAGCAATGCTCGACGAGGCTTTCTGAGGCATGGGGGATGGCATCTATATACAGTCCAGACAGAGCGCTGGCCTAGTCAATGTCACACACTTCAGAGCAAAGACCAAGAATACTCGGATACTGGTGAGAGAGCTGCTATTCGCAGATGACAGTGCACTGGGTGCCCACTCAGCTGAAGAGATCCAGAAAATAGTGGATGCTTTCTCTGATGCATCACAGAAGTTTGGCCTGAAGATTAACATCAAGAATTTGGAGGTGCTGTACCAATCCAACTCTACAAGAAGCTGAGAGGAGAATATCATAGTTGAAGGAAACAAGCTGAACTCTGTTCCGGAATTCACCTACCTCGGAAGCACTATATCAAGTGATGGATGCATTGATTCTGAATTACAGAGGAGGATGACCAAGGCTAGCGCATCTTTCGGCCGACTCTGCCAGAGACTCTGGAACAACCACCATGTGTCCATGCGGGTCAAAGGCAAGATCTACTGTGTGATCATGCTATCCACCCTACTATATGGAGCCAAGGCCTGGACAGTGTATGTACGACAGGTGAAAAAGCTGCATGCCTTCATGATGCGACATCTGCATTCAATCATGAGGCTAACCTGGAAGGACAAAGTGACAAATAAGGAAATACTCGAACGGACAGGGCTGCCCTCTATGGAAGATCTTCTAATCAAAAAGAATCTCCGATGGACTGGACACCTTATGAGGATGTCATCAGACAGGCTACCAAAGCAGATCCTCCATTCTCAACTGTCTTCTGGTTACAGAAAGAGGGGGCGCCCTCGTCTCTGGTTCAAGGATACCATCAAGAGAAACCTGAAGCTGAGAGACATTAAGACCAACTCATGGACATCACAGCAGAGAGCTAAATGGAGAGCAACAGTCAAGTAATGAAAGCAGTCTTTGTCACATCGCAACAGACAGCATGATGATGATGACCATGAATTGCGGATCGCCTGAGCAGACTTAAGTTACCAATGTTCTCATATCGTTGTATGAGGGGAGATATGATAGAGATATGATAGAGCCATAAAAGATTATTACTGAAGTCTATGACAGTGATGTCACAATGGGTTTGTTCAACCTCAGAATAAACTGCAACACTAGAGGCCAGCGGTATAAGATCTTCAAGGAGAGGCCGAGACTTGAGGTCTGGAAATACTCATTTTCTCTTTCGAGTGACAGATCCATGGAACAGTCTTCCAGACCAAGTGGTTGAGGCACCAACTGTAGAAGCATTTGAGAGAAGGCTGGATAGACATTGGAGAGGACACCCACAATTGTATGACTTCAGGGCTCCGCTGCCTTCCATATGTGGGCAAAAAGCATTAGAGCTCGCATTAGAGGCCCAATAGGGCCTAGATCAGTCAGAAGAGGATCTGTAAGTTATTCTGTCAGTTAGGCATGCTGTGTGGAATGATCATGCACAAATTAATGTTATTGTTCACCAAATATGAAGTAATACACGATATTCCCATGCATGCGCTGTGGCAACGGTCCCACAACCGCCGTGTTTGTCTTCGCCATCAGATGTCGCATGCATTGTGAATATTGTGTATTAATAGTGACTGACTAGTTTGATACCCTCCTAACATTTTCAAACATGAACGTTTCATGTTTCTCCAAAGCCCCAATGACCTAAAAGCAATATACTTTTGAAATGTTCAAAATGTTCAAAATATCGCAAAATCTGACTGACATATGTGCATTTGAAAGTTAGTAATTTCCATCTCTTTCTTATGCGCTGTGGCAATGGTCCCACAACTGTAATGTTCATCGTTGCCATCAGATGTCGCATGCGTTGTGAATATTGTGTATTTGCTGAAAACATTTAGAAGTTATTAGCATGTTTTTGGGTGCCACTTTGTACAATGGCTTTGTGTGCACTCAGGAATAACAGCAGAGCACATGCTGGATTTCTGTGTTTAGAGATGATCAGATGGAATTGTCCCTTTCCTATTGGCGAGCTTTGTGAAGGTGAATATCTATTCACACAAATTCACCGCTCATCAGATCACTTTGGATCTCATGCACATCCTTCTGATAAAAGATGTGTGATGCTTGATTAAAGCCGCACACTCTAATCGTTTGAGCTTCTACCATATTTGGGGTAAGTGGAGAAGGTTGATCATGGATTGTGAATTAACTTTTATTTTAAATGGCCAACTTTGTCTGATGACTGATTTTAAAGCTGCATAGTCCGATGAAGCATCAAATTTTCAAAACCAAAATAATTATAGAGATTTGACTCTATATATCTAACTTAGATATTGATGCACATATTAAGCATTTATTGCCACATAGGAGGGAACATTGAGACAATTTGATACAACATGTTAATGTTGAAGCCTATGGTGTCAGAGTTTTGGGGTGCTTGCCAAAACTAAGTTTACAAATATCTCAAAACTTATCCATTTAAAATCAAAGTTACTTTAACCTGAAATAAGGTAGATTATAACGATCAATTTAATAAATTTATCTAAAAAAAATGACCAAAGCGCAAAACCATCGGACTATGCAACTTTACGCAACACCGATCCTAATCAGTACCTGGCTGCGTGACCAGCAAGGAATACAAAGGTGCCGTAGATATCCTGATACAGGCCTATAATCTACCAAATCAGTAGTCGATAACTAATAGCTGAACCTCATCAGTAGCCTACTCTGATAGGTGACCAGTTGGGTTAAGGCCTACAACTTACAAGGTGCCAAAGACATCCCGGGGTACAGGTTCATTATAACCTGCCGAAATGCTATACCAGGAGATAAGTAGGTCAGTAGGTAGGGAGGTCAGTAAGTAGCCTGCACGCCGCTGAGAGGTAGGTGCAAGTTCTTACCGTCTTGCTGCACCTGTACCTTCTCTGACACCCCGGCCACCAACAGGGGGAATACAAGGCCAAACACGAGGCCCCTTAATCCAGGCATCACCGGCACCGCTGTCCTCCTCCTCCTAAACCTCCTCTTGCGCGTCCTGTGCGCATGCGCAGCGCACGCGGTAATGACGGCATTGTGCTACATTGTGCTACAGGTTGCGTGCTTAACGAGCGTCCCGCCAGGGGGCGTTGTCGTAACAAGTCGCCCACAACCCACAACGCCGCCATACCGAGGTGCCGTATTTCCGCGAATGGTTCGCACCTTCTTCCTTCTCACTCCCGTTCTGATATGACCCTAGATGTTGCTAGGACGTAAAACAATAACAAAACAAGCATCTTTCTCACTCTCAACACGTTCTCTCAATCTGTATCTCTTTCTCTCGCTCCCACTCTCTCTCATTAGCTCTTTCTTCATTCCTTTCTCGCCAATCTCTCCGTCTCTCCGTCGCTCATTTAATCCTCTCTCTCTCTATCTCTCCCTCCTCACTCCATCACTCTCTGGCATCTCTCTTCTCACTCTCCTTCTGTCTTAATCTGTCTCTCTTTCTTTCTCTACAACACTCGCCCTGTGTCTCCCCTATCTCTCCTCTCCCCTCTCACCTCTCCATCGCTCCCCTCTCTCCATCCTCTCTCTATCACTCTCTCTGGCATCTCTCTTCTCGCTCTTCTTCTCTCTTTAACTTTCTCTATCTAACTCTTTCTCTCCAAGACACTCCTTGTCTCCCCCTCTCTCCCTCCCTCTACCTCTCCATCTCTCCCCTCTCTCCCTCCTCTCTCCATCACTCTCTGTCATCTCTCACCTCACTCTTCTTCTCTCTTAATCTTTCTCTCTCTCTTTCTCTCCAACACTTTCCCTATCTGACCCTCTCTCATTCCTCTCCCTCTCCCTCTATATCCCTCTCACTGCCCCCCTGCTCTCTCTATCTCTCTCTCTCTTCTCGCCCTACATTTGTCGGGCTCTTTCTTGCGCTGTCTATCTTGAAGATTTATACTGCCTATCATGGATAAGCCTGAAAAGACTTGTTTTCACCATTAGACAGTTTGTCTATCTTTGTCTATCTTTGTCTATATTTGTCTATCTTTATCTCTCTTCATACCCTTCTTGATCCTATTTCCTTTACCCCCCCCCCCCACACACACATCTCTCTTCCGCCACATCTCCTCTCACCTTCACCCAAGCCCACTCCCCGATCCCCCCTCCCTCTCTTTCACCTTCTCCCACCCCATCCCTCCCCCTCCCCCAATCACCCCCACCTTTTCCCTCTCTTCCTAAATGTGCAGCTATCACGACATAGCAAATGAAGGGTGTTTCCTCAGACAGTCGACCGTTATTTGGTGAGCCGTGCTCAGTTTTTCGGATGCAGCGAGGTGCGTGGAGGTTAATGGCACAATGATGTGAAACCCCCGTGTGATCACCAGGTCACGTCCCACACTCAGAACGAGGTTTGCATTGCCTCTGTTTGACCATTAGTTATAGCCAAACAGAGACAACACTAAGCCCCCCCAGGCTCGTCTATTTTTTTTTTGTGTGGGCTTTTTTCTTGGTACATTAGTTGTTAAAGGATCAGTCACACCTTACCGCATTGGGGTACCGGATATAAAACAGACACTGTCTGGTGAAATACGTCAATGTACGGATAATATATGGTACACATCCGGCGTTTCCATTCTCTGTGCAGTGGTGTCCGGTGGCAAGTTGTGAACATGCACAAAACTTGTACTGGACACCGCCGGACTGACGTGTATGGTTGGTGTCCATTTTAAGTCCGTTTAGTCCAGTTCATGTCTGGTACCAATCCGTTACGTCTCCGGTTTGCTTCCTGCAGAGTCCGTTGACAATGTTGCAGGAATTTGGTCCATAGGTTGTTTTCGGCGTGTCCGTGAACAGTCCGGTACGTGTCCGGTTGATGTTCGGTTCAGTCCGTTTGACATTCGTTTGTTGTCCAACTCTAACTCATTCGGCCACCCTATCTGGCTGGTTGGTTGTTGGAGTTTTACATCCTGGCAACATCAATGGTCATATCCAGACGGGTACTGACTTGTGACAGTGCACACTCATGGCAACTTTATGGTGCTGTCCCACTGGGAAACTAGGCCGCCGTCACCATGACCCGATATCCCATTCAGTTACATTATCCTGACACTGAGCCAACCAGTCCTTGCCTCATCCTATTAAAGTTGCATAGTCCGATGCTTTTGAGTTTCGGCCATTTTTCTGAGATAAATATATTAAATTGATTGTTATAATCTACCTTACTTTAGTTTGCAGTAACTTTTATGTTAAATGGCTAACCTTGGAGATCTTTGAGGTGCAAGCATGAAAGATTAATTTCGGCAAGGATGCGAAAATTCTGACACCATAGGCTTATACAGACACAGGTTCTATTACATTGACTCAGCATGCCCTTCTAAGTTCTATGTGGCAACACATGCTTAATAAGTCCACTAGTATCTAAGTTAGATATGCAGAATCAAATATAGATGAGTGTTTTGGTTTTTGGAAATTTGATGCTTTCATCGGACTATGCAACTTTAATGCTAAGTGCCAAGCTAGGAAGCAACAAGTATCAATTTTATAGGATACCCACAATAGCCGGTGTTTATTTGTTGTGTGCTGGGGAGTCGTTAAAGCTACATAGTCCGATAAAAGCATCAACTCGTCAAAACCAAAACAATTACCTAGAATTGATTCTACATATCAAACTTCGATAACGATGCATTTATTAAGCATTTGTTGCCACAAAGGGAATACACTGAGTCAATTTAATAGAAACCTGTTACTGCTGAAACCTATGGTGTGAGAGTTTCGGCGTGCTTGCCAAAACTAATTTGATATATTTGCATTTCAAATATCTCACACCTTAGCCATTTAGAATATATGTTACTTCACACTAAAGTAAGGTAGATTATAGCAATCAATTTAAGATAGTTATCTCAGACAAATGGCAGAAAGTGAAAACCATTGGACTATGCAACATTAAACAAACAAACAAAATGTAGTACAAGAGGCTGGTACAGCGGTAGGTACAAGATTCACCCCGTACTGCTGCAGTAGGGGTGCAAACCAACCCTATGTAAAAGGTGGCGAAAATGCGGGTAAAAGAATTGAGAGCCTAATTTCACAATCTAAGAAGCAACATTTATTCTATGTAGGTGTCTTCATATTTACCCGCTACCTTTGAGTTGAAAAATATAATATAATATCTAGTTTAATAAGATTTAAAAGTGAAATCGACGGCGTTCTACGGCCGCCATCTTGTCTTTTTGCATTCTCTCCCATTTCACCAACTCTGCGCCTATATAAGTATCCATTTGATACTGGAGCCACATACTGGAGCCTCACTTCCATACTAACGCTATTTTCGCCCGTATTTATATAAGGCTGATCTTCACCCGTGTACTACAAGTACCCGGTGAATCTTTTATCTAGTACAGCGGTAGCTCAATAATGGTGGGGCAGAGAATGAAGCTTCAAACTAACCTTTAAGTATACCAAAATACAAGCTTGTACTAAGTTGTAGCAAAGACCCTATAATACTAAGACTGCTCACTCCCTATCTCTCCCATGGTAATGTAAGCTTAACAGTGCCACCTTGTGGTGGGTTTGGTCAGCCAGGCTGCTGGTTGGTGTTTCACATGTAAACACATACAATTATATTATACATGAGATAGGTAAGTATGCATACACATCAATATGAAATTGCTATGAACAAATACACATCATCATCAGCATCATCATCAGCATTGCCATCATCACACATCTTTCACATTTATATATACATTTATACATATAATATATCACCTGTCTAACCAAGAGAACAGCCAGCGCACCAAGTGGTGGGTTTGATCATTTTGATTACACAGTACAGGCCGAGTGAGCCATCTTAGTGTTATAGGGTCTTTGGTTGTAGTTCTTACATCCTTGCTTTCTGCCTATGAATCATGGACAACATAGCATCATCACACGACGCAATTAATCCATTTCCACCTAGGCTGTTTCAGGAAAGTTATGAATACTGGGTCATATCAGGATGGGTACTGACTTGTGACAGTGCGCACTCATGGCGACTTTATAGTGCTGCCCCACCGGAAGACCAGGCTGCCAGCACCATAACCTGATATCCCACTCAGTCACATTGTCCTGACACTGAGCAAACCAGTCCTTGTCCTATCCTAATAATGCCGAGCACCAGGCTAGGAGGCAACAAGTATCAATTTTTAAGTCATTGGTTTGACTCGACCATGGTTCGAACCAACGACCCCACGATCTACACTGAAGTCTTAGAGAGGGCAAGCATGGTCAGCATTGACAGCATTGTCACGAGAACATAATTTAGGTGGGATGGCCATGTAAGTCTGCATGGATGAGGCTATAACACCAACAACTCTCTTCTACTGTGAACTTGAAACAGGTCGCAGAAATCAAGGTGGTCAGAAGAAAAGGTTCAAGGATTGCCTTATATACAACCTGAAGAAATGTAACAATACTTACATTAAAATTACAACTTGGGAAATGGTGGGCAAGTGGCCAAGGATGGCATAGTTCTATTCACAAAACCACACCACAGTTTGAAGCTGATTATATATCTCAAGCTAAACAAAAGCGTCAGCAGAGAACATTTACACATTTACCACAACGAAAACCCAAAATAACACGACGTGGAGTTTTGAGATTATCTTTGAATGTGTCTGAGTGTGTGTGTGTGTGTGTGTGTGTGTGAACAGGTTGGAGAGCGTACCTCTTTTTAGCTATGCTGGTCATTTCACCAGCGAGTTAATTACCAAGGTCGAATTCTATATAAGATTAAAGCTGCATAGTCCAATGAAATATCAAATTTTCAAAACAAAGCCAATTATCTAGATTTGATTTGAGATATCTAACTTAGATACTGATGTACTTAGTAGGCATTTGTTTCTGCATAGAATGCAATACTGAGTCAATTTAATAGAACCTGTTACTGCAGAAGTCTATGGTGTCAGAGTTCTGGCAAGCTTGCCAAAACTAATTTTCCATGGTTGCACTCAAAATATCTCAAAAGTATACCATTTAAAATAAACGTAACTTTCAACTAATGTAAAGTAGGTACTAGTGATCGATCTAATATATTTATCTCAGAAAAAATACAGAAATTCTAAACCATCGGACTATGCAACTTTAATGTGGCGTTTGACAATTTTGGCTGCGACACACTGAGTTTTGGGATGTTTTCATAATGGAATACATCACTAGAAAGCAGAAAATTATATCTAATTTCCCGATTATTTCCAGGGCATTTAGTTGGGACTGGATTGAGTAAATTAGCATTGAATATTAGGAAATAATGCATTAGTTACAACAATTGGCTACAGGCCAGAACTGCCCATGATACTACTGTGTTGGTATAATCATTAATCCCAAACAATAGAGTTACCTCCAGTCAACCATGGCATATATGCTGGTCTGTGGCCCACTCATATACTTCCACTTGCCACTGGGGGAGTCCTGTGGGAACTGTTGTTCATCATTTAGATATATCTTTGTGTACAAATATATATCGACATAATATATCATTCATTGTGATTATACATCTTATGCATAAGCACCATATATATCACTGTTCTTGCTGATACAGAAACATCAACAAAAAATTTAGCTAAAATATTACTCCATTTAAATTTGATTTATTTAACTTTTGCTTATTACTTTTTATTTCTATTACAATATTTGGGAGGTGGTGAATGGAGGCTCAGAGCCGGGAAGCTAGGTCTAGGAGGCCTGGCGCAGGGAGGCCCGGTGTAGGATGTTCAAAACACTACCCCGTTCAGAACACTACTGTTAAGTTCAAAACACTACCCCTATGTACGTTAAAAACACTACCCAAGTTCTAAGCACTATCATGACATGGCAGTATGCGCTAATAATGCTGCAGTGCTAACCAACGTGTTAGTAATATACGCTGATAGAGCTGCTGCGGTGTTAATCCTGACTCCGTGACCGATGCCGGTGTGGCGGTTTCAGCGCCCGGTCAGTTTCAGCGCCCTGCCGTGGCTTCTGCTCATGCGCGGATTTTCGCATGTTGCGGCGAGCACTGCTATTTGTTTTGTTTACACTCGGCGATTTGACGCCGATCTAGCTGCTACGTTAATATCGCTTGGAATTTAAGGTTAATTTAATTAAATTTCATTATTTGAGTATGTAATTCTGTTAAATATGATCGCATTCAATAGATTTCGGCCTAATCGGTCCCTAACACTGCCGGGCACCAGCGATAGTTACAGCTGAGCTTGTAGCCGGCGAGGCCACGGGTGTTTTGCATATCTCTTAAAATCCGCGCATGCGCAGAAGCCACGGCAGGGCGCTGAAACTGACCGGGTGCTGAAACCGCCACACCGGGGGTGAGCCCCGGCTCAGTTTTAATAGTAGCGGGGACGTGGGCGACTTCTACCATGTGGTGGCGACCGATCTGGATGGCCAGGGCCTATATGCATGGGTCGGGATTAGCGGCTTTTGGTGTTACCGCCTGATACCGTTTAGCTCTCTCCGAGCCGGGGAATGCGGTCACGCAGTATGCATAAGCGCGTAAGCGCGTATAGCTAAACGTGAATTTATTTATAGATTTGGGAAATCCCTCGGTTCGACAATATGAATAACGCCGCCAATGCGTCGGCGGCGTTAATATCGGTTTGAATTTAGGGTTAAATTGGTAAAATATCACTTATGGCGTATGTAATTCTGTTAAATATGACAGCATTGAATAGATTTGGGCCTAATATATTGCCGCCGATGCGGCGGCGGCATCGACAGTATGGATATCGACGTCCATGCGGCGGCGGCGGCGATTTGTTTACTTTACATTCGTCGATTCGAAAATATTAATATCGCCACCATAGCGGCGGCAGCGTTAATCTCGCTTCGATTTTAGGGTTAATTTAATCAAATTTCACGATTTGAGTACGTAATTCTGTTAAATATGACAGCATTGAATAGATTTGGCCCTAATAGGTTCCTAACACCGCCAATAAACCTGCTATTTTTCTGGTTTAGCGTAACCTAGTTTAAGCTTGTGGTGTTAAGCCTATCACTGACTCATGCATAGCGACTTTTCGGCACTAAACCAGAAATCCCGTCTAAACACGTTTTGGCTCGCTAACACCGCTCCATGCATATAGGCCCTGATCGTTGAATTCCCATTCTATGACACTTGTGCTAGGCATATTTGCAGTTGCATCCATCATATTACGGACGATGGTAAGGGGTCGTCGTAGCTGTGGCATGACAGGGACCAGCCATTTGAGAACTGTTTTGACAATAACAACAAGCTTGCCCACATAAACTCCCTCCATTTCTGGCCTATTATCTGCGGTGAACCTCTGGGCCCACAGCTGGGCCAGCAGCAACATAGTAATGGTAACCAATAATACCACAGTTATGCACACACTTAACTCTGGTAAATCAAAGAACGTGCAAATAATGTAATGGTTATACGAGATGTTTTGGTTAGCGCTCAAGTTCAATTTTGACATCTCGTCAGTTTACATTAAAAGAAAAGATAACACCATATGTGAAGCCTCTCACGGCTGAATGAACACAATGCGAAAGCATGCCTCGTAGAGGTGATAGACCCGGGCCACATCTGCTGCAGCCATATCTTTCATTCATCATCATCATGCTGTCGGTCGCGATGCGACAAAGACTGCTTTCATTACTTGACTGCCGCTCTCCATTTAGCTCTCTGCTGTGAGAGTTGCGTCCATGAGTCGGTCTTAATGTCTCCCAGCTTCAGGTTTCGTTTGACGGTATCCTTGAACCGGAGACGAGGGCGCCCTCTCTTTCTGTAGCCTTTCATTATTACTCTTGATTACAGACACCCGGGCTCTTGAGAAGGACTCTGACACACTGATGGGCCAGCATCTAGCCCCTTCAACCAGGCTTGGCGCTAACTGTAGGCTAAGAAAATACCTGACATTTTGTGAATCATACAACCGCCAGCTGGCCCCATGTGACTATAGGCAGATCTGCCTACATATAACCTGGCTAGCCAAGTCTATGCGATACGCCTCCATTAGGTCATACCTAAGCTCACTCAATCTCCACCTCAAATCATTCAGCGGCCCGGCAGTGGACTAGGATGACTTTAATGTCCAGCGTTGTCTGGCAAGTGCGCACAGCTCCCTGGGTGACACCCCACTCTGAAGTCAACGGCTGGCGGTGTGAGTGGTGTGGACACGCTAATAAGAAATCAATACATGTAAGGAAGGAAAGTAGATAAAGAGTGAAAGGTAGGAGAGTGAGACTCTCTCATTTATTACTTTTATAGGTTCCAGAACAAGATGGTGGTGATCATATGATCCAATCTTCCAATCCCTAACAAGCATTCCTCTAACCACCAATGAGGGTTCAATATCCCTGTTGCCAAGGCATGGTTAGGTCTGTCTCTGGGGCAGAGATCAATACATAACTCTAGAGGGGAGGGGGTATGTGAGGCAACTTCTCAAAGACTATCCATCTAAGAAGTGACACTCTTCTTTCTATACTATTTTACTGTACAATTTCTATACTCTATGAGTAATATTATACCAACTCCACATATCCCTCATATGCCTTTGGTTTTATTTATTACCATTTACCATTTTATAGACAAGTTGCAATTTATTATAGTAGAGTTCATATATTCCATATCTCATAATATCGGAAAATTTTACACCACGCCAGGTGGTGCCTCTGCTCCCAGCACAGCTATCAGCTATGTTGGCCTTGCTGTCGGATGCACCCGGGAACACCTCCTTCCGGGCTGCCATCTTGACGTCGTTCCAGGGCATCATACTAAGGAAAGCCCACATTACTCAGTCCGACACATCCCTTCTGCGGGAGGATTTCACTATCCACCCCTGGGGCATGTCCTTCAGGATCAGGAAGTCGAAGAGAATCCAGTTTGCTGAAAAGACACTAGACATCCCGATCTCCAGGGTCTCTCACACCCCTGCTATGTGCAATCTGGGCGGTGGAGCTCCACTTTGCCCAGCTCCCAGCTAAACCCCTATGATCAGGCCTTTCGCATGCCTTCCCCCTCTGGGTTTTCGCCGTTAGAGTACCTACACTACTCGGCTTTACTCAAACGCTTATGCCGTCTTTCTGGTTTGAACCCGGACCTCTTCTCGAGTCGTTCGCTCAGGAGGGGCGGCGCGACCTACCTACTGATGGCTGGAAGTTCCATACAAGAGATCAAGACCAGAGGTTGCACACAGTTTATTTTATTGCCCTTATTTCTTACATCAAATCTGAACATGAATATGAAAAGTATAAGGGAAAAAATAAGTCAGAAGTTTTGTTGTTAATGTTTTAGAATCCCATCCCATGCTGACCAGTTTTCAGGAGAGTGGCCCATATACGACAAAGAATGCTTTCATTACTTGACTGCCGCTCTCCATTTAGCTCTCTGCTGCGAGAGTGATGTCCATGGGTCGGTCTTAATGTCTCTCAGCTTCAGGTTTCTCTTGATGGTATTCTTGAACCGGAGACGAGGGCGCCCTCTCTTTCTGTAACCAGAAAACAGTTGAGAGTAGAGGATCATATTTCATCAAAGCTGCCTGCAAAAGTGTTGAAGTGCTGCTGGCTTTTGCAAGTTACCAGCGGTACTCTCTCGGGGAGCAAATAGAGGTTTCACACCGGCAAGAACATGTCCAGAAAGGCGCAAAACTATTTGTCCCTGCAGTGGCTGGTCGGGAGATGTTGGGAGTTCCATACATCAACCGCCCTTGATGCTGCCACAGTGACATGATTTTCTGTTCAGGGTTTGCTCCCTTAGCCTTCGGTTCTGTCAAGAATCTGTACCACAAGGCAGTGGTTTACAACTCTGAGGGGCAGGGGCATCAAACTCCCTGAGGTATTGCAATACTCAACGAATATTCAATGAATAGATTATATTAAATATATAAGGTTAGGGTTCTGCATTTCTATTAATTTTGAATAAAATAAACGTTTTGCACTGTGCATACAGCAAACTCAATGCATTGTCAATGGCGGTGAGCAATCTTCATACAGAAAAAGTTAAATATCTCTAAAAGCATACCACCTAGACACAAACCGCTTGGAATACCTATAGAAAACATGTTTAACAAAAAGATTATATTAAATTGATACGGTTAGGGTTATGCATTTCTATTAATTTGGAATAAAACTGATGTTTTTCACTGCGCGTGCCGGCAAACTCAATGCAGTGTGCCTTCGTTCTGCAGCCAAGCTATGCGCGCACACACGATGTTAGTAAACAATAAAATAGGTCTATACGTCATATATACGTAGGTATATATGTATATGTATGTAGTGGTCTGCACTGACCTCTCAGGCAAGTACCCACATAGACAGGTAGGCGTGGGTAGTGTGTTGATATCAGGGAGCCTAGGTGGTGTAATGGTTAGCACACTGGCCCGGAATGCAAAGAGATGTGGGTTCGAGTCCCGCTCTAGGCGCAATATTCCTCATTTTCATCACCCCCACGACACTGGTGCCGTGACCAGGATCCTGTACAAGCTTTGCACTGTATGGTTGTCGAACCTACCCTGTGTATGTATGTGTTAGTGCATTGCCTGTATCTATGTAATTGTAAGCAGTAAAAGACTTACAATTCCAGGGGGACGAGTGTAGTGGTCTGCACTGACCTCTCAGGCAAGTACCCACATAGACAGGTAGGCGTGGGTAGTGTGTTGATATCAGGGAGCCTAGCTGGTGTAATCGTTAGCACACTGGCCCGGAATGCAAAGAGATGTGGGTTCGAGTCCCGCTCTAGGCGCAATATTCCCCATTTTCATCAGTTTTCGGAAAGGTCATTCCTATAGAAAGGTCATTCCTATAGCTTGGTGTTCAGAATTGGAGGTATGCGCAGTCCATTGGACTGAAAAACATTTTGAGGATAGGCCGGCCGCTGGTACTGAGTTTGCTTTTCTATTACCAGACAGTAAGGGAGGTAATTTCCCCTTAACCTATGAGATTTACCAATCGGCATTAAAAATATTTGGAGGTCGAGTAGGATTGAATGTGGAGTTATTATCATCGCACTCTCTACGGAGAGGTGGATGCACGAATTTATCAATGTGTGGAGCCTCATTGGAGGAGATACGTACAACAGGAGATTGGAGTAGCAATGCGGTTTTTGAATATTTAAAGACGCCATTGACTACAAGGATAATGAATGACATGAGAGTGGCAGCCAGGTTGGCTGATGAAGTTAATTGAGGTGGGTTGGGGACCTGGTAGGTTTTGGGCATATTTATCAGTCCTGCCAGAGACTAATAAAAGTAGTACTCAGGCCAACTCGTGTATGGTTACCTTTCTGCCATAGTGACCTTTATGTGTATTATAATTAAATTATAATAATATAAATAACGGAGCTCACATATAGGTTTTATTATATTTATTATTGTTCGTACATATTATTCGTGTATTAGGAGTCGTGCGCCAACTGCCTTCAGCACGCGCGGATGGGGCGCCACCTGTATTGCGCCATATTTGATTCACTTCTCACTGAATTTCAATTTTTGTAGGTGAGCATATTTATCAGTCCTGCCAGAGACTAATAAAACTAGTACTCAGCCCAACTCGTGTATGGTTACCTTTCTGTCGTAGTGACCTTTATATGAATATATATGTATATGTATACATAAGTTCTACATATATAATGCATATATGGGTTATATGTTTATACATATATGTATGTAGGTCTATATATGGATATACACATATGCATATATACGTGCATATCTATAGTTCTATATATATATATATATATATATATATATATATATGACACAGTGCTGAGAGTCTCGGCCTCCCGGCGTGAGGACTCTCGGCCTCCAAGCACCGGCCTTCCCTTAAATAATATGAATAGAAATAAAAAGTGATAATCAACAATAAAATAAATCAAATACATAATATTTAAGGTAAGTTTGTCTTAATGTTGTACCAGCAAGACAAGCCATATTAGTGGTGATTATGCATCAGATGCATGATCACAATGAATTTATTATTGTTATTTATTATTTATATAAATTATATGTTATTTAGTATTATATATATTGGTATGCAAAAAATATATCTAAATGATGTACAACAGTCCCCACAGGACCTCCCCCAGTGGCAAGTGGAAGTACATGAGTGGGCCACAGACCAGCATATACCCCCATCGTTGGCTGGAGGTTCCTCTATTGTTTGGGATTCATGGATATACCAACACAGTACCAAAGACCCTATAATACTAAGACGGCTCACTCCCTATCTCTCCCATGGTAATGTAAATTTCGCAGTGCCATCTTGTGGTGGGTTTGATCAGCCCAGCTGCTGGTTGGTGTTTCACATGTAAGCACATACAATTATATTATTCATGAGATAGATAAGTATGAATACACATCAATATGAAATTGCTATGAACAAATACACATCATCATCAGCATCATCATCAGCATCGCCATCATCACACATCTTTCACATTCATATATACATTTATACATATAATATAGCACCTGTTTAACCACGAGAACAGCCAGCACACCAAGTGGTGGGTTTGATCATTTTGATTACACAATACAGGCTGAGTGAGCCGTCTTAGTATATTGGGTCTTTGACAGTACTATCAAGTACAATTCTGGCCTGTAGCCATTTGTTGTAACTAATTAATTATTTCCCAATATTCACTGTTAATTTACTCAATCCGGTCGCAACTAAATGTCCTGGGAATATTCAGGAAATTAGATATAATGTTTTGCTTTCTAGTGATGTATTCCAATATGAAAACATCCCAAAACTCAGAGTGCCACAACCATATGTGTGAACCTGCACATTAATCCTATATAAAATTCGACCTTGGTAATTGAACCAGGGGTCAAATGAGGTATTTTAACCACTGTAGCCCAAACCAGGTAAGCTCTCCAACCTGGTGAATATACCTGTGTGTGAATGTGGTCGAGTGAACGGGGTGTTCGGTGAGCTGTTATTCAGACGAAAACCCAAGATGCTCTAATGGGAAAATTAAAGCAACCAGCGTCAGCTTAACACCCGTGTTGGGTGGCGCCATCTAGAGAGAGACGCCGGTGTCACCGCCAGGTGGGAAGGTGGCGATCTGGCGGGAGACTTCGCGTCGAGTCTCGGGGGTTTATGTCTTTGATTTAGAGGTATCTGCTCCCAGATGTCAGTGCGCAGGCTCACACAACAGCCACAAACTGGCCGCGTTGGCAACGACTGCTCGAGTGATTGTCGCAAAACATATATAGATGAAATGAATTCAGTGTCGTCTGATTACTGTGAGAGCTAGAAGTACATCAAGATGCTTCTAGGTGGCAGCACTCGTCGTACTATACAGGCGTATTCCATGTACGCAACTACACCACCTTTTGGTTGGTTGGTTGATGCAGTTTTACGTCCTGGCAGCATCTAAGGTAATATTAGGAGGGGTGCCGTCTTGTGACCCTTCCCGCCTTTTGTCCCTGCTCCCTCCAGCCTTCTCTGTGTCCTTCATCCCCTCCCTCCCCCCCTCGTCTCCCTCCACCTGCCTCCCCTGCCTCCCCTTCCCTCCCCCTCCCCCCCACTCCCTCCATCTCCCTCCCTCCCCCTGCCCCTCCCTGTCCCTCCCCCCCCCTCCCTCCCCTTCCTCCCCCCTCCCCCCCCCCCCCCCCCCCCCCCCCCCCCCCCCCTCCTCCCTCCCCCTCCTCCTCTTCCCCCCTCCCTCCATCTCCCCCTCTCCCTCCCCCACTCCCCCTCCCCCCCTCCCTCCGTCCCTCCATATTATTAGTGTTCCTTTCTTTGTTGTATAATATTATAAACAATGTCATAATGTACTAAATATCTTGCTAGGTATAATAAACGTCAGCGTGGTTAATGTGCGTACATTGCAATCTGGAGCTACATCCATAGCGTGGACACGGTTCTGAATTCATACACCAGAGGGCGTCCCAGTGCCACCTCGCCCAGCCACCAAGCCCAGCTGCGACACCAAGTACTGGGCAGGGGGGAAATCATTCTGGTCTGAACACTTCTTGCAGCTGTTGTTTTTAATTCGTCTATGTGGCATGTCTATTTATCAAAATACTACACTTAGATAATTACGCTTAGTTTTCAAAATTGAACAATCATTTTAAGTGCTAATGTCTTCACGTGGAAAACAAAATAAAATAATTAGAAATCGCATATAGGTTGATACTTGCTGTCTGCATCTATTAATGTGTTGGTTGATGGAGATTTATGTCCTGGCAACATCTAAGGCCATAACCAGTACCGACTTGTGACTCCGCACTTGTGGAAACTATATAGTGCTGTCCCGATATCCCACTCAGTCACATTATCCTAACACTGAGCAAACCAGTCCTTGCCCTATCGTAATAATGTCGAGCACCTGGTTAGGAAGCGACAAGTATCAATTTTGACAAATCAATGGTTTGGCTCTACCGGGAATCGAACTCGCGACCTTCCGCACGGGAAACCTGCGCTCTACCGATTCGACAACCGCATCCTGTCACCCTAGTAGAGGGTGTTGTCAACCCCCAGTATCGGATCCAGGGAGTATGCCGCCAATATCCCCCCCCCCCAACACCACTCAGGTTTTCTCTGTGGCGGAGTGGTTAGAGTGTCTGACTTTTTTTCTAGGTCGGACTCCTAATCTGAAGGTCAGTGGTTCGATTCCCTGTGCCCCCACCTCTGCCAATTTGGATTTCCACCACTGTGTATAACTTACAGCATCATCAAAGGCCAGTTGCTCTCATACCATGTCTATGTGGTGTGGGAGGTTAAAAATCCCTTGGGTCGGTAAAAGTGTAGGCTTTCTATCGACAAACTGTCTAATGGTGAAAACAAGTCTATTCAGGCTTATCCATGATAGGCATTATAAATCTTAAAGAAAAAGAAGAAGAAAAAAACTGAAAAAAAACTCAGCGAACCCCCCCACCTCCCGACCCTAGAATGTCTGATCCGACATGAATGCCGAATCGGTAAGATCACTGTGACTGGCTTCCCATGTGGATGTCGTGGGTTCGAAACCTAACCGAGTCAAACCAAGTACTTTCAAGATTTATACGTGCCACTCCCTAGCCTGGCACTCACCATTAATATGATTAGAGCAAGGGGATGGTTTGCTAAATATCATGATAATGCGACTGAGTGGGATATCGTGTCATGTTGCCGGTGACTCATTTTCCCACTAGGGGGTATGTACCAGTTTAAAGTTAACACGAGTTAGCAACATCTCTTATGGTTTATTCTTTTGTTTAGAGATTTGGTCATTATATTTATTTAACAATGTCTTTACTTTATACATGTTTTTACTAGAGCCTGGAATTTTTTTTAAGTACCACTGGGTGAAGTTCTAAGCTTGGTCAATAATAAAAAATATAAATAAACTACTCAACAATATAAGGGCTCTAACATGGTGCAACACAATACAAATACATCCCACACACGCAACATATATCACACACCGAACACCTACCACACACTCAACATATATCACACACTCAACATATATCACACACTCACCACATACCACACGCTCAACACATACCACACGCTCAACACATACCACACACTCAACACATACCACACGCTCAACACATACCACACACTCAACACATACCACACACTCAACATATACCACACACCCAACACATACCACACACTCAACACATACCACATACCCAACACATGCTACACCCTCAACACATACCACCCACTCAATACATACCACACACTCAACACATAACACACACTCAACAGATACCACACACTCAACACATACCACTCACTCAACTCATACACACAGTCAACACATTCAACACATACCACACACTCAGCACATACCACACACTCAACTCATACCACATACTCAACACATATCACACACCCAACCCATGCCACACACTCAACCCATTCCACCCACTCAACACATACCACACCCCGAACACAAACTGCACACTGAACACATACAACACACCCAACACATACCACACACCCAACACACACCACACACTCAACACATACCACACCCATATTCATCACATACAATACACTCAATACATACCACACACTCAACACATACCACACACTCAACACATACCACACACTCAACACATACCACCCACCCAACACATACTATACACTCAACACATACCACACACTCAACACATACCACACACCCAACACACACCACACCCTCAACTCATAATACACACATTCATCACATACCATACACTCAACACATACCATACACCCAACACATACTACACGCCAAACACATACCACACACTCAACACATACCACACTCCTTCCACGCACCACATCTACACACATCCACCACCACTTGCTATCCGGACCACACTTCGTCCACACCTCTCACTATCTCCTCTCCGCTGGCCTTGCTCCTCCTTGATATGTCTGAAAAGAGTTCCAGATGGGGGAGCCCGCTGGCATTTCACTTTCTACTCTTACTCTGTCCATGTTTATGGCTCGCTGGTTGTTCACCATACAGCAAATAGACATGGTACTTTGACTGAACTCTTCTCATTTCTCTTTCCTAGTCTCTACCCTTTCTATTTCTCCAAGGCATACTTCTCCTCCTGACCAGGGGAGTTGTGTGCTTGGGTGGGGCCCTGTACCTTTACATTTCTCTCGCTTTGTTCTCGTTGCTGGAACCACCGCTGCACCCATCTTTACTCACCCTTCCTCGAAAGCCTTGCTCCTGTCTGCTGGATACAAGTGCTCAACTACTGCCAGACCGAAGAAATTCGGTGCTGCCCCAACGCTTCGCCGGTACAACATTGTAAAGATGTCCCCAGCTTCTACAACTGCCCCTACTGAAGATTAATCTTCAACCAAAGATTGGGCTGATTTATCGGAGCCTCTCTATAATGTTGCAGTTCTGCAACCAGTAACCGTTGTAAGGTTACAAACCACGCCAAGCAAGAACCCACCACCTCCAGGTCCACACAGATGTGTGTGTCACCAGCCCTACGGCCAACATGCTCCCTTCCCCCTCCTCCCGCCATCCCCAGTTCACCACCACCACCCACCCAACCACACCTATGCCCCCTTTACACTGTTACAACCCCCCCCCCTTGTTCCCGGTCTCCCCCCCCCCTCCCCACCCGCCCAATTACCCAACTCCACCACTCAAATAACCTCCTCCCTCACCCCCTTCTATCCCCGAGCCACCATCGCGCCCCGTCCCCCCCCCACCTCCCCCGCCACATCCCCATCCCCATGCCCCTCCCCCGCCTCCCCCCGCCCCCTTGTTCCCCCCTGATTTCTCTGACCTCTACCCACCGGAAGCAACTAGTTGCAACACATCATGATAATGTGACTACATGGGGCAGTAAGCCATGGTGCCGGTGGCCTGGTCTCCCAGTGAGGTAGCACTATAAAGTCGCGACGAATGCACACTGTCACAAGTCGGTACCTGTCCTGCTATGCCCTACGGTCTTGCTGGGCGTAACATTACACCAACCAACGAACCTCCCCACCTTAAAGTTGCATAGTCCGATGAAGTATCAAATTTTCAAAGCCAAACCAATTATCTAGATTTGATTTGACATATCTAACTTAGATACTGATGCACTTATTAAGCATTTGTTTCTACATAGAAGGCAATACTGAGTCAATTTAACAGAACCTGTTACTGCAGAAGTCTATGGTGTCAGAGTTTTGGCAAGCTTGCCAAAACTAATTTTCCATGTTTTTTTTTGTTTTTTTTGTCCATTAGTTGTTTAAGCAGGGGAAATTTCAGTCATAGACGACTGGTCTTCCTCATTCCACTGCTGGTCGATAGAAAGCCCGAGCCTACACTTTTACCGACCCAAGGGATTTTTAACCTCCCACACCACATAGACATGGTATGAGAGCAACCGGCCTTTGATGACGCTGTAAGTCATACACAGCGGTGGAAATCCAAATTGGCAGAGCTGGGGGCATGGGGAATCGAACCGCCGACCCTCAGATTAGGAGGCTGACCTAGAAAAAAGTCAGACACTCTAACCACTCCGCCACAGAGAACACCACATTCACAATATCTCAAAAGTTTACCATTTAAAATCAAAGTAATTTTTAACTAATGTAAAGTAGATACTAGTGATCGATCTAATATATTTATCTCAGAAAAAATACAGAAATTCAAAACCATCGGACTATGCAACTTTAAAGGACTCCTGGGGTTGGGCTCCTAGACTACCTTTTCTCTAACACCCCCCTCCCCCGCTATCCCCCACTCCCCCCCCCCCGTCACCCTCCCCCTCCCACTGCCCACTGATTTCTCTGACCACTTCCCACCGGAAGCCAACTCCCGGCAAGCCGCATTGGACCGACCACTTTAGGCTGTGCTCATATTTACTATATAGTGCTGCAGATTTGCAGCCTTCAGCACGCCGACGCGACTGAAAACTCCCCCAAAACAAGCCCATCAACACCACCCAACTAATCCCCTCGCTCACTCACTCCTATCCCCCAGTGACCACCTCGCCCCCTTCCCTTAATCCACCCTCCCCTCCTCTCCCCCCCCCCCCTCCTCCTCCCCCCTCCCCTCCACCTCCCCTCCACCCCCCCTCCCCCACCCCCGCCTACCTACCGAACGACTCTTCATCCGACACTCCGCGCCACAACCAGCTCACACAACTCTCCCCCTATCCCCCTATCTTCACACAATTCCCCTCTCCCCTTATCTTCACACAACTCTCCCTACCCCTTATCCTATATCTCCCTACCACTATCACCCTATCCCGTATCCCCTACCCCCTATCTCCCTATCCCCCTATCTCCATATCCCCATATCCCTTTCTCCTATTTCCCTACCCCTACCACTATCTCACTATCCCCTAACCCCCATTTACCCCCTATCTATCTATCTCCCTATCCCACATATCTCTATTCCCCCTATCCCCTTTCCCCCATTCTCCCCTACCCCATACCCCATACCCCCACCCATACCCCAATCTCCCTACCCCATACCCTATCCCACGATCTCCATATCCCCATATCCCCTATCTCCCTATTCCCCTAGCCCATATCCCCTGCCCCATATCCACTATCTCACTATCCCCCTAACCCCATACCCCTATCTCCCTATCCCCTATTTCCCTATTCCCCTATTCCCATCCCCCTAACCCCCTATCTCCCTACCCCATACCCCCTATCCTCCTACCCCATACCCCCATACCCTATCCCCCTATCTCCCGCCGACCACCGCGCCCTCCTCCGCCTGCCCCTCTCCCGGCGACCACGGCGCCCCCTGGCTGCTCCTTCCTCCTTCCTCCACCCTCCGCCCCTCCCGGCCGCCGCACCACCGGCTTCCCCCTGCCCTCCCGCCCGGCGGCCGGCACACGAGTCGCGGCGCCTGGCCGGGCGGTGCCTCCCCCACGTTGAGTCCCGCCTGCACACGGATGTACGCTTCCCCGTCCGCCGCCCGGTGCACGCCGGGAGGATGACCTGCTGCCCGCCCGCCGGGTGGCGCCCCCTGCTGGCCGGCGTCGTCGTTGTTGTCGTCATGGCCGTAGTGGCGGCCGGGACCAGTCCCAACCACGGTAAGGCGGATGAGGCGCAGGGTGGGGGTGGGGGTGGGGTTGGGGGTGGGATTGGGGGTGGGGGTGGGGGTGGGGGTGGGGGGCGGGGGGGGGGGGGGGGGGGGGGGGGGGGGGCCTAGGGAGGTAGAGGAAGGGTTGTAGGGGGTGGGAGGTAGGGAGGTATGGAGGTATAGAGGCGGGGAGGGGGGGAGGTAGGGGGAGGCAGGGAGGTACGGAGGCAGGGTATGGGGGAGGCGAAGGCTGAAATCCTGGCGACTTTATAGTGCTTCCTCACCAGGTCGCCGGCACCATGACCTGATTTCCCAATCAGTCACATTATTCTGATACTGAGCTAGCCAGTCCTTGGCATAGCCAGGTTGCTGACCAGAAATAAGATACACATCGACATGCATTTGTAGTTCATTTGCACAATTATTTGTTTTAATCAAAAAAGCAATAACATTTGTTTGATTAAAGTTGCATAGTACGATGAAAACATCAAATTAAAAAACAAACAAAAAACACTTATCTAGATTTGATTCTACATATCTAACTTAGATACTGGTGCAATTATTAATCATTTTTTGCTGCATAGAAGGGCATAATAAGTCAATTAATAGAAACCTTTACTACTGAAGTCTATGGTGTCAGAGTTTTGGCGTGCTTGCCAACATTATTTTGGCATGTTTTGACGTCAAATATCTTCAAACTTAGCCATTTAAACTTAAAGGTACTTCAAACTACAGTAAAGTAGATTATAACGATTAGTATAATATATTTATCTCAGAAAATAGCAGAAACTCAAAAGCATCGGACTATGCAACTTTAAACAAGAGATTTTTTAAATTGTGGATAATTTGGTCTTCCCCATTCCCTTCCTCCTCGACCGCTCCTACTATTAATGCCAAGAACTAACAGAAAACAAGAAGCATCAACCTTGTAAGTCTTTAGCTTGACACGGCCGGGGATTGGTACCACAATTTCTTTCATGGGAAACCAGCACTCTGTTCGCGACAAGTATCAATTTTTAAGTCATTGGTTTGACTCGACCAGGGTTCGAACCCAAGATCGTGGGGTCGTGGGTTCGAACCCAGGTCGAGTCAAACCAATGACTTATTAAACATTGATACTTGTCGCTTCCTAGCCTGGCGCTTGGCATTATTAGGATAGGACAAGGACTGGTTGGCTCAGTGTCAGGACAATGTGACTGAGTGGGATATTTAGTCATGGTGCTGGTGGCCTGGTCTTCCAGTGGGGCAGCACTATAAAGTCGCCATGAGTGCGCACTGTCACAAGTCGGTACCCGTCCTGGTATGACCTTAGATGTTGCTAGGATGTAAAACAACAAACAAACAAACAACTCTGTTCATTCGGCCCTCTTATGGGCTGGACAAATGTTTGCAATTCATTACTGCATCAACAACGAGGTTTTAATATTGAACTAAAGGAGCCGAGAGGTAGAGTTTGTTTGTTGTTATTTTACGTCCTAGCAACATCTAAGGTCATATCAGTACAGGAGGGAGAGAGAGAGAGAGAGAGGGAGAGAGAGGGGGGGGGAGAGAGAGGGAGAGAGACGGAGAGAGAGAGCGATACTGTTCGGTGTCATCATAATGTGGCTGAGTCGGAGTTGAAAACTTGTTGGGTCCAACGCCGCGGTATAGCACTATAAAACCAACAAGTGACAAGTCGGTGCCGATCCTAATATGACCTTACATATTGCTAGGACGTAAACCAACGACACCACTACTGGCTTGGTAAGAATCACGAGGCTGTGTCAGGAAGTGACTGTGACTGTGAGTGGTCCCTCGTGCCTCCCGTTCTCCGCTCAGCATCCCCCGGACTCCCCTCGCTCCCTCCCCGGTCTCTCCCCCAAAGACTCCCCGGCCTATTCTCCCCGGGGAGTCCTCGGTCTGTACCTAAGAAATTCCCCGGCCTCTCCCCCCAAGACTCCCCGGCCTAGCCCTCTGATACTAACCGGTCTCTCCCCCAATACTCCCCAGCCTTTCCCTCCGAGACTACCCGGCCTTCCCTCCGATACTCCCCGGTCTCTCCCCCCACAATACTCCCCGTGCTCTCACTCCGATACTGCCAGGCCTCTGCCCAAAAGACTCCCCGGCCTCTCCTCTGAGACTCCCCGGCCTCTCCCGCCAATACTCCCCGGGCTCTCCCTCCGATACTACCCGGCCTCTCACCCAAGAACTCCCCGGCCTCTCCCCCCAAAGACTCCCCGTCCTCTCCTCCCAAACTCCCCGTCCTCTCCAACACACCCCGGCCTCCCCTCCGGGCCTCTCCGGCCTACTCCCCACACCCTCTCACCCCGGGACTCGGCCGCCTCTCTCCCGGGAACCCCGGGCCTCTCCTCACCGCCTCCCAGAGCTTCTCCTCCCGGGAGTACCGCGCTTCTTGGGCCGGTCTCTACTTACCTATCTACCCGGTCTCTCCTGCCGGCTTCTCTAAAGCCGAGGTCACACCTACCCAGATCAGGGGCCGGACGAGCCCCGGACCGTGATCCGGCGTGGTCCGTGGCGATCCGGCGTGATCCGTGGCTCATTCGTGGCTCGTCCTTGGTGATCCTTGGTGATCCTTGGCTGGTCCGGCCTCATCCGGGGCGATCTGGGGAATATTGCGATCCGGGCTGAATCCGGCATCGTCCGGGATCATCCGGGTGTAATCCAGGGGTGGTCTGGGTAGAGTCCGGGGCTGTCCAATGTTTTATTAACCCGGATGAGCCACTTTTAGCCACGGTTTAACCCGGACCATCCCTGGACTAGCCCGATGTAGCCACAGACCACTCCCGGACTTCCCGGATAAGTCCCGGACAAGCCGGATGAGCACGGATCAGCCACGGATCGCCACGGATAGCCCGGTTTACCATGGATCAGTCCAGGATGAGCCCCGTTTTTGTATATATATATATATATATATATATATAGCAGAAGCAAGTCCACTTAAGTCTGGGACTGATGCATGACTACTCCATGGATACACCGGGTAGTCCGGGGGTGGTCCGGCTAGACCGGGGCTAGACCGGGGCTAGACCGGGGCTAGACTGGGGGCTAGACCGTGTAGGTGTGAGTGCGAGCCCCAAAACGACCAAAATAGCGATTTTATCCGGGATTGTCCAGGACAGTCCGGAGGCGGGGGGGGGGCGGTTCCGGGGGGGGGGGGGTCCGGCTAAAAATCCGGGGATCGTCCGGGTATGTGTGACTATGACTTTACTGGTGTATAGGTGAGGACATCTCACCAAAACGTGACGCACTGTCAGCATGTACACCAGAAATGCTTTCCATCTTCAACACAGTTAGAGCGCAAGTCAACCCCTCCCCCCCCCCCTTTCCACAATCACACCAAATCACATTTGTCTGTCTTTGTATTGTTTGTTGGGGCTGTACGTACTAGCAACATATATGGTCATATCAGGACGGATAGCGACTTAAGTTATAGCAGTGCATAATCATGATGACTCTATACTTATATATACATATATAGTTACCCTCTCTCTCTGTCTCTAAGGAGACCACATATACATATATATACATACACTGACTGGCATATATATCCTCTCGCCGACGTGATATATATGCCAGTATATATACTGACCGGGAGTGGTCAGTATATATACTGGCATATATATATAAGCCACCAGCCCCATGACCCAATATCGCCCTCAGTCACATTATCCTGATGTTGAGTAAACCAGTCCGTGCCTTGTCCCTAGTTATGCTGAGCGCCAGACTATATAGTGACAAGTATAAATTTTGTAAGTCATTGGTTTGACTCGGCCTGGTTGTAAACCCACGACCTTTCAGTTGCACATGGGAAGCGAGTCTTACCCATTCGGCCATCTGGTCCGGTCCCAGCAAAACACGGACAGAACCACTACCATGCAGCACTGGACGCGGTGGCCTAATCGGTAGAGCGTGTGCCTCGAGTGCGGAAGGTCAGGAGTTTGGTTCCAGGTCGAGTCAAACCAATAACTTTAAAATTTGATACTTGTCGCTTCCTAGCCTGGTGCTCAGCATTAATAGGATACAACAAGGACTGGTTAGTTGTGTCAGGATAATGTGACTGATTTGGATATCGGGTCATGGTGTCAGCGGCCTGATTTCTCAGTGGGGCAGCAGTATAAAGCCACAAAGAGTGTGCACTGTCACAAGTCGGTACCCCATCGTGATATGACCTTATATGTTGGTAGGACGTAAAACAACAAACAAGCTACCATGCTTGGCCCTCCCAGCCTCTCTGACTGTCTGAGTGACACACTCATTGTATTTTCAAGGCAATGAATGACCTTTGTGCTAAATTCCAGGCGCCCTATGCCTCTAGAGTGACATTTCATTAACAAATCACCGCACATTTTTGCTTAGTTTGTTTTTACAACAATTACCAACCAAAAAACTCAGAAGGAGACCAAAGCATCACGTTTACAAATGACGCTCACAAAAAAAACCCACAAAGACATAAAAAACAAGGAGTAATAATAATAATAATAATAACGATGGCAAAGGACGTGGTTCATTCACATTGCAGTTCACGTCTGTTGTGCTAATAATGTCCCACATACGTCTGAGAGAGCTATCCTCAGAGTGGTGGCTTTATATATATATATATATACATATATATATACATATATATACATATATATACATATATATACATATATATACATATATATACATATACATATATATACATATATATATACATATATATATATACACATACTACTGGTAGGCTATTGGTAGTTAGTTACCAATTCATTGGTTGTCAGTCGCTAGCTACCAGTTGACTAATTGCTGGTAGCTAGTTACATGTCGACTAGTTGCTAGTAGCTAGTTAACCACTGACTAGTTGCTAGTTCCTAGTTACCCACTGACTGGTAACCAGTGGTCAGTTAGTTGCCTGTCGACTGGTTGCCAGTTCCTAGTTACCAACTGACTGGTGACCGGTAGTCAGTTATCTGTCGACTGGTTGCCAGCTCCTAGTTACCCACTGACTGGTAACCAGTAGTCAGTTGCCTGTCAACTGGTTGCCAGTTCCTAGTTATCCACTGACTGGTAACCGGTAGTTAGCTACCGGCTGACTGCTTGCCAGTTCCTACTCCCCTGTTCACCATGGTTTGAGGAGGTGCTTAGTTCCTTGATGACAACCCACGCCCTGTGTTCCCCACAGGTTCCGCCGACGACCGCTGCTGTCACCACATCGGAGACGAGAACGAGGCTTGCTACAGCGCATGTCAGCAGGTAGGCACCCCCCACCCTCCCACCCTCCCACGCTCCAGTAACAACTTCCAGCACAGCCTCAGCGACAAGACATTCAACTCCTCCTCCTCAGGAACTCAACCTCAACACAGGCTTTGTAAGTCATTGCTTTCACTCGACCGGGAATCGAACTCCCGACCATCCCCACAGGAAGCCTGCGCTCTGCAAATTTGGCCACCGCGTCCGGTACCAAAACAGTGTTTGCTCAGAACAAGCGTTTTAATCCTGATGTGACATGGTAGAGTTTTGAGATGTGTAACTGGTTACATCGATATTAGGCCAACCAAAAAAATTGGTGATTGTGCTTTTGAAATAAAAATCAGGGTCGGGCAGGTGGTTAGTTTTTGTGTTTTAAATTTTGTCATAGACGTAATACGTAACCGGATAAAATGGCTGAATGAGTTGAGCATTCACCCCCAATGCTGGTAGGTTGTGGGATTCAAACTCCTTGGTTTGAACTCTGACCGAATCAAACCAACGACATAAAAATTGATATGAAAGTTGTCGTCTTT
The DNA here is from genome assembly GCA_030323885.1 of Branchipolynoe longqiensis. Taxonomy (NCBI): domain Eukaryota; kingdom Metazoa; phylum Annelida; class Polychaeta; order Phyllodocida; family Polynoidae; genus Branchipolynoe; species Branchipolynoe longqiensis. The sequence goes on along the minus strand of CM059196.1, from coordinate 12,438,810 downwards.
CACTCTTACTACTGTGGGGATAGGGGGGGGGGTGAATATTTGATCTAAGAGTCATGTTGGCTAGTTTGACAGCTGTCGGGTCAGAACCAATGTTTGTCACGGATAGCATAGATCAATCACTATTGCAATGAACACAAAATAAGCATAGCAGGTGAAGCCGATAAAGAGACGCAGCAATCGATGCGCTTCAGACCAAATAAGGCCAAATAAAACAAATATTGGTGGTCGTCCCCACCCATGCCTGAAAAATCGCCCGCCCCTGATTCTTTCTAATTTAATTTTTGTTACACTGGTAAAAATGTGTCGGGCTAGCAGCAATTCAACTTTCATATAAATTTTGAAGTCATTGGTTTGACTCGGCCAGGGTTTGAACCAAGGAGTTCGATTCTCACGACCTACCAGAACGGGAGGTGGACGCTCAATTCATTCGGCCATCGCGTCTTGTTACGTATTACGTCTACGACAAAAATAAAAAATATAAATATAACTGCACGCCCGACCCTGATTTTTCTTTCAAAAGGACGACCACCAATTTTTTTGGTTGGCCTAATATCGACGTAACCAGTTACACATCTCAAAACTCTACCATGTCATGGCAGGGATTGCTCGTCCAGGATTAAAGCCGCTTGTCGCCAATTCAGCTCCCATTCGTGTGGAGACAACCTGCTACTGATGTGACGTGACGTGAGGTCACGTGATGTGATGTCACGTGATGTGATATCACGTGACTTGATGTCACGTCAAGGCCTTCAACCGAACTCATCACACACACACCACATTGACAATCCAGGGCAATGAGCCATACCCTCTGTGACGTCACGCGCTCACACCTGTGTGTGGGAAGGGCAGGGGGGGGGGGGGAGAGAAGGCATGCGCGCTAAACTCGTGACATGATTTGATTGGAAGTTGAGCAGACGATCTGGAAGTGACTCATTAGGCCGCCAGGTGTCAGGCTAGTGGCTCGCGCTGTCTGCTGGGAAGGGCCATGTTTGCATGTTGGCTTTAGGCTCTGTGTGTACTGTGTGAAGCACACACACCAGGTAATCCCATCACATCACATCTCTCCTCCTCTCCCTCCCCCCACTCCTCTCCCCTCCCCTCCCCTACTCTCCTCTCCTCTCCCATGCTCTCCGCTCCTCCCCTCTCCTCCTCCCCCACCCCTCCTCTCCTCTCCTCACCTCTCCTCATCTCTCCCCTCCTCTACTCCCCACTCCTCTCCCCTCCTCCCCCACCCCTCCTCTACTCTCCTCTCCTCTCCCCTCCTCTCATCACCTCTCCTCATCTCTCCTCTCCTCTTCCCCCCTCCTTTCCTTCTCCCTCTCCTCACCCTTCTCCTGATCGCTCCCCTCCTTGGCCTCCACTCCCCTCTCCTTCCCCTCCCCTCGACCCTCTCCCTCCACCCCCTCCTCCCCTCCCCACTCCTCTCCCCCTTTCCTGCCATCCTCCCCTTCCCCTTCCTCTCCACTCACCCCTCTACTCTCCTCTCCCCTCCCCCTCTCCTCTCCCCATCACTGCCTCTCCTCTCCCCTCCCTGCCTCTCCTCTTTTCTCTCCTCTTATGTCCCCTCCTCTCCTCCTCTCCTCCTCTCCTCCTCTCCCGTCCTCTGCTCTCCCCTCCTCTGCTCTCCTTTGCTCGCTTCTCCCCTTTAAAGCGATCCAGCATAGACCGCTGTTCTCCGACAAATGCTCTTAAGGACACATTTTCAGTTTGTGTAACTGAATATGTGGACAGAAAGTGCCACAAAGGCTAGTGCGCAACTGCAACCAAACGGGGTTCCTCAGTGTTCCACAGTCTACGGAAAACCATATTTGGTCATGTGGCAAACCATATTAGGTCATGATGTGATGAGGGAATCCCATGATGATGTGATGAGGGATCCCATGTCTTAAGTTAAGATAATAGAACTTAGAAGGTGTAACTGCTACAAGTGTTTGAATTCCAAAATTTCAGTGTATACACTAAGCATATTTTGTGTGTGTTCACTTCAAATATCTGGACTGCTCAAGGGCTTGCTTTTTAAAAATATTTAATAAAATTACTCCAAACTACACGAAAGACAAAGTAGATTATACTTTTATAACAATCATCCCTGTATAATTATATTCATTTGAAAGGCTAAAGATGCATTGGGTAATATATATAATAATATATATATATGTGTATTGGAGATATGTTATATCTTTTTGAAAAAAGAAGAGAGAAAACAAAGGAAGAAAGAAATGTTTAAAGACAATTCTAGAGTCATCTTGTACATTTATTGATGCATGCTCACCAAGTGCATAATACATATGTTGAACTGGAATTGCATGCAGTTACTATTACAACAAATAGTCAATTTATATTATGCTTCTATTATCGAACAGGTTTTTAATGTGGTTATTATTGCAAATGATATTGTCATTTATGTACCAACAAATTGTAATGAACGGCCGGAAGACCAGTGCTCTGGCGCTGACAAAAGACATTATTCGCTGAATAAAATACATTTAGTAAAAAAAAAGAAGCAAATTCAGCAAAGTATATCCACCACCGACCCACTGTCTGATGTTTGTTGTTTATTGGGGCTTTAGATCCTGTCTACACCTGAGGTCATATAAGAAACTCACCCTCTGAACTAATGGTGTTGGTAGCAGCTCATTGCGCATGCTCCCTGTAGCCCCAGTGAGGTATCGCACCGTGACTTGCACCGTGACGCAATATCCCACTCAGTCACATATTATAGCCACCCTGAAATACTTGCGTAGTGCAGGACACCAGGTGAGGTAGTGACAAGAGCCAACGCACAGTCTCCCACATGGAAAGCGGGCACAACTACCGCTAGCCCATCCCGTAGGTCCCCTTAAGCATCGCTTGTTAAGGTTATTCGATAAATAGTCTCACCCAACCATCCGTCATCGCTGATTGGCTGGTTTCGCCACAGGTAGTAAACGCCGAGATAAAAGGTCCCCGGCACACCGCCCCCTCCACCCTCCACCCCTCCATCCCTCCACCCCTCCACCCTCCACCCCTCCACCCTTCACCCTCCACCCCTCCACCCTCCACCAATCCACCCCTCCACCCCTCCACCCATCCACCTCCTCCACCCCTCCACCCAGCCACCCCTCCACCCCCCTCCACCCTCTCCGCCACTCCCCCCCCACCACCTCATCACCCTCTCCCCCACCTCCACCCCTCCACCCTTCCACTCCCTCCCACCCAGCCGACCCTCCACACCTACACCATTTCCACCCCATCCCTCCCCTCTCCGCCACCCCCCCACTTCCCCCCACCACCCCACCACCTCGCACCCTCTCCCCCACCCCCCACCATCCTTCCACCGGACCTCCTCCGCCGTCTCAACAAATAACTCTGGCCGTGACGTCATCATAATATTCCCCATTTTAACAAAATACACAATCCTCCTCCCAATCCCATTGGTCGACCCACTTCCGCTTACAGATAACAACCGGAAGTGAGTGACATTGATAAGCCTAGATAGCACTGTCCTCTACATCCACATCCACCGGTATGGTGTGTATTCCATCTGACTAACTGGTAAAGTTGGCGGGTGTTTAACAATTTACTTTCGCCGATCTTTTGGCGGGTTTGGTGCTGCGCTTTCTTCCGGTATTATCGCCCCCACTGATAGCGCGCCAGGCGGGGATGCGCCACCTGGCGGGAAGTAGGCATACTGCACAGAACGCCCGGAGAATGGAGGGAGGGGGCCTCCGTACCTGGGAGCACGCACCGGACGCGGTGGCCGAATGGGTAAAGCGCAGGCTTCCCGTGCGGGCGGTTGGTTGGTTGTTGGAGTTTTACATCCTGGCAACATCTATGGTCATATCAGGATGGGTACCGACTTGTGACAGTGCACACTCATGGTGACTTTATAATTATAGTGCTGCCCCACTGGGAGACCATCACGGCATCACCAAGACCTGATATCCCACTCTGTCACATTATCCTGACACTGAGTCAACCAGTCCTTGCCCTATCATAATAATGCTGAGCGCCAGGCTAGGAAGCGACAGGTATACATTTTTAAGTCATTGGTTTGACTCAACCAGGGTTCGAACCTGTGGGTTCGGTATCTGTCCTGATATATGACATTAGATGTTGCTAGGACATAAACAACAAACACACTTAGGGGCAGGTGGAATGAAGTAGGGATGAAAGATCTCCGCGGTTTCGCCGATTTCGGCGATTTTTTATATATTTACCGATTAATGTTAAACAAGATGCCAAGGAATCTGGATGTATGACAACAATTGGGTTCGAATCCCATTCTTATATGACCTTAGATGTTGGTAGAACAGAAAACTCAAGCAAGAAGGAGTAAGCTATGAGCGACAATATAGGCACAACAAGTACAGTTGAAACCTGACTTCCGGCATTTTTCCGCAATTCCCTAATAATGTTTTTGTTTGTTTGTTTGTTGTTGTTTTATGTCGTAGCAACATCTAAGGTCATATCAGTCGGGTACCGACTTGTGACAGTGCACACTCATGGCGACTTTATAGTGCTGCCCCACTGGGAGAACAGGCCGCCAGCACCATGACCTGATATCCCTATGTGAATGCTATGGGGGAAAATCTGAATTTCGCGGAAATTCGCTGTCGATATACATAATTAATCTCGGCTTATTTTCCGCGGTTTTCTGCTGGAGACAACTTTCACCTTTGAGTGTGAGTGTGGATGTGGGGAGGGGGTGGGGTGCAGCGGCGTGAAAGAATCAAATTAAAGTGACATAATTCGATAGTTTTGAGTTTTGGTTATTTTCTGGGATAAATATATTATTAGGTTCATCGTTATAATCTATCTTACTGCAGTTTGAAGTAACTTTGATTTTAAATAGCTACCTTTTGCTATATTTGAAGTGCAAACATGCCAAATTAGTTTTGGCAAGCACGCCAAAAGTCTGACACCATAGGCTTCTGCAGTAATAGGGTCTACTAACTTGTGGTGTTCTCTGTGGCGGAGTGGTTAGAGTGTCTGACTTTTTTCTAGGTCAGACTCCTAATCTGAGGGTCGGCGGTTCGATTCCCCATGCCCCCAGCTCTGCTAATTTGGATTTCCACCGCTGTGTATAACTTACAGCGTCATCAAAGGCCGGTTGCTCTCATACCATGTCTATGTGGTGTGGGAGGTTAAAAATCCCTTGGGTCGGTAAAAGTGTAGGCTCGGGCTTTCTATCGACCAGCAGTGGAATGAGGAAGACCAGTCGTCTATGACTGAAATTTCCCCTGCTTAAACAACTAATGGACCAAAATAAAACTAACAAAAAAACTTGACTTGGTATTCCCTTCTATGTGGCAACAAAGGCCAAATAAATGCATCAGTATCTAAGTTAGATATGGAGAATCAAATCTAGGTCAGTGTTTTGGTTTTGAAAATGTGGTGTTTTCATCAGACTATGCAGCTTTAAGTTAAAGGCTGGTTTCAGGCTATATAAAGAACCTAATGCCCCTGTCACACTACGACGCTTCTCGCCGGCGACCCGTCAACGTGTGGTCTTTTTGGGCGATATTTGGTGAAATATCGAGAAGCGCTGGTGGCGCATTATGGGCGCGTCGGTACACGTCGGTACACTTCTTTGTCGCCGGCGAGTCGCCGGCGGAAGTCGGCGCGCGTTGCCGGTCGCCCAAGGTTATGAACATGTCCAAAACTCTCCAACGACCGCCAGCGCGCGCAAATATATGGGTAAGGACGTTAGGCGCGCGTCGCGCTGCGTTGGACGCGCCGGCATAACGTTATGGGAACGGTACGAAGACGGCGCGCGCGCGGGAGGGTCGTTGCTCACGCGTTGCGCAAACTGGGCCGTTTTTGTTTTACGCCCTAGCAACATTTAAGGTTAAATGAAGACGTCGCGCCAAACTTTTTTTTTTTTTTTCCCAGCGCGTCGACACACGTTGGCGGCGCGCACACAACGCGCCGCGCTGACGCCGATCTTTTCCCCCAAACCGCCGAAAAGTTTGACGTTTCTCGACGCGCAAGATTTTATTTCCAACGCTGACGGATCGCCGGGAGAAGCGTCGTAGTGTGACAGGGGCATGAGGTGGAGGGGCGTCAGTTGTCTCAAGAACCAGAAGGGATTGCCGAATCGGTGAGAGCGATAGGAGGGGAGAGGATTTCTGGTGTTGGAAGTTGTGCATTCGAACCCTGACCGAGTCAAACCAATGACTTACAAAACTGATACTTGTCGCTACCTAGCCTGGCGTTCAGCATTAATGAGACAGCGTGCGAGGACTGGTTCACCACTCAGTATCAGGATAATGTGACTGAGTAGGTGGGTGGGGTCAGTCTCCCAGTGGGGCAGCACTATGAAATTACCATGAGTGTGCACTGTCTGAAGTCGGTAACAAACCAACAAACAAAACATCATTCATCACTTCATAATCATAAGGCACAACATTAACGCGGCTGATTTCGACCGCATTCACATATGTCTCAATAACAGGGCTGACTTTGGGTGGTGCCTTGCCATTACCTTACAGGTAACTTGGTTGTAAAAAAACACTGCGGTATCCGTTATCACGCACATGGTCTGGAGGGACTTACCCCATCTCACCTCACCTGGTATTCTCCTGTGTTTAATTTAGGATGTTTTCTCTTCAATATTAATATTCTCAATGATATCAGTTTTACATTTTGTTTAAAGCTCCATAGTCCAATGATATATCAAATTTTCAAAACCAAACCAATTACCTAGATTTGATTTTACATATCTAACTTAGATACTGATGCACTTATTACGCATTTGTTTCTGGGTAGAAGGCAATACTGAGTCAATTTAACAGAACCTTTTACTGCAGAAGTCTATGGTGTCAGAGTTTTGGCAAGCTTGCCAAAACTAATTTTCCATGTTTGCACTCAAAATATCTAAAAGGTTTGCCAATTAAAATAAAAGTAACTTTGAACTAATGTCAAGTAGATACTACTGATTAATCTAATATATTTATCTCAGAAAAAATACAGAAATTCAAAACCATCGGACTATGCAACTTTAATTATTTCAATGTAAAGCTAGATACTTCTTAATGAGCAACCTATTGTAATTAGCTTTAATAAAAGATACTCAAAATCATCGAAGTAATTCAGCTGGCATTTCATTATTTAAAGCTGGAGAGTCTGATGAAAACATCACATGGTCAAAACCAAAATAATTATCTAGATTATTTTTCTCTTACTAAAGTGTATATTATTCATCAAATAATACCTCTTGTCAGCGCCAGAGCACTGGTCTTCCGGCCGTACAGTACAATTCCTTAGTACATAAATGAAACTACTAGCAGTTGTAATAGTAACTGCATGCAAATCCTGTTTGATAGTAAAAGTATTATACATTTTATAAATGTGGTATCAGCTGTACAATTCCAGTCCAATAAAAGTATCATGCATTCAGTGAATATGTATTGCATGGTTTTAGAATTGTCTTTAAACACTTTTTTCCTTCTTTCCTACACTGATTTGCCCATAAATGTAAGTCATTATATACTGAAGGATATGGTATGATGGTGACAGGAACACTGGATGTCAATGTGTATGATATTAATTTTTGCAATACTGTTTGAGTCATTTAATTAGTAATTGTTAGTTATTTGTATTGTGTGATTTGATGAATGGATTGGAGGTCTGAGATTGTAGTGGGGATTTATATGTGACTGGTATTGGGTCAATTTCAAGAAAAGTGCTAGGTACTGGGTATGTAATGGGCACTGAAAGATGGGTGGGAAGGGGCTTAGCGTGCTGGGCCATGCAGTGCATTTGAGACCATTTGAATATTTGTATGTACATTTGACCCTACATAATTATGTAACTTAGATACTGATGCACTTATTAAGCATTGGTTGGAATATATAAGGAAATTATGAGTCAATTTAATAGAACCTGTTACTGCTAAAGACTATGGTGCCAGAGTTTTGGCGAGCTTGCCAAAATTAATTGTGGATGGTTGGACTTCAAATATTTCAAAAGCTAGCAATTTTAAATATACGTTGCTTCAAACTAAAGTAAGGTAGATTATAACCATCAATCTAGCAATATTTATCTTAGAAAATGACAGAAACTCAAAGCCATCAAACTATACAACTTTAATTATTTCAATGTAAAGTTAAATACTTCTAAAGGCCCTGTCACATTACGACGCATCTCACCAGCGCTTGGCCAACGCGTGAAATCACTTTTTACGTCGAGAAGCATCAAACTTTTCGGCGCAGGGGGCAAAGTTGGATGTATGCATACCATATACATAGCGTATGGCCAACGTCTGACCAACGTATGGCTAACGTGCTTCCAGGCGAAAAACACTCAAAATACGCTCACGGTACGTTCGCAGAACACCGGTGAATGGTATATACATTATTTGATCGCCAGAACTACGTCTCATACATTACATATGTCAAGACACACTGGAGAAATGCTAAACGTATGTTAGACATACATTAGATGTACATTATCCATACGTTGTCAGTATGCGGACTGTACCTTCCCACTGCCTTTAATGTAGGTCAATGTAGTGCAATGTAGTGAACAATGTTTGTCTAATGTAGATCTAATGTACATCGACATATGCCTAACATATACATAACGTACGGCCAACGTAAAATCCACACGTTGTCGAATGTTGTCGTACATCAAAAGTTTTGTGCATGCACAAAACTTTGCTGACCCCCTGACGCGCGATGCCATATCTCGACGAATGTTGACATGCATTGATGTATACCAACGAGCGCCTAATGCACGCGTAACACATAGCGATGTATCCCGACATAGCTGGCAAAAATCACATACGTCAGCGTACATTGGCACAATGCATTGTAATGTGACAGCCCCTTTAATGAGCAAACTATTAACATATTATATTTATCTAAAATAACAAACTATAATCGAAACTCAAAATATAGGACTAATTCGGCTGGCTGTGCATTATTTAAATACGTTGGACACTAACCAGTGTGGGTCTAGATGTGGGGGTGGGAGGGTATGTAGGGTGGTGGTGGTGGGGAGGTCCACCGGACAAGGGCCATTATCTAAGGTTGGGTACCACATATTTGGTTTCCATGTTATGATGGTGATAATTAAAGGCTCAGTCACACCTTACCGCACTGGGGAAACGGATAGAAAATGGACACTATCCGGTGAAATATGGCAATGTACGGTTTATATACGGTACGCATCCGGCATGTCCGTTCTGTGTCCGGTGGTGTCCGGTGTGTACGGTAGCAAGTTTTGAACATGCACAAAATCTGGTAAGGTGTGACAGGCACTTTATGCTTTCTGTTATTGATAGCGACTCAAATAATTATTGTTGTCCCTGTATTTTAAGTATGTTAGCAATGCTGCATATATTTAATCTACCCCACAAAAGATATCGAAGGTATGCTCGCATGATTTTGTGCTCAAGTGAAAATGTCGAAATTTACACATCAACACCATCCATTTACCCAAAATTCTTTTCAACATTCCTTCAACCTTTTTCTTGTCAGACATAATTTTGTTTGCTTAACTGTAATCAATAAAATCTTGTCTGAATTTGTCATGTATGTTAAATTGATGTGCTGGAGGCCGTTACATGTTATATGAGTGATATTAAGGCATTGCTCAATCCATATAAGATCAAAATAACAAAATTCAATCGCCTTTTTTTCAACTCTAACATATATATATGTTAGAGTTGAAAAAAAGGCGATTGATATATACAGAACATATCATTTTTCATATGAACATAGATTCTCCAATTATTTGAAATGTTTTATATTATGATTTGAAATGTCTTATGCTATTATCTGGCAGGGTTTCATATTTGGTTTTCCATGTCACACTTTAATTCCCAGTTTCAGAGAATCACCCATTCTGTAGTTAGTAACTATTGGAACGAGCTAGTTCATGTCATTGAATTCTTATCAACACCAGGTGGCGTGCTGGGATGTTCAGATCAGTGGAGACATGAGCTCGAAATGTGGCTGTTGTTGCAAGTGTCGGTTAATGTATGCGGCTTTGGTGATGTGTCACTGAGAGTTGCAAACCGGAAATGACCTTTCTAAATGGCTAAAACAGCTGGACTTTGACTTTGATCCGGACTTAGGAACCCTGGGAAGTGCACTCTGGTAGATCTTTGTATAATTTCCTTCTCGGACGCGGTGGCTCAATCACCACCGCGTAGGCTTCCCATGCGGAAGGTCGGGATCTCGGAACAACCCCCACGTCCCGGCCGAGTCAAGCCAATGACTTACAAAATTTATACTTGTTGTTGCTTAGCCTGGTGCTCTCGTAATTACTAGGATAGGGCAAGGACTGGTTAGCTCAGAATCAGGATAATGTGACGGAGTGGGAAATTTGGTCATGGTGCTGGCGGCCTGATTTCCCAGTGGGGCAGCACTGTGAAGTTGCCATGACTGTGCACTCTCACAAGTCGGTACCTATCCTGAGATGACCATATATGTTGTCAGGTTGTAAAACCCCAAACAAAAAAAGCATAATTTCATGGTTTAGAAAGCGAACATCTGTTGACTCGCAGAAGTGACGGGTTCTATTAGTCTTAAATTGTCTTAATACTCCTTCTGGGAAACAATACAGATTCCATCAGCGCTCCAAGTTCGATGTGCAAGAACAAATCAAATCAAATCAAATCAAATCAAGGCAAGTGCTTTGGTTTTGAAATTAAATTGTGTGCTTTCATTGGATTATGCGACACCACTTACGATCGTTTGGATCAACTTTGCTGCAATGCGTGTTCATAGTCCTACCAGACAGCGTGCCCGAAGGAGTTGAGTATCTGTCTCCCACTTTGGTAGATGATGGTGTAACATATTCCGATATTCAAAATAGGGGGGAATGCAAATGTTGTATTACTGATCGGTGTACATGACGAGGCGCATGTATGTATATATATATATATATGTATGGGTTTGTGGTGCCTAAGTGGGATGTAAATAGACATAGTGGTGCTGGCAGGTCTGGGTGTGATTGCACTCAGGGCCTACCCCCTCTGCTGGGATAGGGATCACCACACTCAGAGGTCAAGGTTTGTGGTGGTCATGGGGCCATACAGCTTGTGGTGGTGGGCAGACCAGTGGTATCGATGGGGACCAGGAATGCTGGATCCCTATTGGTAGGGCCAAGAATGCTTGATTCCCATTGGGGGAAAGGGGTGGGGTGATGCTCTACAATGAACCCATGTAACTATATAAGCAATAAACCAGACGGCTGGACTCTCTCTTCTTCTTTACACTTTATACTCTTCCTTTCTCTTTGTCTGTATTGATTTCACTCTAGCCTGCTTACACAACCACAGATTCGAGCATTAGACTCTAGAATAGGATTCAAAGCCACAGGTTTGAACCCTAGTAGATTCAAAGCAATGACTTAACAATTTATACTTGTCGCTACCTAGCCTGGCAATAGGCCTTACTACGAATAGGTCAAGGAGCAATGGAATGAGGAAGACCAATTGTCCGCGATTGAAATTTGCACCGCTTAATGTTGCATAGTCCGATGGTTTCAAATTTCTCTCATTTTCTGAGTTAAATATGTTAGGTTGATCATTATAATCTTCCTTACTTTAGTTTGAAGTAACGTTTATTTTAAATGGCTAACTTTTGAGATATTTGAAATGCAAATATGCTGAATTAATTTTGGTAAGCATGCCAAAACTCTTAACATTCATTATATGTTCTGCCTGACCAGATTCTATTAACATGCCTCAGTATTCCCTTATATGTTGCAACAAATGTTTAATAAGTGCAACACTATTTAAATTAGATATGTAGAATCTAATCTAGATAATTGTTTTGGTCTTTAAAATTTGATGTTTTTATCGGACTATGCAGCTTTAATCATGTAATGTCGATTAAAAAAAATCCTAGCAGTCTAAAATCTGCCTTATTCTCACTACTCTTTTCCAATGCTTAGCACAGTGTCAGGATAACGTGACCGAGTTCGATATCGGGTCGTGGTGCTGGCGACCCGATTTCCCAGTGGGGCAGCACTATAATTATAAAGTCACCCTGAGTGCACACTGTCACAAATTGGTACCAAACCTTGATATGACCTTTGATGTTGCCAGGATATAACATCCCAACAACCAACTGACCACTCCAACGGACACTATTTGGGTGGGTTGATCTGTTTGTAATACGGCGTCAGTGCTGCCCCCTGGTAGAAACGGCGGCGGGAATGGGTACTACTAGCCTTGCGAGGAATGATGGAGTGCGCGCGCACCCCGGCAGGCGGCGGAATTCTTGGCGGTGTCTCATCATGACAGGAACGGGTAATATGACCGTACGTCATTCTCAAAACGAGGCTACTTACAACAAGCTGAGTGCAAATAGCCTCGCTGCTGCTTGCTGCTACTCGTTCGCTACTCTCGAAGCGGGAGTGTTGGTAAAGTGGGTCATTTGGCTAGCCGGACCTGACGGCCATCATTTGGTTTGGTTTGTTTGTTGGAGTTTAACTTTTACGTCCTAGCAACATCTAAGGTCATATCAGGATGGGCATTGACTTGTTGGTTGGTTGTTGGAGTTTTACATTCTGGCAACATCTGAGGTCATATCAGGATGGGTATTGACCCGTGGTTGGTTGTTGGAGTTTTACATTCTGGCAACATCTAACTTCTAAGGTCATATCAGGATGGGTATTGACTTGTTGGTTGGTTGTTGGGAGTGCTATGTCCTGGCAACATCTGAGGTCATATGGGCATTGACTTGTTGGTTGGTTGTTGGAGTTTTACATTCTGGCAACATCTAAGGTCATATCAGGATGGGTATTGACTTGTTGGTTGGTTGTTGGGAGTTTTATGTCCTGGCAACATCTGAGGTCATATGGGTATTGACTTGTTGGTTGGTTGTTGGGAGTGCTATGTCCTGGCAACATCTCAGGTCATATGGGTATTGACTTGTTGGTTGGTTGTTGGAGTTTTACATTCTGGCAACGTCTGAGGTCATATCAGGATGGGTATTAACTTGTTGGTTGGTTGTTGGAGTTGTACGTCCTGGCAACATCTGAGGTCATATCAGGATAGAAGTAATATTGACTTATTGGTTGGTTGTTGGAGTTTTACATCCTGGCAATATCTGAGATCATATCAGGATGGGAATTGACTTGTGACAGTGCACACTCATGGTGACTTTATAGGGCTGGCTCACTGGGACTGCGAGGCCCCGGCCCCCAGCACCATGACCTAATATCCCACTGAGTCACATTATCCTGACACTGAGCCAACCAGTCCTTGCCCAATCCTAACAATTCCGAGCGCCTGGCAAGGAAACAACAAGTATTAATTTTGTAAGTCATTGGTTTGACTCGACCTGGACCCAAATGCCCGACAGTCTGCATGGGAAGTCTGCGCTCTACTGATTTAGATACCATGTCCGGTGACTGCAATCATGATTAGGTGTATCAGCATTGGTCGTAGCTAAGAATTTGTGTTTAGGTTGGAAGCTTTTTGGGGCTTTTTTCTTTTTTTGGGGGGGAGCAGATTAAAAAAATATATTTTTGTCATTGAGGCTGCATCTATACTGTCCATAACATATAAGCCTGGGTATTCAGGCTTGTTTTCAATGCTGGCCAGCTGTACTGGTTGTGTTATCTTATCACACAGTAGCTGCTGATAGTGATAAGGTATATGATTGCCTGCATTTCAGTAGCAGATAGATAGTTGGTTGGTATGGTTAGTAGCCTATGTTAGTTTTTTTGGATTTTCTTGGCATATATGTGTTTTTATTTGTTTCTACTCTTACTACTAGACTAGCCTACTCCTATTTACATATCATAGGCTTGTACATAACTGTGTGGTGTGCTATCTGGCTACTTTTGGCATGGTTACCTTCCATTGGGCATCCCACTGGTGGGCCATGACATATCACATGCCCATAAATTCATGGAAGTAAACGAGTGCCAAAGGTGTGGGCGCTGGGGGTATCCCCACCCAAGGACATTTTTTAATCTAGAGGCTCTGAAATGCTGTGTCCGCCATTGCCCTGGTCAGTGGTTTGTCGAGAAAATTCAGCTCTCACAACATCCACCATGACTGCGGCCAGACGGGATGGCTGAATGAGTTGAGCGTCCATCTCCAGTTTTGGTAGATCGCAGGATTCGAAGCCACGCGTTTGAACCCCGGTCAAATCAAATCAATGATTTACAAAATGATAATTGTCGCTTCCTAGCTTAGCATTCAGCATTAATAGGATATGGTAAGGACTGGTTAGCTCAGTGTCAGGATAATGTGACTGAGTGGGGTATCTGGTCATGGTGTTGATGGTCTGGTTTCCCAGTGGGACAGCACTATAACGTTGCCATGACTGCGCACTGTCACAAATCAGTACCCATCCTGATATGAAATTAGATGTTGCTAGGACATAAAACAACAAACAAACACATATTAATATTATCTATTTTACTTTATTTGAAGTAACTTTTAATTGATAGAGTTAAAGTTGACGTCATTTCAAGTGAAAACATACCAAATTAATTCTGGCATGCTCGCGGAAGTACTCCCTCTCCTGCGTAATGTCCCAAGTCGGTACCCGTCCTGATATGGCCTTAGATGTTGCCAGGACGTAAAACTCCAATAACGAATAAATAACCAACCTCCCCTGCCACCCCTACTCTTCCACTTCCTTCCCTTCGATCCGAACCAATGGGTTCATGGGTTCGAACCCTGGTCGAGTCAAACCAATGACTTAAAAAATTGATACTAATCGCTTCCTAGCTTGGTCCTTGGCATTAATAGGATAGGGCAAGGACTGGTTAGCTCAGTCTCAGGATGAGGTGACTGAGTGGGATATCAGGTCATGGTGCTGGCATCCTGCTCTCCCAGTTGGGCAGCACTATAAAGTCGCCATTAATGCGCACTATCACAAGTCGGTACCCCTGCTGATATGACCTTAGATGTTGCTAGGGTGTAAAACAACAAACAAAACAAATCAGTCACCCCCCCCCCCGACACACACACATCTCCTCGCCCCTCCTTCCCCACCTTACAATAACCTCACATGAAAGCCCAGATGGACACTTCCGGTGTGACGTCACGATATGCAGATAGCGCCCCGCCTGGCTCTACCAGCTTAGTGTATTTAAGATAACTCTTATCAAGGTGCGGGTAGGTGACAGATAGGTGGGGGGGGGGGGCCCTCTCATACCTCTCACATCCCGGTATCGCAGTTTGAAATGGTTCCCGGTTTATAACCGGGCTTTTTGCAAAGGGCATGCATCAAAGTTGAATGGCAAGCCTGAAATCTTATCTGAATTTCTGGCTTGATTCTGTCTGTGGAGCAGCTCAAGCAAGGATTCCTTCAGGAATCATTGGACTGAATATTTTACGCTTGATTGTATATATTATCCTCTGTGCTAACAAGTTAACAAGCAATTAGCGAGTTATTAAACATGGGTACAATCTCAATCAGGCAGAAATGCATGTGCATGCGCATTGAGAAAAGCCCCATTTTAAACCGGGACCATTTTAAACTGCAACACCGGGTGACTCGTTAGATTGTTTGTTT
The DNA here is from genome assembly GCA_030323885.1 of Branchipolynoe longqiensis. NCBI lineage: Eukaryota > Metazoa > Annelida > Polychaeta > Phyllodocida > Polynoidae > Branchipolynoe > Branchipolynoe longqiensis. The sequence continues at coordinate 12,423,334 of CM059196.1, read as the reverse complement.
GTTTGTTGTTTTACGTCCTAGCAATATCTAAGGTCTCGTTAGATGTCCTTCTCAAACTAGCCGTCCAAAGTTGTCAACAGTTTCAAGGTAGTACAAAGAGTACAGCTTTAACTTACTTTCCAGACACCCCTCCCCCCCCCCCCCCCCCCCCCCCCCCCCACACCCACACACCCCAAAAATGTACTACACATTAGCCGTGTTCACACGGGGCAGTTAATTCGATTCATATAAATCGCCTTGCCTAGTTCGGCTCACATTTGGCGTGTGAACGCGCGGCTGAGGCGGTTTAAGCCTGAATCGAATCATATAATTCGGATTTTATTAACCACCGATGTAGGTGGTTTATATGAACCAAATTTTATGATTCAACTTATATCGCCCATGTGAACGCAACCGACTTACTTGAGGCGGATTAAGGACGTCACACTATATAATATAATTTGATCTATGAATCGGCTAGAGGTGTACAGATATTTTTTTCATGATTTATTTTTAGGTTTTCACTGGCCAACAGAAGTTTTGATCGTTCCAAAACAATACAATATAGTCCATACATATCTAGGTCAAACCCACACTCTCTCGTGGTGACGTCGACTAACCGAAACTGGTGCTGGTTAGTATGGACTTGTTCATGCGCAGATATCGATTTCCACCTTAAACCGCCCCAAGTACTCGGTGCGTGTGAACGCGCCACTAGTTCGATTCATATAATTTGCCTTGTCTAAATCGGTTTAAACTTTTCTTGTGTGAACACGGCTATAGACATTTTACTACAGACCCAGATGGGGTTGCCGAATAAATTGAGCGCCCCCCTCCCGTTTTGCCATGCCCGGGTTCGAAGCCTGGTCGAGTCACACCAAGAACTTAAGAAATTGATACCTGTCGCTACCTAGCCTGCCATTTTGGCAATACTCGTGATGAATCGGGCAAGGAGAAGTATGAGGAAGACCAATTGTCAACGACTGAAAATCCGCCCCCTGACCAACCAGGTCGCAGGTAGCCTCTCATGGTGGGGAGAGGTCGCTAGCCGGTCCATTATGGCTTGCCTGCTGCCACCTGTTGCCATATACCGACAACAGTGGTCAGCGTAGTTCCTGCCACCACCGCGTGGTGGTGAGGCTCAAGTATGGGCTATTACTTCTTGTCCTCTTGCCTATTATTGTCAAATAACACAGAGCATGTTGCACCGTAAGCTGCTGCCTTCAACATTAGTGCTCCCCACTACCGTCAGAGGGCGGGGTGGGTTGGTGGCGGAAAACGTCTGTAAGACCTATTTCCACAGTGCATCGTGCACAGAGAGCAAGCTGATATCCTCAATATTAGCGCTTGCCGCTGCCATCAGAGCAAAGGTTGGTGGCAGGAATTCACATTTTCTACAAAGAATGCTGCACAGTGAGCTTCTCTCAACGGTGCTAGTTCTTGCCACTGCAATCAGAGGGCGGGTTGGTGGCAGGTATCATCTATAAGACCGTTCGTTTCCACACAGCATGCTGCACAGTAAGCTGCTGCCCTCAACATTAGTGCTTTCCACTGGCGTCAGAGGGCGGCTTGGTGGTGGAAATCCCCTGTTGTATTAAAGAAGGGAATTCCGTCCGGAGGCCGGGCGTGGAGACAGGGGGGGGGGGGGGGGGGGCGGGTTTCCCCGGAGCTGTGAGACCACGTGGTTTGCGTTAGAACTTAGAAGAGCCGCCGAGCCTCAAAAGGGGGCCACGGGAACGCGGCACTGGACAACAATGTGCAGCGGCGTCTCCTGAAGGGTGAGACTCACTAACAATTAAGTAAAATGGCGCCCGGTGAAACGCAGGCGCCATGAGGTTGTATCTGATAAAATAAAGTAAAGCTTGTTTTATTTAACGACACCTTTAGAGCGCATTGATTTTCGTATCATCGGCTATTGGACATCAAACAGATGGTCATTTTGACATATTTCTTTGGAGGACACCCGCTGCCGCCACATAGGGTCACTCTTTCCAAGAAGCAGCAAGGGGTCTTTTATATGCACTTTCCCACAGACAGGACAGCACATCCAACAGTCTTTGATGAACCAGTTGTGGACTACTGGTTGTGATTGTATCTAACTATAGACGAGTTTGTGATCCCAACAGCGTATGCACTGAAAACGCAGTCCAGGGTAAAACACAAATGCACATGTTCATAGCTCAAGTATAATTCCGCCTATCTATACTTGTATAATTGATTGATTGGGGATCTTATATTATAGACATATATCCTATATCTGTATAAACCAGGCACAGTGACCTAATCGGTAGAGCACAGGCCTCACGTGCGGAAGGTCGGGAGTTTGGTTCCCGGTCGAATTAAACCAATGACCTTATAATAGATACTTGTCGCTTCCTAGCTTGGACCTCAACATTAATAGGATAGGGTAAGGACTGGTTAGCTCAGTGTCAGGATAATGTGACTGAGTGGGCTATTGGGTCATGGTGCTGGTGGCCTGATTTCCCAGTGGGGCAGCACTATAAACATCACCATGAATGCGCACTGTCACAAGCCAGTACCCGTCCTGATATTACCTTAGATGTTGCCAGGACGTAAAACTCCCACAACCAACCAATCTAATTTTATGGACATGATATATCCTATGTATATACGGTTGCATTTTTTAAGTCATCGGTTTGACTAGACCAGGGTTCGAACCCACGATCCCATGGTCTACCAACATATGACCTTAGATATGTTGCCAGGACGTAACACTTCACAACAACTAACCATAGGCTTCACACTAGCAGATTCCATATCCTTGGTACTGGCTGCGTGTTGGGTTCGGATACATAATTGGTGTTTTGTGACTTTATAGATTTCCGTGTTTGTTTTGACAAGATCCAGGAATCCGAAAGGGGGGTCAGTCTGCTTATGCCATGTACACACATACCGTATAGGATTCGCGCACTAAAACTCCCGATCCGCTTAAAACTGAAAACGGGCCGATTCATTTTTCGAATCGCGAATCGCAATCGTAATCCTCGCGCACACCTACCGTTTTAGTCCTAAAAATCGCGAATCGCAATCGGTAGGTGTGCTAGGGGAGTGCACACCTCACGATTTTTGGGCAGTTTTAGATTGTATACGCTAGGTGGGTGCGGAAAAACGATCGTAAACGGTAGGTGTGTACTGGGCATAGTCTCCATGCTGTGGTGTCACGACGGAATACATTCTTGAAGATTAATACTGCCTATCATGGATAAATCTGAATAGACTTGTTTTCACCATTACACAGTTTGTTTATAGAAAGCCCGAGTCTACACTTTTACCGACCCAAGGGATTTTTAAGCTTCCACACCACATAGACATGGTATGAGAGCAACTGCCCTTTGATGACGCTGTAAGTTATACACAGCGGTGGAAATCCAAATTGGCAGAGATGGGGGGCACGGGGAATCGAACCACCAACCTTCAGATTAGGAGTCCGACATAGACCACATACTTTGTTATTAATGTTTTGTTGGAAATGGAAAGTCTGAACTACTGGTTCACCATCGATGGCCTGTCTTTGACTTGCAAGTTACAATAGTGACAGACTCTAATTACATTGACTCAACATTCCTAATATACAGCTATACATGTTTAAATGGTTCTAATTAGACTGACTCAACATTCCTAATATATATTAATACATGCTTAAAGTGTTCTAATTAGACTGACTCAACATTCCTAATATATATTAATACATGCTTAAATGGTTCTAATTAGACTGCCTCAACATTCCTAATATACATTAATATATGCTTGAAAGGTTCTAATTAGACTGACTCGACATTCCTAATATGCATTAATATATGCTTGAAAGGTTCTAATTAGACTGACTCAACATTCCTAATATATATTAATACATGCTTAGTTGGTTCTAATTAGACTGACTCAACATTCCTAATATGCATTAATATATGCTTAAAAGGTTCTAATTAGACTGACTCAACATTCCTAATATATATTAATACATGCTTAAAGTGTTCTAATTAGACTGACTCAACATTCCTAATAATTTAAAATAATATGCATTACTATGTGCTTGAAAGGTTCTAATTAGACTGACTCAACATTCCTAATATGCATTAATATATGCTTAAGAGGTTCTAATTAGACTGACTCGACATTCCTAATATATATTAATATATGCTTAATAGGTTCTAATTAGACTGACTCAACATTCCTAATATGCATTAATATATGCTTAAAAGGTTCTAATTAGACTGACTCAACATTCCTAATATACATTAATACATGCTTAAAAGGTTCTAATTAGACTGACTCAACATTCCTAATATGCATTAATATATGCTTAAAAGGTTCTAATTAGACTGACTCAACATTCCTAATATGCATTAATATATGCTTAAATGGTTCTAATTAGACTGACTCAACATTCCTAATATATATTAATATATGCTTAAAAGGTTCTAATTAGACTGACTCAACATTCTTAATATACATTAATACATGCTTAAAAGGTTCTAATTAGACTGACTCAACATTCCTAATATGCATTAATATATGCTTGAACGGTTCTAATTAGACTGACTCGACATTCCTAATATATATTAATACATGCTTGAAAGGTTCTAATTAGACTGACTCGACATTCCTAATATGCATTAATATATGCTTAAAGGGTTCTAATTAGACTGACTCGACATTCCTAATATGCATTAATATATGCTTGAAAGGTTCTAATTAGACTGACTCAACATTCCTAATATGCATTAATATATGCTTAAAAGGTTCTAATTAGACTGACTCAACATTCCTAATATATATTAATACATGCTTAAAAGGTTCTAATTAGACTGACTCAACATTCCTAATATGCATTAATATATGCTTGAAAGGTTCTAATTAGACTGACTCGACATTCCTAATATATATTAATACATGCTTGAAAGGTTCTAATTAGACTGACTCAACATTCCTAATATGCATTAATATATGCTTGAAAGGTTCTAATTAGACTGACTCGACATTCCTAATATGCATTAATATATGCTTGAAAGGTTCTAATTAGACTGACTCAACATTCCTAATATGCATTAATATATGCTTAAAAGGTTCTAATTAGACTGACTCAACATTCCTAATATACATTAATATATGCATAAAGGGTTCTAATTAGACTGACTCAACATTCCTAATATACATTAATATATGCTTTAAAGGTTCTAATTAGACTGACTCAACATTCTTAATATACATTAATACATGCTTAAAAGGTTCTAATTAGACTGACTCAACATTCCTAATATGCATTAATATATGCTTGAACGGTTCTAATTAGACTGACTCGACATTCCTAATATGCATTAATATATGCTTGAAAGGTTCTAATTAGACTGACTCAACATTCCTAATATACATTAATATATGCCTAAAGGGTTCTAATTAGACTGACTCAACATTCCTAATATGCATTAATATATGCTTGAAAGGTTCTAATTAGACTGACTCGACATTCCTAATATGCATTAATATATGCTTGAAAGGTTCTAATTAGACTGACTCAACATTCCTAATATGCATTAATATATGCATAAAGGGTTCTAATTAGACTGACTCGACATTCCTAATATGCATTAATATATGCTTGAAAGGTTCTAATTAGACTGACTCAACATTCCTAATATGCATTAATATATGCTTAAAGGGTTCTAATTAGACTGACTCAACATTCCTAATATGCATTAATATATGCTTGAAAGGTTCTAATTAGACTGACTCAACATTCCTAATATGCATTAATATATGCTTGAAAGGTTCAACTTTGACTGAATCGACATTCCTAGTATACATTAAAATATGATTAAAGGGTTCTAATTAGACTGACTCGACATTCGTACATTACCTTAAAGCTGAATAGACCGATGAAATATAAAATTTTCAAAACCAAACCAATTATCTAGATTTGATTTTACATATCTAACTTAGATACTGATGCACTTATTAAGCATTTGTTTCTGCGTAGAATGCAATACTGAGTCAATTTAACAGAACCTGTTACTGCAGAAGTGTATGGTGTCAGAGTTTTGGCAGGCCTGCCAAAACTAATTTTCTATGTTTGCACTCAAAATATCTCAAAAGTTTACCATTTAAAATAAAAGTAACTTTGAACTAATGTAATGTAGATACTACTGATCGATCTAATATATGTATCTCAGAAAAAATACAGAAATTCAAAATCATCGGACTATGCAACTTTAATACATGCTTAAAAGTTTCTAATCAGACTGACTCAACATTCCTAATATACATTAATACATGCTTAAAGGGTTCTAATTAGACTGACTCAACATTCCTAATATACATTAATATATGCTTTAAAGGTTCTAATCAGACTGACTCAACATTCCTAATATACATTAATATATGCTTTAAAGGTTCTAATTAGACTGACTCAACATTCCTAATATACATTAATATATGCTTAAAGGGTTCTAATTAGACTGACTCAACATTCCTAATATACATTAATATATGCTTTAAAGGTTCTAATTAGACTGACTCAACATTCCTAATATGCATTAATATATGCTTAAAAGGTTCTAATTAGACTGACTCAATATTCCTAATATACATTAATACATGCTTAAGAGGTTCTAATTAGACTGACTCAACATTCCTAATATATATTAATACATGCCTAAAAGGTTCTAACTAGACTGACTCAACATTCTTAATATACATTAATATATGCTTTAAAGGTTCTAATTAGACTGACTCAACATTCCTAATATACATTAATACATGCTTAAAAGGTTCTACTTAGACTGACTCAACATTCCTAATATGCATTAATATATGCTTGAACGGTTCTAATTAGACTGACTCAACATTCCTAATATATATTAATATATGCTTAAAGGGTTCTAATTAGACTGACTCAACATTCCTAATATACATTAATATATGCTTAAAAGGTTCTAATTAGACTGACTCGACATTCTTAATATACATTAATATATGCTTGAACGGTTCTAATTAGACTGACTCAACATTCCTAATATACATTAATATATGCTTAAAGGGTTCTAATTAGACTGACTGAACATTCCTAATATACATTAATATATGCTTGAACGGTTCTAATTAGACTGACTCAACATTCCTAATATACATTAATATATGCTTTAAAGGTTCTAATTAGACTGACTCAACATTCCTAATATACATTAATACATGCTTAAAAGGTTCTAATTAGACTGACTCAACATTCCTAATATACATTAATATATGCTTGAAAGGTTCTAATTAGACTGACTCAACATTCCTAATATACATTAATATATGCTTTAAAGGTTCTAATTAGACTGACTCAACATTCCTAATATACATTAATACATGCTTAAAAGGTTCTAATTAGACTGACTCAACATTCCTAATATACATTAATATATGCTTTAAAGGTTCTAATTAGACTGACTCAACATTCCTAATATATATTAATACATGCTTAAAGGGTTCTAAATAGACTGACTCAACATTCCTAATATACATTAATATATGCTTGAAAGGTTCTAATTAGACTGACTCAACATTCCTAATATACATTAATATATGCTTTAAAGGTTCTAATTAGACTGACTCAACATTCCTAATATACATTAATATATGCTTAAATGGTTCTAATTAGACTGACTCAACATTCCTAATATACATTAATACATGCTTAAAGGGTTCTAATTAGACTGACTCAACATTCCTCCTATGCAGCAATACATGTTTAATATATTCTAATATCCCACTCAGTCACATTATCCTGACATTGAGCCAACCAATCCTTGCCCTATCCTAATACTTCCGTGTGCCAGACTAGGAAGCGACAAGTATAAATTTTTAAGTCATTGGTTTGACTCAAACAGGTTTCGAACCCATGGGTTCGAATCACACGATCTAACAAAACTGGAGACAGACGCTCAACTCCTTCGGCCATCCTGTCTGGTCTACAGAGTTCCTGCATTGAATATGCATTTCTTATGACTCTTAATATGAGGCAAGTCCTGGGATTCGAATCGTTCGAATTCTGGCAGAGCGAAAGCAATGACTTAAATTAAAAGTTAAAAACAATTGATTGTCACTATCTAGCCTGGTGCCCTGCTGCATAACTAGAAAAGGGCAAGGAACGGTGCAATGGGACTGAGAAATACCAATTGTCCGCGATTGAAAACCAAATCCCTGTCTTAAAGTTGCATAGTCTGCATGAGTCTGTATGAGCCTGCTTGTTGATGTGTGTGTCTTTGTGTGTCTGTGTGTGTCTGTGTGTGTCTGTGTGTATGTGTGTGTCTGTTTGTGTATGTGTGTCTGTGTGAGTCTTTGTGTCTGTGTGAGTATGTGTGTATGTGTGTTGTGTGTGTATGTGTGTCTGTGTGTGTCAGTGTGAGTCTGTGTGTGTCTGTGTATCTCAGTGAGAGTATGTTTGTGTGTTTGTCTGTGTGATTTTGTGTGTGTCTGTGTGAGTATGTGTGAGTCTGTGTGGGTATGCATGTGTCTGTGTGAGTCCGTGTGTATCTGTGTGAGTATGTGTGTATGTATGTATGTGTGTATCTGTGTGTGTATGTGCGTGTGTATATGTGTGTATGTGCATGTGTGTCTGGATGTGCCTGTGTGAGTATGTGTATGTCTGTGTGTGTATGTGTGTGTCTGTGTGAGTCTGTCTGTGTCTGTGTGAGTCTGTGTGAGTATGTGTGTGTTTGCGTGAGTATATTTGTGTATGTGTGTGTGTCTGTGTGTGCCTGTGTGAGGCCTTGTCTGTCAGTGTGAGTCTGTGTGTGTCTGTGTGAGTCGATGTGTGTCTGTGTGAGTCTGTGTTTCTCTGTGTGTGTATATGTGTGTGAGTATGTGTGTGTATGTTTGTGTGTGTCTGTGTGTGCCTGTGCGAGTCTGTGTGAGTCGATGTGTGTCTGTGTGTGTCTGTATGTGTATGTTTGTGTATGTCGGTATGTGTGAGTATGTGTGTGTCTGTCTATCTGTGTGTGTGAGTCTGTGTGTGTCTGTGTGTGTATGTGTGTATGTGTGAGTATGTGTGTGTCTGTGTATTTGTGTGTGTCTGTGTGAGTCTATGTAAGTCGGTGTGTGTATGTGTGTGTCTGTGTGTGTGTGTGTGGACCGAGCGGGGGAGGAGTCGACTGGTGTCGGCTGTCATTATGCATACCCAATTTCATACAGACAGAGAACTCCCCCCCCCCCTCCCCTGACTGCTTAGCTCAGTGTCAGGATAATGTGACTGAGTGGGATATCGGGTTATGGTGCCGGCAGCCTAATTTCCCAGTGGGGCAGCACTAGAAAGCTACCATAAGTTCACACTGTTGCAAGTCGGTACCCGTACTGATATGACCTTAGGCATGAAACTCCAACAACCAGCCAACTTACTGACATTAAATTTCGTCTGATTCAGTGTTTGATTTATTCAAGCACATGCAGCCACTGTCATTTTCATTTACCAAATGTCGTCTGTTGGACCTACTTTGAAAAAATTTGATTTATTCATAGTATTTATTCATCCATCTGATGATATAGTTGTCAACTGTTGGACGTAGTTTTATTTGATTTATTCATAGTATTTATTCATCCATTTCATGACACAGTTGTCGTCTGTTTCATCCCAGCATATTTATGATTTACTAAATGTCGTCTGCTTATTAATATACTATGAATGCATCAAGAACAATTAGCCAAACTCATCCATCCATCACTTGACTGACAATAAAAGCCACACAACATTCCATCACGGCTACGGTGTTTGAATTTTGATGCGCATGCATGCGTTAACGTCAAATACCTCTAAATGTGTCAATATAAAATAAAGGCTACTGCAAGCTAAACGGTCGGGTAGATTAAACGGTGAACCGAATGTTTATCTTTTTTTAAATTAAGAAAAAGACACAAAGAATCACAAACCACCGAATTGTGCAACTTTAAAGTTGCATATTCCGATGGTCTTGAGTTTATGTCATTTTCTGAGATAGATATATCAGATTGGCCAGTGTAATCTATCTTGATTTAGTTTGAAGTGACTTTGGAGGTATTTGAAGTGCAAAATCCTGAATTAATGTTGGCAAGCACACCAAAACTCTCACACCACAGGCTTCTACAGTATAGATTCCATTAAATTGCCTCGGTATTCCATTCTGTGTGGTGACACATGTTTAAATATTAAGTGCACCAGTATCTAAGATAAATACGTAGAATCAAATCTAGATGATTTTCTTGGTTTTTAAAATTTGATGTTTTCACCGAACTGTGCAGCTTTAAACGCTTCTTAAATTACCATGTTGGGGAGCAGACGATGTCAGGCGCGCCAAAATTGAAAAGTCAGCTACGCGCATGCGCACTGCCCTGACTGTAAGTACATTGCCGCGTTACTCTCCACTCGCAGACCCCAACTGTGACTCCGCTTGGAGAGTGCGACCGCCTCGGCAAACGTCAGAACCGGAACGAGGCCGAACTGATGCGAGGTTACGCGGGGTCAGCCTCGTTGTGATGACAAGTCTCTAATATAGATTAATTACCAGAAAGGCGACCCCCGCCTACCGACTGTAGTCACTGCGCGGCGCGACTGTGGGAGTGGGGGAAGGGAGGGGGAGGGGAGAGAGGGGGTGGGGAGAGGGAGGGGAGGGTGAAGAGGAGAGAGAGAGCACGTGCTATCCGGACCGCGCTTCGTCCACACCTCTCTCGATCTCCTCTCTGCTGGCCATGCTCCTCCTTGATATTGATAATGTCTGAAAAGAGTTCCAGGAGGGGGAGCCTGTCAGCATTCCACTTTTTACTCTTACTCTGTCCATGTCTTTGGCTCGCCGGCTGGTCACCATAGAGCAAAGAGACACAGTCCTTTGACTCAACTCTCCTCATTTCTCTTTCCTATTCTCTACCCTTTTTTTTCTCTCCCGGGCTTACTTCTCCCCCTGATCAAGGGAGTTGTTTGCTTTGGGGGGCCCTTTATCTTATCGTTTCTCTCGCTTTGTTCTTGTTGCTGGAACCGCTGGACCCACCTTTACCCATCCCTTCCTCTTGAACCCTTGCTGCTGTTGACTGGATACGAGTGCTCTGCTACTGCCGGACCGGTGAGATGTGGGCCCTCCCCAACGACTCGTCGTTTGATAGATTGTAAAGATGTCCCCAGCTTCTACAACCACCCCACCAAAAGATTAATCTTCAACCAAAGATTGGACCGATTTATCGGTGCCTCTCCATATTGCTGCAGTTCTGCAGCCGGTAACCGTCATAAGGTTACGAACCCCCCAGAAGTCAAGGGAGGGGATGGGGAAGAGGATGGAAGGATAAGGGAGAATGGGATGGGGAGGGGACAGGGAGAGGGAGGAGGAGGGGAAGGTGGGGATGGGTAGTAGCAGGGGGGAAGGGGAAGGGATAGGGGAAGGCATGAAGGAGAAGGGAGAGTGAGAGGGGGAGGGAGGGGAGGTGGGAGGAGCAGGGGGAGGAAAGTGGAAGGGGAGGGAGGAGGAGGGGAAGGTGGGACGGGTAGTAGCAGGGAGGAAGGGGAAGGGAAGTGGATAGGGTAAAGGCATGAGAGGAGAAGGGAGAGTGACATGGGGAGAGAGGGGAGGTGGGGGGAAGGGGAGGGAGAGGGAGGGGAGAGAGGGGGACAGGAGGGGTAAATGGGAGGGGAGGGAAGGCGAAAGAGGAAGGGAAGTGGAGGGGAAAGGAGGGGATAGGGAAAGGGGATGGAACGGGTGAGGAGAGGAGGGGGAAGGGGAGGGAATGACGGGGGAGGGGGGAAGGGGAGGCCGAGCAGGGCAACTTGTCTCAGCTTGACAGCTGAGGTCTTGGTTTTGGGTTTCTGTCGGTCCTTTTAGTGTGCGTTTTTTGTGCTGTTACTTTTTAAAGCGGGAGGGTGTTAAATTATGTATTTTTAAATGTATGTTTCGCTATTTCTCCTTTGCATGATTTTCAACATCAATCAGAGAGACAGTGACTGAGCAGATTTTCTCCCAGTGCTTATGGGTTGGTGTTTTATTTCCCTATTTTTGTTAGAGTAATGATCTAATAGAAAAGAAGAACAAATAGAATACTAGTCAGACTCTTCCCCTGCCCCCTCAACCCCCCCCCCCACACCCCCTGCCCCCCCCCCCCCCGCCACACACATACACATAAACATGCCGACCGTCTCACCACCACAACTAGCTGACAAAATGGGGCTGACTGCCAACGTTTTTAGTCAACATGTTAGTTAGTGTCAGGTGTCTATGATATGAGTGAACATAATAATTTAGATTAATACTACCCTGCTTCCTCACCATCTTCATCATCGTCATCATTTGGATGACTTGCACTCTTTACGTCACTCTGAACGCATCTAATTTGCGCCGATCAAAATGCTGATTGAGCCACTCAACACCCCTCACCCCCCACCGCCCCCCCCCACACACCATCCTCACATCCACCATCTCTCTACCCAACCTCCCAATATCTGCGCCCCCCACCTCCTCCCGTACCAAATACTCTCTCCAGCTCCCCATCTCCTCCCCTTCCGGCACCTCCTTCTTCAGTTCCTTCCTTTCCCAACACCCTCAAACTCCTTTACTTTACCTTTACCTTCCTCTTCTCTTCCCTTCCCTTTTCTCCTCTTCTCCCCTTCCTCTCCCCTTCCTCTTCCCTTCGTATCCCCTTCCTCCTCCCTTCCTCTTCTCTTCCTCTTCCCTTCCTCTTCCCTTCCTCTCCCCTTCCTCTCCCCTTCGTATTCCCTTCCTCTCCCTTTCCTCTTCCCTTCCCCGTTCCTACCCCCTTCGTCTCCCCTTCCTCTTCCCTTCCTCTCTGCTTCGTCTCCCCTTCGTCTTCCATTCCTCTTCCCTTCCTCTTCCCGTCCTCCTCCCTTCGTCTCCCCTTCCCTCCTCCTTCCTCTTCTCTTACTCTTTTCCTTCACTCTCCTTCCTCTTTTTCCCTTCCTCTGCCTTCTTTCCCTTCCTCCCTTTCCTTTCCCCTTCTCTCCCCTTCCTCTTCCCCTCCTCTCCCTTCCTCTTCCTCACCCTTCCCTTCACTTCCTCTTCCTTCCTCTTCCCTTTTTTTTCCTCTTCCCCTTTTCTTGCCTCACCCTTTTCCTCTTCCCATCCTCTTTTTCCCTCCCTTCCTTCCCCTCCCTCCTTCCCCACTCCACATTTCACTCCTCTCTCTCCCATGTCCATTATATTTCTACACCTCTTTCTCCCCACATCTCCCCTTCTCTCCTCGCTAAGATTCGCGCATTCTCATCTCCTCCCCTCCTCTCCCTCCCACAGTCACCCCTTCTCCTCCCCTCATCAGCCTCGCCTTACTTCCTCTCCTTCCCTCTCCTCTCTCCCCAAAGTCTCTCACTTTCTTCTTCCAATTCCCTCCATCCTTCCCCATCCACTCCTCCAAACCTTCCCCTAAACTGGGTCGGTGTCCCCTGCTCCCTGCTCTCCTCTCTCCCCTCCTCTTTTCATTTCCATCAACTCCTCTCTTCCCCTACTGTGCTAATCTACCCACAAATTTTTCACACTCCTCCCTTCCCCTGACCACCTTCCAGTTCTCCCTTCACCTTCTCTTCTCCTCCTGCCCCGAGTTCTACCCCTCTCCCTCCTCACCTCCACTTCTCGCCCTCCCCTATCCACTCAGCAGCCATGTATGTGGCGCCTCCTGTTGAGAAAGTCTCACATAACCGTGGCGCCTGGTAAGCTGAGAATGAGGAGCCATGACTGAAGGCCTGTAATACTACTAGATTAACTGCAGTCAGTTAATGCCCGGAACACACCTACCGTTTACGATCGTTTTTGCGCACCCACCCACCGTATACGATCTAAAACTGCCCAAAAGTCTTGAGGTGTGCACTCCCCTAGCACACCTCCCGATTGCGATTCGCAATTTTTAGGGCTAAAACGGTAGGTGTGTGCTAGCATTACGATTGCAATTCGCGATTCGAAAAATGAATCGGCCCGTTTTCAGTTTTAAGCGGATCGGGAGTTTTAGTGCGCGAATCCTATACGGTATGTGTGTACTTGGCATAAGGCTGCATAGTACAATGAAAATATCATATTTTCAAAACCAAAACAATTAAATGTGATTCTACATATTTAACTTAGATACTGGTGCACTTATTAAAAACATTTGTCACCACACAGAAGGGAATACCGAGGCAATTGAATAGAACCTGTTACTGCAGAAGCCAATGGGGTAAAAGTTTTGGTGTGCTTGCCAAAATTAATTTTGCATGGTTCCACTTCAAATATCTCAAAAGTTAGCCACTTAAAATAAAAGTTACTTCAAGGTAAAGTAAGGTACATAATAACGATCAACCTAACATATTTATCTCAGATAATTTCAGAAACTCAAAACCATCGGACTGTGCAACTTTAAATGCCTAACTCACCCAGTAACCATCTTGTAGCACCCCACATAAAAACACCACCAACGCCATCTCTAAAATGCATAATTCGGGGAAGCCATAACAACTTCGAATAAAACCGGATGCGGTGGCCTAATCGGTAGAGCCCGGGACTCGCGTGCGGAAGTTCGGGAGTTTGGTTCCCGGTCGAGTCAAACCAATTACTTTAAAATTGATACTTGTCGCTTCCAACCCTGGCTCTCACCATTAATAGGATAGGGCAAGGACTGGTTCGCTCAGTGTTAGGATAATGTGACTGAGTGAGATTTCAGGTTATTGTGCTGGCAGCCTGATTTTCCAGTGTGGCAGCACTATAAAGTCGCCATGAGTGCGCACTGTCACAAGTCAGCACCCGTCCTGCTACGACCTTAGATGTTGCTAGGATGTAAAAAAACAACAACAAACACTTTGTATAAAAACAAAAAAACTATGTTATATTTGATTGTGCTTGTGAAGCGTTCAGGCGCAAACAAAACTGACAAATCCATTTTAGTTATTTTCTGTCAAAGAGAATATATTCCTGTGCTTCCCAGTTAAAGTCGACCAATTTCATATTGAATAGGGCATTACATAGGGGATGTGGCAGAATGAGTTGAGCATCCATCTCCCATTTTGGTAGATCATGGGATTCGAATCCACGGTTGTGAACCCTGGTCGAGTCAACACAATGACGTACATATTTATACTTGTTGCTTCCTAGCCAGGTACTCAGCATTATTATGATAGGGCAAGGACTGGTTGACTCAGTGTCAGGATAATGGGACTGAGTGGGATATCAGGTCACGGTGCTGGTGACCTGGTCTCACAGTGGGGCAGCACTATAAAGTCACCATGAGTGCGCACTGTCACAAGTCAGGACTTGTCCTGATATGACCTTAGATGTTGCCAGGATGTAAAACTCCAACAACCAACCAATCTACTGGAATGCATAGATTTCATGGCCTTACATCAACAATGTTTTAATGTAAAAGCCCTGTCACACTATGCCGTATTGCATCAGTGTATGCCGACATATGTGATTTTGCACCAACACGTTGGTGTACCCTGGTGTACGCTGAGACAAGTTATGGGTACCTTTGGCATAAGTAGTATTCGTTAACAGCCGACTGGTGTACACTGGGACAAGTTATGGGTACGTTTGGCATAAGTAGTATTTTTTAGCATGTTCAAAATTCCCGCTGTATCAGTGTATGACAGCGTGTGTCACATACGTCGGCATACACTTATGCAGTGTGACAGGGCCTTTAACAACATGCAACACCTCTCTTCCAATGTAAATCACTAACAAATTCTCAAGTTCCTAAGAACAACTGAACAGAATCATCACAAATAATTTTAGCTAGGCTTAGTGAGTTAGATTTTGCTGACAGTGACACTTGACAGAAATCTGAATACTTCAGATTTGTGTATGAATTGAAATCTAAACATAAATATGATAACACATTGTTTTCATGAAACAAAAGTGACAGAATTGATGCCACTGACTTTTTGCTATGAATATGGCCTTTGCTGCTGATGAGTGATATGGATTAAACCCATCACCAATCAATCAATCAATCAGGGTATTGCACTGCGCCATTGAGTCACCAGATCGGATGTCTTATCGAGTGTCAAATTTCAGTGTGAAAGGTCGAGAGTTCTATCCCGGGTGGAGTCAAACTAAAGTTCTGTCCGATCGAGTTTTCAGTGCCAAAGGTCTAGAGTTCTATCCCCGGCCGAGTCAAATTAAAGCTCTACCAAACGTATACTTGTCGGCATTGCTAGGACAGGCCAAGAGTTGGTGGAGTCAGTACCAGGATAACATGACTGTGCTGAAAATGGTTAGATGGTACCAGCAGCACTGCATCTGAGTGAGGCAGCAATATGTGGCCAACTGATATATATATCTATATATATATATACATACATATATATATATATAGATATCAGTGTACACTATCACAAGTCGATACTAGTCCTGATGACAGCAGATGTTAATTTTTTTTTTTAATTGTGTAAATACCTAGATTAATGGACACCACTGACAAAAGATAGAAACAAATACAATTAATTTACCCCCCCCCCCAATTAAAAAAAGAGCCGCAATCACTCCTGTTCACGGGACCAAGTGGTCCTCAGCAACTGCCACTGAAAGTGCTACATTGTTCATTAGCGACACACACACTCTTTTCGGCTCAAAGGGGCCCCCCCCCCCCACACACACACACACAACATTAGGTGTCAGTTCCCACTGACACTCAAACACATTTGATTAAAGCTGCATAATCCGATGAAATATCAAATTTTCAAAACCAAACCAATTATCTAGATTTGATTTGACATATCTAACTTAGATACTGATGCACTTATTAAACATTTGTTTCTGCATGGAAGGCAATACTGAGTCAATTTAACAGAACCTTCTTACTGCAGAAGTCTATGGTGTCAGAGTTTTGGCAGGCTTGCCAAATTAGTTTTGGCAAGCATGCCAAAACTAATTTTCCATGTTTGAACTCAAAATATCTCAAAAGTTTATCATTTAAAATAAAAATAACTTTGAACTAATGTAAAGTAGATACTATTGATCGATCTAATATATTTATCTCAGGAAAAAAAACACAAATTCTAAACTATCAGACTATGGAACTTTAAGCTGCCTGATACTATGGTTGTTTGCCAACAATTTTACAATGCAAACCACGTGTATGATTACTTTGCTATTAACGTAAAAATGTGAGAAATGATAACTTAAGGAGCCCCGGGCTGTACCATATCATAACTTATTAAAGACCTTAAACTAAATAATTTGGGAAGAACGATACCATTGAATTATATCTAGCATTAAAGCCCGAATATTTCTAGTTGTAATTTTCTTAGATAAATAGATTAGGTTGATCGCTATAATCTCCCTTGAAGTTGAAGTAACTTTTATTTTAAATAGCCAACTTTTGCGATATGTGATGTGCAAACATGCAATATATATTTTGGCAAACATACCGAAATTCTGACAGCAGAGCCTTTGGTACGATAGGACAAGAACTGGTTTAACTCAGTGCCAGAATAATGTGACTGAATTGGATATCGGGTCATGGTGCTGGCAGCCTGATTTCCCAGTGAGGCAGCACTATAAAGTCACCACGAGTGTACACTGTCACAAGTCGGTATCAATCCTGGTATCACATTAAATGTTGCAAGGATGTAAAACTCCAACAATCAACCAACCTAGTAATCTTACCACCTTCATTGAGTAATTAGCCTTCGATTAAAGTTGCATAGTCCGATGGTTTTGAATTTCTGTATTTTTTTCTGAGATAAATATATTAGATCGATTACTAGTATCTACTTTACATTAGTTCAAAGTTACTTTTATTTTAAATGGTAAACTTTTGCGATATTTTGAGTGCAAATATTGAAAATTAGTTTTGGCAAGCATGCCAAAACTCTGACACCATAGACTTCTGCAGTAACACTAACAGGTTCTGTTAAATTGACTCAGTATTGCCTTCTACGCAGAAACAAATGCTTAATAAGTACATCAGTATCTAAGTTAGATATGTAAAAATCAAATCTAGATAATTGATTTGGTTTTGAAAATTTGATATTTCATCAGACTATGCAGCTTTAAATACACCACATTTATTTAGAGGCAGTCATCCCAACAACGAACCAACCAACAAAATATAAACTTAAAGTGACGACATGAAAAACTCCAACAACAAGCCAACCAACCTACCTAGTAATCGTACCACATTCACCACGTAATTAAACCTTCAATTAAATGCACCACAGTTAGAGGCAGTCGTCCCCCCCCCCCCCGGCCTGACCGCCCCCCCCCCACCCCCCACCCCCACCCCCCCACCCCACACACACACAATCCATGGCTAACCTCATCACAAACCACAGCCACTCAGCGGCGTCCGCAGCCTCGCATCCATCATGCTAAGTAAGCTGGTTTGTGATTGGTTACTCTGGCGCCTGGCACAGACAGAGCCAATATGGCGGCCATCTGGTAGTCATGGCGACTGGGCGCGGCGGGGGCGGAGGTGGGGACGGGGGCGGGGGGAAGGGGTGAGAAGGGGAGGGAGCATGTGGCGCCCCCGCCCGGCGGGGCAGGGGTTAAGATGCTCACAGTGCGGCCAGATTAAAGGCGCCGACGGTGTCAAGGTCATCTGGGAGACTGGGTGCCAAGGTCACGCGGTAATTTAGACCCGTGTATATTGTTACCTATTATGTGTTATTGGTGGACGCTGTTCGTTGACGCGTCTTTGTAGATAAACCGCCACGACTGCGTTGATGTGCATTAAAGAGCCACATAATCAGTGCTGATGTGTGTTAAAGAAACACTGACACTCCATTGTTTGTTGTGTGTTTTTTGTTGTTGGTAAATGAATATCATTCATATGCATCTGTTGTCAGGGCCGTAGCACTGTTATTCCGGCCGTAGGTGTTACAGGATTTTGACAATGTTTTCCTCATCATTTTTACATTGTTCATTTAGTAACTTGGAATGTGAAGTAGATTATGGAAAATAAAGTATAGACAATGCAATAAGTAGGCCTAATGAGTATGAGGTACAGTAAATCACTTTACATTTACATAAAAGGTTTTAGTTGTTGGCTTAGGATTTCCAATTCAGTAGATGAGCCTGTCTCACTATCAAAAGGTGGTAACTCTTTTTTTGTTTGTCCATTGTAACGACTGACACAAAACAGCACAGAAACAGTTACACTGAAAACACAAGGACATTTGCTTCAAATCAATATGTATTCTATTGGGATTATGAAACACCATGTACAAATCAGATCAGTTTATCCTGAGCAAATGCATAAGCACATAGTATGTTGATCGTTACAATGGAAAAAGCTTAGTCCCATATTACTTAGCACCTTTTGAGACAGTGTCAGATACTAATACCTTTACTTAGTCTTAGTTCAGTGTGATCAGATACTCTTTTATGCATTGCATTGATTTGTATGCAGTAGGATTTGGTTGTTAGTTGGGGGTTTGTTTGTATTAGTAAGTCAAGATGACTTCACCATTGGTTTGTTCTGTAGTCAATAAATCAATTTATTCATTTATGTGACGAATGAGGAATGTTTGTATTGGATGGATTTTAGATTATTTAGAGTGTTGAGGTGCATGCTCAGGCCAACTCGGAGAGTCCGCCATCAGGGCCCACGACATATATTGAGGATGCTTTGTTCAGTTCTGTCATGTGCAGTAATGAATTTGAATCTGCTGGCGTTAGCTGGGTGTATCCTGGAATCAGAGATTCATCTGGTATTGCTGTTAACACCTTGTCAAGCTGCCTTTTGAATGATTGTACACCGCAGTTTGATTGATTTCTTATGTAAGCTGGCATTGTATCAAAGAGCTGGACTACTAGAACAGAAAGACTTCCTTCTTGCAGTGCGTGTCTAGTGGATGTGTGTTAAAGTTGCATAGTGCGATGGGTTTAAATTCTGTCATTTTCTGAGATAACAAGTGTTAACCCACTTATCCCATATAATATGAGCAGGGTAAATAAATTCATCACCAACAAAAAATATATATCGGAATACACTTGCCATCCAGACCACACTTCATCCACACCTCTCTATATCTCTTCTCTGCTGGCCATGCTCCTCCTTGATAATATCTGAAAAGAGTTCCAGGAGTGGGAGCCCACCAGCATTTCACTTTCTACTCTTACTCGGTCTGTGTGTTTGGCTCGCCGGCTGGTCACCATAGAGCAAATAGACACGATCCTTTGACTCAACTCTCCTCATTTCTCTTTCCTATACTCTACCCTTTTTTTTTCTCCCAGGCTTACTTCTCCCCTGGGTCAAGGGAGTTGTTTGCTTGGGTGGGGCCCTTTACCTTATCGTTTCTCTCGCTTTGTTCTTGTTGCTGGAACCGCTGGACCCACCTTTACCTGTCCCTTCCTCCTAAACCCTTGCTGCTGTCGACTGGAAAAGAGTGCTGTGCTACTGCCGGACCAGAGAGATTTGGGGCTGCCCCAATGCTTCGCCGTTTTGAATGTTGTAAAGACATCCCAGCTTCTACAACCGTCCCACCTGAAGATTAATCTTTAACCAAAGATTGGACCGATTTATTGGGTCCTTTCTATTTTGCTGCCGTTCTGCAGCCGGTAACCGTCGTATGGTTAGGAACCACCCCAAAAGCAAAAGGTATATCGGAATGATGTCACATTGCTAGCTGAGCTGATCTCTGAGGAGGGACTGAAGCTGTGAGCCGACATGTTTACAAACCCGGAAGTGGGGTGAGGTGGGTAAACCCCACCCCTCATCCCCCTCCCAACATACCTCTATTTTTCTCCATCGACTGATCTCACACTTATTGGTTACCACCGGTCAGCGCATGCAACCCTCACTAGAATGCAATCCAGCTCAGCGCTGGGAGATCTGCAATTGCAGTGAATGCCTTGCGAACCACATGAGGTGCAGAAACACTCACCAGCGCAGCTGCCATTCCAGATAGATATTTCAGTGCTGAGAAATCTGAAATTGCTCTAATTTTCACCATCTATGCGAAGACATTTTCGTTGTCTGGAACCTTGTTTGGAAATACTTGAAAACTGATTGACATAACAACTTCACTACTGTATTCACTTTTGCCCCCCTCTCCCACTCTCCCCCTCTACTCCTCTCTTCCTCGCCCATCTTTCCCCCTCCAGCCCCAGCTAACACATAACGCTAAGTAAGCTCAGGCTAACATTATTTTGTTATGGTATATCATGACGTCATAGTAACGTTATACATATGTCATAACATGTACAGTATAACCCCGTTAAACCAAGCTCGGTTAAACCGAACAATCGGTTAATCCAAACCTTTTTCGGTGGTCCAGCAAAATACTACCATTTATCATATTCAAAACTTGGTTAAACCAAAGTCGGTTAATCCAAATTATCCAAATTATCATAAAAAAACAATAATCAAAGTGTCCACATATATTGTATATTACATATGCAATACACGCTTACTCAAAGTCAAAGTTGAAGCCAAACATCGGTTAAACCAATGATCAGTAATCCAAACAAATTTCTAGGGTCCCTTCAAGTTTGGTTTAATGGGGTTATACTGAATTGTGATGTTTTGGGTCTATTGTGATTGAGAGAGAGGGAAGCCATCTTGGAAGAGACTCTAAAGACATGTGAGATATAAAAGTATACCCAAACATTATCCAACTTAATCTAATTGATATTGTTTTTTAAAAACGCATCTCGAACGTTATAATATAACATTATACAATGTTATTTACTTCATACAAATTAATATTTATATGATATATTTGAATAACGTTATAGAGGGTATTCCCATGACGTCATCAACCGGATGCATGGCCATTGTGGCGATATCAACCAGTAAACAACCCATTGAGATTGCTGGTATGCGCAGTGCAAAACATCAGTTTTATTCAAAATTAATAGAAATCTAGAACCCTAACCTTATCAGTTTAATATAATCTTTTTGTTAAACATGTTTTCTATACATGTTCCAAGCGGTTTGTGTCTAGGTGGTGTGGTTTTAGAGATATTTAACCTTTTCTGTATTAAGATTGCTCACAGCCATTGACAATGCATTGAGTTTGCCGGTATGCCCAGTGCAAAACGTCATTTTTATTCAAAATTAATAGAAATCCAGAACCCTAACCATATCAAATTAATATAATCATTTTGGTAAAAATGTTTTCTATATGTGTTCCAAGCAGTTTGTGTCTAGGTGATGTGGTCTTAGAGATATTTAACTTTTTCTGTATGAAGATTGCTCACTGCCATTGACAATGCATTGAGTTTGTTGGGTTTGTTATTGTGGTTGTATCGCCACAATGGCCACACTTCCCTTTAGCATGACGTCAGTGGCATACCCTCTATTGTGTACATTTTATAATGTTATCAAGACGTCACCATGACTTGTTATTGTTAGCTGGGGCTCCCCTTCCCCCCCCCCCCCCCCCCCCCCCCCCCGCCCCTCGCCCCTTGTCCTCTCCCACAGAGCCCGGGGCGGGGGAGTGTTTTCCGGAAGTAAGCAAATAAACGCCGTCTGTCTGTGGCGGGTCGCCGTGCACATGTCCGGGGGGTGGGGGGGGGGGCACTTCCGGGAGGGGCGGGGGGGGGGCGCGTAAAGCAAACACTACTTGTTGTGCTTAGCAATGATTCGGGCATGTCGGCTCCCGTCTCCACGCAACGCGCCATCTTCCACAGCCTCGCATTGGCCCCCACAGCCTCGCCTTGGCGCCCACATCCTCGCCTTGGTGCCCACAGCCTCGCCTTGCCGCCCACAGCCTCGCCTTGGCGCCCACAGCCTCGCCTTTGTGCCCATAGCCTCGCCTTGGCGCCCACAGCCTCGCCTTGGCGCCCAAAGCCTCACATTGGCCCCCACAGCTCGCCTTTGTGCCCATAGCCTCGCCTTGGCGCCCAGAGCCTCGCATTGATGCCCACAGCCTCGCCTTGGTGCCCACAGCCTCGCCTTGGCGCTCACATCCTTGCCTTGGCACCCACAGCCTCGCCTTGGCACCCACAGCCTCGCCTTGGTGCCCACAGCCTCGCCTTGGCGCCCACAGCCTCGCATTGGCGGCCACATCCTCGCTTTGCCGCCATCAGCCTCGCTTTAGCTTGTGGACCTTCATTATTCACAGCCCACCGAGGATTCACTCGCACTGTTTACAGTCACTGCCGCTTTCTGCTGTTGTTGTTTCACTAGTGTGTTTTTTTTTGTTTAACTAATTTTTTTTTTTTTTTACACAGGGAAATTCCTATTTCCACTAGTGGTTTATGTATATACATATATATATATATTTTTTTTACACAGGGCAATTCCCATTTCCATTTCAGTAGTGATATATATATATATATATATATATATATATATATATATATGTATACAGTAAAACCTCTCTAAATCGACAGATAATGGGCCCGACTTTAGTGGCCCATTTAGGAAGGTGGTCGGTTTAGAGAGGTAGAATATCCTTACAATGGCATTATTGGCATCCAAATAAAGCGATCGGGGAGTGGTCGATCTGTGGAGGGGTCCGTATAGATAATAGAGAGGTTTTACTGTATATATTTTTAATTTGTTTAGTATTTTTTTTACACCGGACAATTCCCATTTCCAGATTCTCACTACCGTATTTACTCGATTCTTGTAGATGTATGTTTAACCCAGAATAAATTCCACCGTTGAACAGGCCCCATTCCCACCATCCACCAATCGTATGTTTGGTGTTGGGGGTTTTACATCCTGGCAACATCTATGGTCATATCAGGGTAGGTACTTACTTGTGACAATATGCACTCGTGGCGACGTTATAGTGCTGCCCATCGGGAGACCAGGCCTCCAGCACCATGACATGATATCCCCTTCAGTGACATTATCCTGACACTGAGATAACCAGTAAGTTCTCTATCCTAATAATGCTGATGACCAGGCTAGGTAGCGACAAGTATACATTTTGTAAAGTCATTGGTTGGACTCGGCTGGGATTTAAACCCCTGACCTTCCTCATGAGAAGCATGCGCTAGCTTTTATGAATTCAGTCACCGTGTTTGGTCCAAACCACCAATCATCCATGTAAAGCGAAGCACACAAATGAACAAAACAAAAGCTTTCCTCAAATAACCGGTCACTAAAGGCTCTGTCACACATCACCGGATTGGGGAAACGGAAAGAAACCGAACAAAGTCCATTGATATCTGGCAAAGTTTGGTTTGTGTCCGTTGCATATCCGTTGCATATCTGTTGATATCCGTTGATATCTGGCCCGATGCGTTACAAGTTTTGAGCATGCACAAAACTTGTAACGGTTTCCGTCGGACTGATCTATGTGGTTATTATCCATTACCATCCATTACCTGTCCATTTCCCATCCATTCCCCGTCCATTCCTCGTCCGTTCCCATCCATTCCCGTCCGTTCCCGTCCATTCCTGTCCATTCCCGTCTGTTACATATCCATTACATGTCTGTTACGCATCCGTTACCCATCCGTGACCCTGTCCGTTACCTGTCCATTACCGGTCCGTTACCCAGTCGTTACATTTCAAGTCTGAATAACACCGGACTAGAATATTCTTTGTCCGGTTCTGTCCGTTGCTCAATCCGCCATAGTGTGGCAGGCACTTAATGGAATCATCAGCCCTGTATAGGCCTTCTACTGCATTCGCCTGAGGCTGATTTTGCTAGGATGGCTGAATGAGTTGAGCGTCCATCTCCCGTTTAGGTAGATCGTGGCATTTGAACCTATGGGTCGACCCAAACCAACGATTTAAAAGTTGATACTTGTCGCTTCCTAGCTTGATGCTCGGCATCAGCAGGATAGGGCAAGGACGGGTTAGCTGAGTATCAGGATAATATGACTGAGTGGGATATCGGGTCATGGTGCTGGCGGCCTGATCTCCCAGTGGATCAGCACTATAAAAGCGCCATGAGTGCGTACTATCACAAGTCGGTACCCATTCTGATATTACCTTTTACATACAACTCCAACAACCAACCAACCCAGACCCCTCGCTGATCTTTAAACGCCGCTTGTAAGGTGATATCAGGACCGGTACAGACTTGTAACAATGCACACTCATGGTGACTTTATAGTGCTGCCCCACTGGGATACCAGATGGCCAGCACCACGACCTGATATCCCACTCAGTCATATTATCCTGACACTGAGCCAACCAGTCCTTGCCCTTTCCTAATAATGCCGAGTGCCTGGCTAGGAAGCGATAAGTAACAATTTTGTATGTCATTGGTTTGATGCGACCAGGGTTCAAGCCCGTCGGTTCGAATCCCGTGATCTACCAAAATGGGAGAAGGATGCTCAACTCATTTGGCCATCCTGTCTAGTCGAGCGGTCTGGGTACGGGAAGAGAAAACATGTTATTTACGACTGCGGTGATCTGTAATAGCTCTGAATATTGGAGGGCTTACGGAACAAGGAAATGCAGTATTTATGTCACGTGGTCCCGGCTATGGCAAGTAATTACAGGCAAGTAACTTAGGGCTGGATATCGAGGGAGGCTTCAGGCTGCATAAGCCTCGGTCATACGTCACTTCCGACTTGGGTCTTCCAGCTCTGGTTCCTGAATATTTATTGTGTGTTTGTGGTGCTGCTGGTTCCTGTGTGTTTGTAGTGGTGCTGGTTCCTGTGTGGTTGTGGTGCTGCTGGTTCCTGTGTGTTTGTGGTGCTGCTGGTTCCTGTGTGTGTGGTGCTGCTGGTTCCTGTGTGTTTGTGGTGGTGCTGGTTCCTGTGTGTTTGTGGTGCTGCTGGTTCCTGTGTGTGTGGTGCTGCTGGTTCTTGTGTGCTTGTGGTGCTGCTGGTTCCTGTGTGTGTGTGGTTCTCCTGGCTCCTGTGTGTGTCTGGTGCTGCTGGTTCCTGTATGATTGTGGTGCTGCTGGTTCCCGTGTGCTTGTGGTGCTGCTGGTTCCTGCATGTTTGTGGTGCTGCTGGTTCCCATGTGCTTGTGGTACTGCTGGTTCCCATGTGTTTGTGGTGCTGCTGGTTCCTGTGTGCTTGTGGTGTTGCTGGTTCCTGTGTGTTTGTGGTGCTGCTGGTTCCCGTGTGTTTGTGGTGCTACTGGTTCTCGTCTGTTTGTGGTGCTGCTGGTTCCTGTGTATTTGTGGTTCTGCTGGTTCCCTACTCCTGTGTGTGTCTGGTGCTGCTGGTTCCTGCCTGTTTGTGGGGCTGCTGGTTCCCGTGTGCTTGTGGTGCTACTGGTCCGCGTGTGCTTGTGGTGGTGCTGGTTCCTGTGTATTTGTGGTGGCGGGGGAGATTTTTGAGTTGGTGTCACAGTTTGAAGGGGTACCCGGTTTAAAATGGGGCTTTTCACAGTCAAAGTCGAATGGCAAGCCTGAAATCTTGTCTGGATTTCTGGCTTGCTTCTGTGTGTGGTGGAGCTCTCTGGAAATGTAGGGCGAGACAAGGAAGCATTCCTTCAGGAATCATCGTAGTGATTATGTTATGCTTGATACTATATATTGTCCTCTGCACTAACAAGTTAACAAGCTATTAACAAGTTATTAAACATGGGCACAATCGCAATCAGGCAGAAATGCATGCGCATGTGCATTTTGAAAATCCACATTTCAAACTGGGTACCCTTTGAAACTGTGACATTGGAATTGAAAACGAAAACTAAAAGTGTTTTATAAAAAAATGTAACATGATTCTTAACGAGTCTGTTGATCACATGAAAATACACCAAGATCTGATTGTGTTTGAAGTCTGATCCACAAAGACTATTAATATATGAACTCAGGATTCTTCGCCGGTGTATTTTAATCACATATTTCATTTATGACTACAATAACATCTACTGTGAGTAGATGTTATTGTAGACATTTCATCATGATTACAGACATTTCATCATTATTACAGACATTTCGTCAGAGTGAGACAACATTTCGTCAGAGCAAACGATATTTCGTCAGAGCAGACGACACCTTGTCACAGCAGACGACAATTGGTCAGAGCAGACGACATTACGTCACAGCATCGCATGTCAAGTAATACATAGTGCTTGTATGCATTATGGGTCTTCGCTTTCTCTGGGATGGAGCTAAACTATGGTCTCGGTTATTTAAAGGCTCATAAATAAACTTGGTTATTGTGACTTATGAGCTGAAACTAATTCAAATAGAAGGAACAAGAAAGAAAAGTATGAGAATAAGAAAAAGAAGATGAAGAAAAGAAAGGAAAGAAGCAGAACAAAGCGGAAAGAATGGAAAGAATGCACGAGCGACACACACAGATTGTCGTCCACTCGACCCTCTTCCCACAACCACACGCAGCCCGCAGCTACACTACTCACGGTATTTTCCACCCACCCACCGTCCGTACATACACCCTCCAACCCCACACGTCCCACACCACACACACCACACCACACACACCACACCACATACACTATGCACAACACACACCACAGTCCACACACACCATACACACCATACACACCACACATGCCATACATCACATCACATACAGCACATGTCACATCACACCCCAAATACACTATGAACAACACACACCACACACTACAGTCCGCACATACCACCCATCACATCACACACACCACACATCCCACATCACACACACCACACCACACACCACATACACTATGCACAACACAAACCACACACTAAAGTCCACACAGACCATACCCAACAATCACAACACACACGACACACTATACATATCACACACCACATACACTATGCACAACACACACCACACACTACAGTCCACATACACCATACACACCACACTCACATCACACACCACACATCACACACCACATGCACAACACAATACACCACACATACTAGATTTGACACACACTATACACGCCACACACATCACACCACATACACCACACTATGCACCACACACACCACACACACTATGCACAACACATACCACATACTACATTCCACACACACCATACACACCACACACACCAGACATCACATCACACACCACATACACTATGCACACCACACACCACATGCACTACATTCCACACACGCCATACACACAATACACACCACACACACCACACACAACACACTATACAAATCACACACACCACATACACTATGAACACGACACACCACACACTACAGCCCACACACCATACACACCACACATCACACACGCCACACATCACGCCACACACCACATGCACTATGCACAACACAACACACCACACATACTACATTTGACACACACTATACACACTACACACATCACACCACACACAACACACTATACACATCACACACACTACATACACTAAGCACAATACACATCACACACCATACATACCCCAAAAATCACCCCACACACCCCACATATATACACCTTACAGTTACACATCACACACCACACACACCACACATACTATGTATACATCACACACATCACTAGATAAAGGATTCACCAGGTAGTCGCAGTCGCAGTACATGGGTGATTACCAACCCTATATAAAAACGGTCGAAAAAGCGGGTTAATGAATTGAGAGCCTCATTTCACAAGCTAAGAAGCAACAATTATTCTTTACATATGTCTTATTGATAGCCTGCTACCTTTGAGTTGAAAAATATTATATAATATCTAGTTTAATAAGATTTAAAAGTGAAATCGACGGCGTTCTGCGGCCGCCATCTTGTCTTTTTGCATTCTCTCTCATTCACCAATTCTGTGTTGATATAAGTAACCATTTGACACTGGTGACAGGCATTCTACTTCTTGTTCCATACTAACGCTATTTTCGCCCGTATTTATATAAGGCTGGTCTTCACCCGTGTACTACAAGTACCGGGTGAATCTTTTATCTAACACGTCACATGCAGTACGCACAATACACACCACACACATATACATATATATGGTCCACGTGATCTCATCTGTCTGTTTGGGGGGGGGGGGGGGGTGAGGTGGGGGGATGTGGGAGGGGGGTAAGTAGGTGACACGCCCGCAGGCCCCGTTGTCCCCCACTGAGTGAGGTTGCCGTACATACCCCCTCCCCCCCCCCCACACACACACATTCCCCACCCATCTCTAGGCAATGCCCTCCTCCCTCCTGCCCTTGCTTCGCGCAGAAAGTGTCTTCGTGCAGTTGCAGTTAATAATACCATTTTTACATCTTTACCTATTTAGTCCGAAGACATCCAGTGAATTCAAAGGCTAATTTCAGGGAATTGGACGCGAGCAGATGATATTTTGTCAGACCAGACGACATTTCGTCAACCCATCCTAATATGATCTTAGATGTTTCCAGGACGTAAAACCAATATTTTGTCAGAGCAGATGACATTTCGTCAGGGCAGACAACATTTTATCAGAGCCAGATGACATTTCATCAGAGCAAATGCTATTTCATCAGAGCAGACATTTCATCAAAGCAAACGAGTAGACAACATTTCTCAGGAGAGCAGACAACATTCCGTCAGAGCAGACAACATTTCTCATCAGACCAGATGACATTTCGTCAGAACAAACAATATTTCGTCAGAGTAGACAACATTTCGTCACAACAGATGACAATTGGTCAGAGCAAACAACATTTCATCACAGCAGACGACATTTTGTCACAGCAGACGACAGTCTTACTGTTAGTCAAAGTAGCGCTCAAGACCCGTTAAGAAAACATGCTAAGTAGTGAAGAAGCCCTCTGGCGGTGGGGCCGACCACCAGCTTGAACTTTACTCACGTGACTACCTGAGCACAATGCACACCTTCCCGCCAGAGGGGGTCTGCACCGTCCCTCCACCCAGGCATCTGTCAGTGATGATTGGTTGGTTGGTTGTTGGAGTGTTACTTCCGGGTAACATCTAAGGTCATGTCAGGATGGATACCGACTTGTGATAGTGTGCACTCATGGTGACTTTATAGTGCTGTCCCACTGGGAAATCAGGATGCTAGCACCATGACATGATATCCCACTCAGCCACATTATCCTGACATTGTGGCCAACCAGTCCTTGCCCTAACCTAATAATGCCAAGCGCCATGTTAGGAAGTGACAAGTATTAATTTTATAAGTCATTGGGTTTTACTCGACTGGGAAGCAAACTCCCGAACTTCCGTACGCGAGGCCCGCTCTCTACCGATTTGGCCACCGATGACAGTGATGATGTTTGTCTGTCTGTGCATCAGGATAACTGCTATATAGCCACAAACCGGACCCGGTGGCCGAATCGGTAAGAGCGCAGACTTCCCATGTGGAAGGTCGGACGTTTGAAACCTAGCCAAATGAAACGGATGACTTACAAAATTGATACTTGTCACTACCTAGCCTGGCGCTCGGCATCAATAGGATAGGACAAGGACTGGTTAGCTCAGTATCAGGAAAATGTGACTGAGTGGGATATTAGGTCATGGTGACAGCGGTATGCTTTCCCAATGGGGCAGCACTATAAAGTCACCATGAGCGCATGCTGTCAGTGTCACAAGTCAGTACCTGGATTGATATGACCTTAGATGTTGCAGGAATGGGACGTAAAACTCCAACAAAGAAACAAGCAATCCATCCTTGAGCTGACTGAGATTTATTTAAATAGTTAGCCATTTTGAATCAGTGCGAGTGACCTGCCAGGCAGGTCATTACGTCATAAGTGACATCACATTTTCAGCGTTCTGCAGTTTGAACCGCATTATTGATAGTTCTCTTACCTGATAGGGGTGTGGGGAGTGGGGAAGTGTGTGTGGGGGTTGGTGGGATGGGAGGAGGGGGTTGATAAATGGTCCAACTAGTTTAGAAACCTACACTTGGATTTAGAAATAAAAATACCGGTAATAAATAACACCAGGGTCATAAATAACCAGGCATATATGATAAATGGTACTATTTTGTTGGGCTGCTGAAAAAAGTTCGGATTAACCGATTGTTTGGGTTAAACAAGCTTGGTTTAACAGGGATATACTGTACATACATAAAAAAAAAAACAATAATCAAAGTGTCCACATACATTGTATATTAATTGTGCAATACACGCTTACTCAAAGTCAAAGTCAAAGCCGAAGCTCGGTTAAACCAATGATTGGTTAATCCAAACAAATTTCTAGGCTCCCTTCAAGTTTGGTTTAATGGGTTATACTGTATTTGGAAATTGGAAGGCCTTCTGCTGTTGTTTGGAATGTTTTCATTTCTGGCTTCCAAGTCACAAAAGTGGTACACAGATTCTGAGAACGACCCATATGTGCGATTTATAATAAATATAAAGAGGCTTTCCACCACCATTCGCCCTCTGATGGCAGTGTCAGGAACTAGTATATCTTGTGGGTAGCAGTTCACTGTGCAGCGGGCTGAGTGAAAGGGTCTTATATATATAAGCACAAACAGAAAGAATACAATTGTAAGCAGAAAATATTCCGCACATGATTTTTTTTTTTTTTTGTCCATTAGTTGTTTAAGCAGGGGAAATTTCAGTCATAGACGACTGGTCTTCCTCATTCCACTGCTGGTCGATAGAAAGCCCAAGCCTACATTTTTACCAACCCAAGGGATTTTTAACCTCCCACACCACATAGACATGGTATGAGAGCAACCGGCCTTTGATGACGCTGTAAGATATTTATGGGTAATTAAAAAATCGAAAGCACAAAGTATAAAAGTGCATAATATTATTATAGACGATTTAATACAGGTGAACAAATTTGACACCGAGAGAAATTGTTTGCACGTGCTTACGGTGTGACAATGTAGCTCAGCCCCTAATTCATCAATGTCTGACTTGGCTGAAGTAAATCATCCTTAAGCGGCTGTCACACATCACCAGATTGGGGAAACGGAAAGAAACCGAACAAAGTCCATTGATATCTGGCAAAGTCCGGTTTGTGTCCGTTGCATATCCATTGCATATCCATTGATATCCGGCCCGATCCGGTAAAAGTTTTGAACATGCACAAAACTTGGAATGGATGCCGCCAGATTGAGTTCTACGGTTCTTGTCCGGTTTGAATCCGTTTAGTCTGTTTACTGTCCGTTCATGTCCGTTTCATTTCCGTTTCATGTCTGTTTCCTGTCCATATGTCCAGCCCCCTTGTCCCGATATCGCAACATTGTGACACATTTTAATACATTTTGATACTTATCACGCCGAAACACCACCGGACTGGACAATTCTGTTCATTGTTCAATCCGGTGATGTGTGACAGCCGATTTACACAGGGAATTATAAAACTCAGGTATTGAGACAACGCTACAGAATCCCAGCGGAGCCACAGAGCTAGGATTGATTAGGGACTAACTGCCTAACAACAATTGAAGTCATACCAGAATGGGGCATACCGACTTGGGAGAGTGTGCACTAATGACGGATATATATGGCTGCCCCACTAGGATACCATTCTGTCAGCACCATGTCCCCAATATCCCACTCAGTCACATTATCCTGACACTGATCCAGCCAGTCCTTGCCTTATTCTAGTAATGCCAAGCACCGCCAGGGTACAAAGAAGGTGACGAGGAATGCTCTTTATTTGTAAGTCTTTGGGCTGACTCTGTCAGGGATCGTACCCATGACATTCCATACAGGAAGCGGGCAATGTACCCGATAGTTCATCCAAGCCAGTCAGGCAACTAACTCTGTTAGAAGCTTGTCGTCTGCTGAGGTTTTACGTCCTGGCAACATCTAAAGTCACAGCAGGATGGGTATCGATTTGTGATAGTAGGCACTCATGGTGACTTTATAGTGCTGCCCCACTGACCGACCGTGCAACAAGCATCATGACCTGATATCCCACTTAAACACATTATCCTGATTCAGGTCAATGCAGTCCATGCCATATACTATTAATGCCGATAGCCAGGCGAGGTAACGACTAGCATCAATTTTGTAGGTCATTGGCTTGATTCGGCAAGGGGCAGAGTTCGAACCCACAACCTCCCTCACGAAAAGCCGGATATGCTTACTATTTCAACCGCTGTACCTGATCACACACCACTCACACACATATATATATATACATATGAAGAGTTCAGGCGTAAATCCCCGTAAACGAGAATCTGAATATTGAGATAAACATTGGAGTAAAAACCTTCAAAATGTTATTTTTGTTATATTTCTATTTTTTTTGATTTGTTGCTCCATAGCCGTTTTTTTCATAATGAACATGGAATTAGTGAGAATTAAAATCACTTTCATGTAAATTAAAAAAATGTAAAGTCAATTTTTAGATTGGCATTTAAGGGGATTTGCATCTGAACTCTTCCTATATAAATATCCAGATATACATGTATATGAGACTGTCTCAAAAGGTGCTAAGCAATATGGGACAACACTTTGTCCATTGTAACAATCAACACACTATCTGCTTATGCATTTGCTCAGGATAAACTGATTTGTTTTTTTACATGGTGTTTCATAATCCCAATAGAATACATATTGATTTGAAGCAAATGTCCTTGTGTTTTCAGTGTAACCATTTCTGTGCTGTTTTGTGTCAATCGTTACAACGGACAACAACAAAATTAGTTATCACCTTTTGAGACAGGCTCATATCTACTATTATTTTCAATGTTTTCTGCTATTATTTGGAATGTTTTCACTCTTCGCTTCCATGTCACAAAGATGGTACACAGTTTCTGAGGATGACCCATATATATGTACATTTATGTACAGTAAAACCTTTCTAACCGACCACCTCCACAGATCCACCACTCCCCTATATCGATCGCTTTATTTGGGTCCCAAAAATACCATTGCAAGAATATTCTAACTCTCTAAACCGACCATCTCCCTAAATGGACCATTTAATGTTGGTCCCATGGTCGGTCGATTTAGATTTATATATATGAGTCAGACTCATGATAACGGGCCAATCGGTGGTCAAGTGAAGATGTCGGCATCGCAATTCTTAAAAATGTAGTACATTTCTTTGTTTCATATTAAATTATCCTAGAAACAAATAATGTTGTTTTATTTTCTCGAGCTTTACATTCACTATAAATTCAAGAACTTTCCAACATCTCTGTCAATGCTAAACTATAATTATACCGATCAACGCCGACATTCAATGATCGACGCCGACAACTTTAACAGATGTCAGCGTCGCAATTCTTAAAGTCTGTGCATTTCTTTGTTTTATATTAAATTTTCCTAGAAACAAATAAGGTTGTTGTATTTTCTCGACCTTTACATTCAGGATAAATTTAAAGACTTTCCAGCACCTCTGTCAATGCTAAATTATAATTATACCGATCGACGACGACATCCATGCTCGACGCCGACAACTTCCACCAATTGGCCTCTTTTCGTGATCCTGACCCATATATATATGGATAAGTCCTTTATCGCCTGTAATAAGCTCTATAGTACCTCCTCTCCTAGTCCTACCCCCCCCCCTGATTGGAGGTGTGTGTGTGTGGGGGGGGGGGGTTACCGGCATGCACTGTTCCACCTCCTGCGCAGGGCTTGACACTCCACTCGCTCGGAAGTTATATATATATATATATATATATATATATATATATATATATATCTATATGTGATGTATAAGCATTATGCGAGTATAAAGCCACGTAAGGGATTTTGTATATGTTTATTATATTATATTATTTTATTCCGATATGATATTATTAGCCAATGGGCTCTCTGCATGTATTTGCTCCTTACTCATACGGGTACTGGTGGCGCCACCACCGCCCGACCATACTTCCGGCGCTAACATTGTCACTGATTGTCACTTGCGCTCGGAACTTTATCTCAACCCACTTTCATTGTCTTGCCTCTTTTGTACTGTAGCTCGTCTTTATATATATATATATATATATATATATATATATATATATATATATATATATATATATATGGGTCATTCTCTAAAACTGGGCACAAAAGTGTGACATGGAAACTAAAAGTGAAAACCTTCCAAATAATAGCAAAAATCCTTCCAAATAACAGCCTAATCCAATGTCCTATGAAGGTTTGCATGTTGTGCATATGTCAGAATTGAAAAAAAAATGAATTTCACTTTTTGAATTAGATCTTATACAAATCGAGCAATACATTAATATCACTCGTGTAACATGAAAATCAAAGACACATCTAGAACCTCATTTTAACATATACAAGATAGTCAAACAAGATTTGATTGATTACTGTTAAGCAGACAAGGTTATGACTTAAAAGAAAAAAGTTGAAAAATAAGTTGAAAAAAGTTTGGCTACATGTATGGTGTCAATGTGTACATTTTCACATTTTCACTCTAGTGCAAAATCATACAATTATAATGTTGATATCTTATGTGAGATAAATTCAATACATGTAGAACTGCTAACATACCTAATAGACAGAGGCTACAATAATTATTTGACTTGTTATCAATAAAACAAAGACTTAATTATCAGCATCGTAACATGGAGACCAAATATGTGGTGCCCAGTTTTGGAGAATACCCCATATATATATATATATATATATATTTATATATATATGTTTATCTCAGAGCACCCCCCGCTGGTGTAACCTCCAACTGTATCGTTTTTCATCTATGGCCATTTTAAATAGAGCTTCGTTAATTCTTGCATGGCAAAGTTGCTTTGTTGGTTGTCTTTTTTTTTTCTTTTTCTTTGGAGTATTTTTGTTTTGTTTTCCTGAGCAGACGACAACGACAACAGAACCTGCCCGGCCTTGTTGAGTGATCTAATTATAGATAAGGGTATTCCCCGTATGGCTGGATAGTGTGCGCGCACATCCCCACGGGCAGACGGAGAGGTGGGGGGGAAAAACACCTTAATTTTGGACCGGACGTGGTGGCCGAATCGGTAGAGCGCAGACATCCCGTGCGGGAGATCGGGGGTTCAATTCCCAGTCGAGTCAAACCAATGACTCACAAAATTTATACTTGTCACTTCCTAGGCTGGCACTCGGCATTAACAGGATATACAAGAACTTGTTATTTCAGTGTCAGGATAATATGACTGAGTGGGATATCAGGTCATGGTCCTGACGGCCTGATCTCCCAGTGTGGCAGCACTATAATGTCACCATGAGTGCGCACTGTCAAAGTTGGTACCCATCCTGATATGACTTTAGACGTTGCCAGAATGTAAAACTCCAACAACCAACCAGCCTTAATTTTGTCCTAGGCGCATGCTCCGAATTGAATTTACTGTTTTTGTCTCAGTTCTTTTTGTTCACTGAAATTCAGGTGCATTTTGTTTTTGGTTCATTTTATTTTTTATTCTTATCATGTGTCAGCCTAATATATCGTCTGCAATCACATTTGATTATAGCAGACGACATTTGGAGGCAGCAGGCATCAGGTACATGTCAAGCGTGTGTCAGTAGGAAAAGTTACCGCGGTTATGTTTAGATATAATATGGGGTTCACCTGAGTAAGGACAAGGCAGGAAGAATGCAATATGCATTTGTTTAAATGTTGTCTACACATGCTATTTAAAATCCCAGGACCAACCAGATAGTGAGGAAAGAAGTTCTCCTTGATACTACAGAGTGGCAAGCACATGGAATAGGCTTTCACCCGAAATAGTCAAAGTTCCATCACTAAATGCATTGAAAAATAGACTTGATAAATGTTGGAGTCAGTACGAGTATTCTCAGGTATTGACAACTCACTTACTGGATTTAATTCCAGATAAATAGATGATTAACAATTAAAGTCTGCAAGGTTATCTCTAAAAATAGATAGAAACTGAAGTTTAATAAGCATGAGACAGGTTTGGGGTCATCCCAAGTTTTCAACATTTTCACTGTTTTCAGAGGTATTACAGTATTGACAACTCACTTACTGGATTTAATTCCAGATAAATAGGTGATTAAATTAAAGTCTGCAAGTATTACTCCTCCAGCTGCTTCCCCCTATAAACAAACCCAGTACACAGCGAAATGTCACCACAGAATATGGTTCATGTTGTTTTTTTATTTAATATTTTGTCTTAAATTAGTTTTTATTTAGTGTGTGAACTGGGATACTGGTCCATTGGAAGTGTTATTCTTGTGCCTATCATGGATAAGTTTAAATAGATTTGTTTTCACCATTAGACAGTTTGTCGATAGAAAGCCCGAGCATACACTTTTACTGACCCAAGGGATTTTTAACCTCCCACACCACATAGACATGGTATGAGAGCAACCAGCCTTTGATGATGCTGTAAGTTATACACACCGGTGGAAATCCTAATTGGAAGAGGTGGGGGAAGAGTGAATTGAACCACCGACCATCAGATTAGGAGTCCGATCTCAAAAGCTACTCTCGAAAAAAGTCAGACATTCTAACCACTCTGCCACAGAGCGCATCACATAGGTACATGGTATATTTAGGTACTTGAGCGTTTATTTAGGTACTTTTTAGGTGCTCTTTTAAATGCGCATTTATGCGGTATTAACTAATTAAGGAGTAGGGCCTCCTTTGCAACTGAGGAGTTCAGGCACAAAACCACGTAAACGCCAATCCAAAAATGGAGATAAACATTGGAATCAAAACTCCAAAAATTTAATGTTGTCATATTCCTACTTTTTTTTGTTCATTGCTCCATAAGCATGTGATCATAGGAAAAGTGGAATTAGTGAGAATTAAATTAGTTTCAGGTGCAAATATTTGATTTAAACTACATTTTTGCATTGGCGTTTACGTAGTTTTACGCCTGAACTCTTCATATATAATAATTAATATGTGATGCATAATGCATTTTACGAGTATAAATGCAAGGGTAACATGTACATCCTATTTTCCCTCTATGCGCATTGGTGGAGTGCCCCCCTCCCCTCCCAGCTGTCGGGTAAATTGCCGGGCGGGCGCCCCCCTCGCGTCACACACTGGAGGAAATTCTAGGGCGGAGTGACAAAGGGAGCGTCCGTAGTTAGGGTCGGGACCGATGGTGGCGCCACCAGTACGAGGATGTTGGATAAGGAGTGAATACATCAAGAATAGTGGTTGGTAGATAATGAATAGAACAATTAATAATAATAATTCCATTCTGCGAATTTATAGTCAGATATTGTTTTATTAACTTATATATCACATATATATGTCTAGTTTAAATATTATTATTACAAATATGATTGAGAATGTCGTTATTACTATTAGCTAGTTGGTTGGTAATCTGATATATATACTTTGATATGTTCTTTGCTTCTTTAACCGTACTGCACCCATTTGCGTGCCTAAATAATGTTTTCGTAATAAATTCCATGTGAATTTCCTGGGCCGCCGCTGCCTCTCATCCCACCCCCGTTTGACCACCTTCGTGCTATGAAACCCAGGCTAAGGGCGGAGAGCCCGAGTGCCATAGAGATACGGATTGACCCTTTTCCCGCATTTAATCGATGTATATTAGTTATTTCCTTAATTCACTGGCTCTCCTCCCCGCCATATAGATTGTTATAATACTTTAAGTAATCCAGAACAAAGCGGACACTCCACTGTGCCGCTGCTGTCACTTATAAACAGCCTAGATAGCGTTTACTCAGTTAGGTGTTATTATGGTAATTCATGCTTTTATTAAGAAGGTGGTTATTATTTCCCCGGAGGGGGATGATCGGCTTCATACAGCCCGCCGGGCAGAAGGCCCTTAATTATATAGAGAATAATGGGATATTAATATCAAGTTGACCATAGCGGTTAATATACTAAGGGACTGGAGGATAGTAAAGAATGCAAGGAACGTTCCAATCACTTTATAGAGCTCACAACTTTATTCCTGTCCCTACTGGTAAAATCTAAGTTCTTCAATAACGATCAATATGAATAAATATATCCCCTCCCGTCTCGTTAAGTTAATACAGTTTGGAATTCCGACAATTAAAGCCTAAATCTCGTCTAAAACATCAGAGCGTGTAGAAACATATCCGATGGGTCTGAGCCCGAGCGCTCGACCTCCCTACGTTGCTAGGAAAGTAGCAACCTGCGTCTCCTAGCAATGAGTTACAGCAGTGAAACCTGCCCCGCATTTGATGCCCAATGCAGGTCTGTCTTGGCGAGCAGCCCGCATTTCCAAATGCGGGTTGCTCGGCCCAAGCCCGCAATGCTCACAGCTCGAGTATAGTCTAGCCCACTTCACATCCATTGAATTGTTGGAGCAGCCTGGGAGGCCGGGTTCTAGCTGAAAAGTAGGAGAAATATGCCTGGAACGCAGCAAGTGGTCAAAATAGTGGAGCACTGGTCAGTTGCCAGGACGTAAAACTCCAACAACCAACCAACCAACTTTGAATAAAGTACAGCGGGCTTTTGTTATGCCAGCCAGAGATATAAGCCAATTGTATTCACTGTGTTGCGTTCATTGAATTAATAATATAAATGCTTTGAATAAACTAGGCAGGATTCAATGGAAATATAGTGCTTTCTTCGTGCGTAGCAGACGACAACAGCAAATTGGCGCGCTCTCCAACGTGCGTCCTGATTGGCGGGAGGTAACCCGAGCTGGGCCCTGTGTTCTGTTCGGGCTTCAGAGTGTCAGTAGGGCTCGACAGGTGGCAGTGTCAATCACGGGCCCACTACGTACTCATTAAGAAGCGTTCAGCTTAATAGCGGTGTCAATTAGTAGTGACGAGGGGTGGTTTATGTCTCCATTATGGTCCTGCCATGCTATATATATATATATATATATATATATATATATATATATCCATATAGCGTATTATGCGAGTATAAAGATACGTAAGGGGATATTACTTATTATTATTGTTATCCTCTGTAAGATACAACATGGTACTGGTGGTGCCATCTCGGCCCACCTCACCTCCCCCAGATGTTCAAGGCCAAGTGTCAAACCTGGGGGACATATCCATGACACTCCTATTAGCATTCCTTTTTTAAGTAGATATTTACAGAAATTTGGCTTAGATAAAATCACCCAAAATAGATTAATCTCGCATGCATGAGACCAGGGACGGTAAAATTATATTCCAGTTACTTAAAGACATGGGGCATTTATTGTTTGATACACAAAGTTAAGCCAATGGAACCATCCATCGCCGAGGTAGTCCGCTTCTTACGAATGATGGATTAGGTTATGGAGCCCATCAATGCACCTCGATGTGCACTGTCGGTCATCTTACCAAGGATTGACGGAGAAACAATTGGCAAGCACGAAGTTCTTCATTGGTTCATGAGATCTGTATATGAAAGAAACCCTCCAAAACCAAAGTATAATAGGTTTTGGGATGTCTCAGTGGTATTTAAGTTATTCCAACAATGGCCTAGTAATAGACATCTATCGATTAAACAGCTAGGCTACAAATTAGCTGTCCTGTTACTAGTGGTAACCGGTCATAGGGGCCAAACAATTGTTGCCCTTTCACTTACTGGCCTAGACATTGATGACAAGGAGGCCATGTTTGATTTGGACAAATTATTAAAATCAAACCGTACGGGAGACCCCCCTCTCCTTGATTCATTTAACCAGTTTCCCACACGACAGGAAATTATGTATAGTGTCAGCCATTAGGGCTTATATATCCAAGGCAAAAGGAATACGTAATTCCAGACAACTTTTGGTAAGCTTCATAAAGCCACATAAAGCTATCTCCAGAGACACGCTTGCCACATGGACGATTAACATGCTCAAGTCAGCAGCTGTCAATACAGGACGCTATGCTTGGCACTCTACACGAGGTGCCATGGTCTCGAAGGCGAGACAGTTGGGAATCTCAGTGAAGAGAATTCTAGCACATGCCAGCTGGAAGACAGCAAGGTCGTTTGCTAAACATTACAACAAACGACTAGAGAAGAGGAGCGGGGTTGCAACCCGCCTACTCACCAACTAAGAAGATGGGTGAGACTTAAACATTTTTGAATTTACAACTGAAACATTACTATGTTCATCAGATAATTGAGGATAAAAATGAGGCTACGTAAAGGTCTCCCTCGACCACGATTAGCCAGAGGCTTAGTACTGAGGTAAAATAGTATAGTTATACGAATCTTACCTGGGTACAGATGATGGATAACTCTTGTTTTCCTGAGGTACAAGCCTCGGATAGTCGTGGGCTAGGGCCCGCCCACCCACACCCTGCCACGACTATTACGTCCGCTTGTGCCAAACGAAAACATCATGAGTTCCAATCATTAAGCTCATTTTTATCCTGAATAATTAGGTGAAGATTGCTGAACCTGGATGTTGCTTCCTTCTCCCTAGCCCATCACTATCCGAGGCTTGTACCTCGGGAAAACAAGAGTTATCCATCATCTGTACCCAGGTAAGATTTGTTAATCCAACACCGTTTAATGTGGACATCTCGTTATCCGACCGGAAACTCCTTGGAAGGGTTGGTTGGTTGGAATTGTATGTCCTGGCAACATCTAAGGTCATATCAAGACGGGTACCGACTTGTGAGAGGACACACTCATGGCGACTATATACTGATGTCCCAATGGGAATTCAGGCGACCAGCACCATTACCCTATATCATACTCAGTCACATTATCCTGACATTGAACTAACCAGCCCTTGCCCTATCCTATTAAAGCCATGGGCCAAGCTAGTAAGTGACAAGTATCAATGTTGTAAGTCATTGGTTTGACTCGACCGGGAATCGAACTGGATTCGGTGGAATTCCATTCCATGCGGGAACGTTGGCTGAATCAGTAGCGCGCAGGCCTCCCGTTCGGGAGATCGGGAGTTCAATTCGGGAGTTCAATTCCCAGTTGAGTCAAACCAATGGCATGATACTTGTCACTTCCTAGCTGGGCACTCGGGATTAATACCGACCCACCCACGGGGAGGCTAAGTACTAACACGTGTACATATATGCATAAACAATACCTGTATTCATATTGGTGGGAAGTGAAATCACCAAAATCCAGCAAACGGAAACGGAAATAGCCCTCTATGGGCGTCGCCATTTGTAAACCCGTGTTGAATAACAGAATAATCAAAATCCAGCAAACGGAAACGGAAATCGCTAGTCGAACTTCGGTATGGAGCAAGCAGGGTGGATGACAGCGATTGCTTAATAATAGACTATGGGCTTAATGCCTTGACAATGCACCGCCGCAGAGTAGCGCACGCCAAATCAAGGAACAACTACACTACTCCCTCGCCACAGACCTTCCATATATGGTGCAATAATGTCACTGGGACCAGTGTACCTGTTCCTCCATGCTACTCTGCAGCGAGGCTGTCAAGGCATTAAATCCAGAGGCCCAATTGACAGTATTTGGGGTCAGCGATTGGTTAATAATATATCAAAACAAATGCCTACTGCCATAGAATTTGTCGATATGCGCAGTTCAAAACTTAGATTTTATTCAAAATTAAAAGAAATCAAGAACAATTTGGCATAAACATGGATGCACAAATGCAATATTAATAGTTTATTCCGGGGAAACAACTGCCATATTCGATTATCACGAATGTGACTCAGGTCACCCGATTTGCTAGAATTTCAAATCGAACACCACGAGTGGAGTAAAAAAATACACGCGCAATAATAAAATACTTTGCTGTAGTTATATCGGGGGGTCGGCCCTAAGCATTGCTTATTCATATTAGGATATGGCAAGGACTGGTTAGCTTGGTGTCAGGATAACGTGACTGAGTGGGATATCACTTTATCAGGTAATGGTACTGGTGGCCTGATTTCCCTGTGGGGCAGCACCATAAAGTCACCATGAGTGTGCACTGTCACAAGTCAGTACCCATCCTGATATGACCCTGGATATTTGCGAGGACATAAAACTCCAACAAACAGAGAAACAAATCCTCGTTATTAATCGGTCGTACTTTACTCACAGCCCCCCCCCCCCCCCCAAACATTGGACGAGCCCTAACACCGGATGTCTCGCATTCTCTCGGCGTTCCCCCGGATGTGCATCGGTTTTGTCGAGGGCGTTTATTTACCCGCGACACCGGCGGGAGGTGTAGCAGATTTGTTTGGGCTGATATCTTTTCTTGTCGGCGATGACGCGGCAATGTTTCCGAACGTGCCCAAGTAATGTGGGTCAGCGGTGCACTTCAAAGGGAGCTTGTGTCTGTACACATGTTTACACAGCGAAGGCAGTTTGTGTTTATTAATATATATAATATATATATACACACATATATACACAGCTTGTGTCTCTACACATATTTACATAGTCAAGGCAGTTTGTGTTTATATAATATATATAATATATATATACACACATATATACACAGCTTGTGTCTGTACACATATTTACATAGTGAAGGCAGTTTGTGTTTATATAATATATATAATATATATATACACACACATATACACAGTTTGTGCCTGTACACATATTTATATAGAGAAGGGATTTTGTGTTTATAATATATATATATATGTATAAGGCACTACGGCAACATAAGGATAGACAAACACAGAGTTGGGCTGAGTTCATTTATTTGTTATCTCTGGCGGAGACAAAATATGCCCCACCTAAAAAGGAAAAATTTAGTCGAAGTGAGATCGATATATAGTTGTATTAGTGCGCGACACAGGTAGCGCCCCATACAAGCGCGCATAACAAGGTGGGTGCGCGACTCCAATACTCCAAATCAATAGTACAATAATAATAATAATAAAGTAATAATAAACCTTGGGTTCGGCTTCGTTCTTTATATTATTATAATCCATTATAATACACATAAACAGATATAGACAGCTTGTGCCTGTACACATATTTAATTTATATAGTGAAGGGAGTTTGTGTTTATGTTATATATGTATATATATATATATATATATATATATATACACACACACAGATATACACAGCTTGTGCCTGTACACATATTTATATAGTGAAGGGAGTTTGTGTATATAATATATATATACACACACAGACCTACACAGCTTGTGCATGTATA
Organism: Branchipolynoe longqiensis; assembly: GCA_030323885.1. Lineage (NCBI taxonomy): Eukaryota > Metazoa > Annelida > Polychaeta > Phyllodocida > Polynoidae > Branchipolynoe > Branchipolynoe longqiensis. The sequence continues at coordinate 12,379,721 of CM059196.1, read as the reverse complement.
TATAACTGTATATAGACCCACATTTACATAGTGAAGAGAGTGTGTGTGTTTATATATATATATATATATATATATATAAAGACAAGCTATAGTACATAAGAGACAAGACAATGAAAGGTGAAAATTCCAGGCGCAAGTGACAGTGGTAACGCCAGAAGTTAAGGTCGGGGCCGGTGGTGGCACCAGTGAGTAAGGACTAAATACAGGAAGCGTGCCCATTGGCTAATAATAATATTAATATAAATATAATAGAATAATCCCTTACACAACTTTATGCTGGCATAATGCTTATAGTTATAGTACATCACTTATATATATATTTATATTGCGTATGTGTATGCGCATGTGTGCACATGTGTGGATGTGTGCATGTATGTGTGTATGTGCACATGTGTGTGTATGTATGTATGTGTGCATGTGTGCGCATGTGTATGCATACACGTTTCTGTGTATGTATGTGCATTTGTGAGTGGTGATAAGGGGAACATGGGTAACTATAGACCAATATCAATTTTGCAAGCACCAGGCAAGCTAATTGAAAAAGTATTCCACAGGCACATACATGAGCACCTGGAAAAGAACAGTATACTAAACAAAAGACATGTGGGATTTAGGAAACTGCACTCCACATCAGAAACAATAGCAAACCTAACAAGTTACATACTGGAATCGATGAACCAAAAACGATTAGTAGGGGCAGCCTTCATTGATTTCAGCAAAGCTTTTGACACAGTTGACCACAATATACTACTAAAAAAAATTAAACAACATGGGCATAAAGTCCAAGTCAATAAGCTGGATAAAATGCTACTGAAACAACAGGCAACTAAAAACAAAAGTAAATGATGCTCTATCGGACCAACAGCCTGTAACATGTGGCGTACCCCAAGGATCAGTCCTGGGGCCTCTATTCTTTATACTCTACATAAATGACCTAGAAAAATGGCTAGAAACAGAACATCTTCAACTATATGCAGATGACACAGTAATATATGCAGAGGGAAACACAGAGGAAGAGGTAACAACTAAGGTGAACAAACTCCTACTAAAGCTGGACGACTGGTGTGAGTCCAAAAAAATAACCATCAATGCAAATAAATCCAAAACAGTGCTCTTCTCACATAAATCAATGCCCTATGGAAATCTACACTGCAAGCTAAGAAACCAAATATTAGAAAATATATCCAGCTAAACTACAACCTATGTATAACAAAAATCATCTAAAAAATATACCACAAACTGTGGCTATTTGCAAAACTAAGAAACAATATGACCCAAGAAATGTCAATAAAAATCTTCAAAGGTATGGGGCTCCCCTACTTCGACTATGGGGATGTAATTTACATGGGGGCTAAAAAAGAATTACTAAAAAACCCGCAAATACTGCAAAATAGAGCCCTAAAGACCTGCCTCAAAGTAGACAAACTGCACCCCACCTATGACATTCATAAAATAACTAAAGTAATGTTATTAGAAAACAGAAGAATAATCAACATAAAAACCCTAGCGTGGGATATACTCAAGACAATAAACATCTAATCCAACCACTAAGGAACACCAGAGCAAACAATGCACCACTACTAAGGCAGCCCAGAAGACAAATGAAAGCTCACGAAATAAGCCCACTGGAAATGGCTGCCAAAGTATGGAACGCACAAATTGTAAAGGAATGACAAATTCCTGACCTAAAAACATACAAAAAATATCTGTGCAAAATAAAACCAGGAAACCCCCTCTAAGCTGTTCCACAAGCGGGCATGTGATATGTCAGGGCCCATCAGCTGGACAGCCGATGAAAACAGCCAGATAACATCAAATCCAAACATAAACCAACTACCTATTACGTACAAGCCTATAATATGTAAATAGAGTAGGCGAGTCTAGAATTAAGTGTAGGAAAAAATAAAAAGAGGAAGACTCTTACCAAGAAAATTAAAAAAACTAACACAGATCACTAACCACAAACCATAATCTTAAGAAACACAGACCGATAACTGCCCAGCATTGAAAACAAGCTCGATCATCCAAGCTTATATGCTATGGACAGCATAAACATCCCATCAACAACACTTTTTTTTTTAAATGTGTGCATGTATGTATGTGCATGTGTGTATGTGTGTATGTGTGCATGTGTGTACATGTGGGTGAATGTATGCACATGGGCGGGTGTGTGCATATATGTATGTGCGTGTATGTGCATGTATGTATGTGTGTGTGCATATGTGTGTGGATGCGTGCTGTGTGTGGATGTGTGTGTGCATGCACATGTGTGTATGTACATGTAGGTATGTGTGCAAGTGTGTATGTATAACTGTGTGTATGTGCCTGTGTATTTATGTGTGTATGTAAGTGCCTGTGTGTGTATGTGCCGCTGTGTGTATGTGCATGTATGCATAATGTCTGTGTGGTATGTGCACATGTATGTATGTGTGCATGTGCATGCACATGTGTGTATGGGTGTGTACATGTATGTATGCACGTGTGTGTATAAGCATGTGGGTGTATGTGTGTATGGATGTGTATGTATGTGCACACATGGGTATGTGTGTGTATGTGCACATCTGTATGTGTCTGTATGTCTGTGCATGTGTATATGTGTATGTGGGTATGTGCATGTGTCTGTATGTGTGTATATGTGCATATATGCACGTGTGTATGTGAGTGTGTGTGTATGTGCATGTATGTATGTGCATGGGTGTGTATGTGCCCATGTATGTATGTACACATGTGTGTATGTGCACATGTGTGTATGTATGTATGTGCAAGTGTGTGTATATGTGTGTGTATGTATACATGTGCACATGTATGTATGTGCCTGTGTATGTATGTGCACATGTGTATGTGCACATGTGTGTATGTGCACATGTGTGTATGTGCGGGTGTGTGTATATATGCACATATATATATGCGTGTGTGTATGTGCGTGTGTATATGTGTGTGTATGTGCCATTTGTACATGCACATGTATGTATGCGCATGTGCGCCCGTGCGCATGTGCGCGTGTATGCATGTGCTCGTGTATGTATGTGCGCGTGTGTTTATGTGCGTGTGTGTGTCTGGGTTATCAGAACTGCACACCTGGCTCATGTCATGGAGGTGTGAACGTCTGGCTGAGGCTGGGAACAGGGTGTGAAGAGGAAGAGGGGGGGGGAAAGAGGGAGGAGGAGGGAGGAGGGAGGAGGGAGGAGGGAGGAGGGAGGAGGGAGGAGGGAGGAGGGAGGAGGGAGGGTTGTTTTGGGGAGTTTTCAGTGTTGTGGGCGCACTGAAGGTTGCAAACTGCAGCAGTGTGTGGGCACTGCTACACGCAGTCCCATGGTTTGGCGGTCCCATGGTTTGGCGGTCCCATGGTGTGACTGTCCCATGCCGCTGAAAATTGGCTTCCAGTGGGTAGTGGTTGGAGAAATCATGGGGGAGTAAGGGGGCGGCAGGTGGGTGGCAAGGCAGTGTGAGGGGACGGTGATAGAGCCCAACTCCCCCCCCTCCCCGATTCCCACTCCCCACACTCCCCCCCCCCTAATCCCTCCACTCCCCCCCTCCCCACCTCCCACTCCCCTCATTCCCACTCCTCTCACTCCAACCCCAACTTCCTCCACTCCCCTCACTCCCCAATCCCAACTCCCTCCACTTCCACTCCCACTCCTACCATTCCCTCCACCCCACGCATTCCCCCATTCCCATTCCCACTCTCCCCACCCCACCCCTAGTCTCTCATTTCCCCCTATTCCCCACTCACCTCTTTCCCACTCATGTTTCCAGTACGTAAAACTCCAAAAAAACAACCAACAAACTGATTGCCGAACAAAGCGGACATATCTCCCCATCCATCCAGCATCTTCCACTCCACTATCCCCCCCTCCCCCATCCCCTCCACCCCCCTCCCCATCCCCCTCTCCCTCCCCCTTCCCTCCTCCCCCACTCCAACCTCCTGGTTTAGCGGCATGAGCGATAGGAAGGGAGAGGAGGAGGGTGGAGGGAGGGGTCGGAGCTAAACAATCTGATTGCTCACATTCTAGCTCCCCTCGAACAGCCGTCCCTATGCTCCCCTCCCCCCCCCCCCCCCCCCCACACCGCACACATTACCATCCTACAAGTGCCCCCCCCCCCCTCCCCGACGCTCCTCCGTCTCCCACAGAATGCACGTATCCAGGGGTGTCGCTGATCTCCCTGACCCGCCCCTGACAGTGACATTCCCTCCTGACATACCACCTCATCCCGTCAGCTCCCTCTCCCACCTCCACCACCTCCACCACTCCCCCACCTCCACCACCTCATCCCGTCAGCTCCCTCTCCCACCTCCACCACCTCCACCACTCCCCCACCTCCACCACCTCATCCGTCAGCTCCCCTCCCACCTCCACACCTCCACCACTCCCCACCCCTCCACATCATCCGTCAGGTCCTCTCCCACCTCCACCACCTCCACCACTCCCCCACCTCCACCACCTCATCCCGTCAGCTCCCTCTCCCACCTCCACCACCTCTCAGCTCTTGTTTGAAACATAGAATACTAACTAAAAATATATATATAATAAATTAAGATATTAATCTTTTATCCAGCATTGCATTTACATCAATATAATCAGCACATCTTATGCCATGTGCATTTAGATTTAGAAAGATCTAGGCACTCAGAGACTAGTGTTAGAGCCATGGCCAGAGTACTCAATGCATTGTCAATGGCAGTGAGCAATCTCCATACAGAAAAAGTAAAATATTGATAAAACCACACCACCTAGAGACAAACCGCTTGGAACACATATAGAAAACAGGTTTACTAAAAAGATTATATTAAATTGATATGGTTAGGGTTTTGGATTTCTATTAATTTGGAATAAAACTGATGTTTTCCAATGCGCGTATAGGCAAACTCAATGGTCGTACGCCTTTGCTTTGCTCCAAAGGCCGTTTTCAGCGCATGCGCAGTCGGAACGGTGATGTAGTCTATTGCTCAGTGTCCCACTTGCCAGGTTGTCAAGTGGTCCAGTTGTAGAGTGCCCCAGTTGCCTACATGCCTGTCTGGCTATCTTGTCTGGCACTCGGCATTAGCATGAAATGCTGACTAACTGACGGGCTACCTTCACCGTCTTGCTATGACCTTAGATTTTGCTAGGAAGTAAAACAACAACAAACAAACCATCTCACTGTGGGGGTGGCATGGTATTTCAGTGGTACAACACTATAAATCAGTAAACACTCCATATAGCCAATATCACAAGTCAATCAGTACCCATCCAGATATGACCTCAGCTGTTGCTAGGATGTAAACCCTAAACCCTTCGCCCACGGGGATGTCATTTAAATTGGTGGTGGCATGGTATCCCAGCAGTACAACACTATAAATCAGCCAAGAGTGGTGCATATAGACAATGTCATAAGTCAATCAGTACCCATCCGGATATGACCTCAGCTGTTGCTAGGACCTAATCCCCCCTCCTCCACCCCACCCCAGTCAGGCAAAACAATCAATTTGCTCGTTTGCTGGCAAAAATAGACATTCCAATGAATAATTCATTTAGCACCAACAATAACAAGCAAGAAAACTCAAACTAAATAACTAATTCTCGCAGCGCCCTCTATGTGAAACTTGTCCATGACTTGGACACATGCTTGGTTGTTTTTTGTTTTTTTAGTTTTCCGTCCTGGAAGCATCTACGGTGATATCAGGATGAGTACCAACTTTTTTATTTAATTAAATTTTTATTTTATTGAGGCTGTATTTATACTGTCCATAGCATATAAGCCCGGGTACCCGGGCTTGTTTTCAATGCTGGCCAGTTGTAGTGTTGGTGTTATCTTACCACACAGTGGCTGCTGATAAGTTATTTGATTGCCTGCATTTCAGTAGCAGATAGATAATTGGTTGGTATGGTTAGTAGCCTATGTTAGTTTTTTTAAATTTTCTTGGCATATATGTATTTTATTTTGTTTGACTCTTATTACTAGACTAGCCTACTCCTATTTACATATCATACGCTTGTACGTAGCTGTGTAGTGTGTTATCTGGCTACTCTTGGCATGGTTACCTTGTGCCTTGTGACAGTGCGCACTGGTTGGTTGGTGGAGTTTTACGTCCGGGCAACATCTAAGGTCATATCAGGACGGGTAATGACTTGTGACAGCACACTGGTTCATTGGTTGTTGGAGTTGTACGTCCTGGCAACATCTAATGTCATATCAGGATGGGTAATGACTTGTGACAGGATGCACTGGTTGATTGGTTGTTGGAGTTTTACGTCCTGGCAACATCTAATGTCATATCAGGATGGGTAATGACTTGTGACAGTGTGCACTGGTTGGTTGGTTGTTGGAGTTTTACGTCCTGGCAACATCTAAGGTCATATGAGGATGGGTACTGACTTGTGACAGTGCACACTGGTTGGTTGGTTGGTGGAGTTTTACGTCCTGGAAACATCTAAGGTCGTATCAGGACTGGTACCAACTTGTTGGTTGGTTGGTTGTTGGAGTTTTACATCTGGCAACATCTACGGTCATATCAGGACGATTACCGGCTTGTGACAGTGTTCACTGCTTGGTTGTTGCAGTTTTACGTCCTGGCAACATTTATAGTCATATCAGGACTGGTGCCGACTTGTGACAGTGCACACTGGTTTAATGGTTGCTTGTTGGAGTTTTACGTTCTGGCAACATCTAAGGTCATATCAGGATGGATACCAACTTGTGACAGTATGTACTCATGGCAACTTAATAGTGCTGCCCCACTGGGAAATCAGACTGCCGGCACCATGACCAAATCATATTCAACTGTCACATTATCCTGACACTGAGCTAAACAAGTCCTTGCCCTATCCTATTAATGCCAAGTGCCAGGCTAGGAAGCGACAAATATCAATGCATCAAATATTGGATATGCCACCAAAAGCTGCATAGTCAGATGGTTGAGTTTCTGTCATTTTCTGGGATAAATATATTAGGTTGTTTTTGTTTTACATCCTAGCAACATCGAAGGTCATATCAGGAAGGGTAGCGACTTGTAACAGTGCATATTCATGGTGACTTTATAGTGCTGCCCCACTGTGAGACCAGGCCGCCTACACCATGACCTGATTTCACACTCAGTCACATTATCCTGACACTGAGCCAACCTGTCCTTGCCCTATCCTAATAATGCTGAGCGCCTGGCTAGGAAGCAACAAGTATAATTTGTTAAGTCATTGGTTTGACTCGACCAGGGTCCGAACCCACGACCCTATGGGTTCGAATCCCCCGATCTCCCAAAACAGGAGACGGACACTCAACTCACCCGGCCATCCCGTCTCGTTGAATATATTAGGTTGATCGCATTAATCTAACTTAAAGTTGGATATTTAGGTTCAAATGTTGGGCGGTTGGTTGTTGGAGTTTTTCTTCCGGGCAACATCTAAGGTCATATCAGGGCGGGTACCGACTTGTGACTGTATACTCTCTACATTCTACGTTCTACTCTGTACTCTCCATTCTCTACTCTCCATTCTCTACTCTCCACCCTTCACTCCTTATTCCCCACTCTCTACTCTCCATTCTCTACTCTCCACCATCCACTCTTTTATCTCAACTCTCCATTCTCTACTCTCCACCCTCCACTCTTTTATATCCACTCTCTACTCTCCATTCTCTGCTCCCCACCCTCCACTCTTTTATATGCACTCTCTACTCTCCGTTATCTACTCTCCACCTTGCACTCCTTTATCTCCACTTGCTACTCTCCATTCTCTACTCTCCACCCGCCACTCTTTTATCTCCACTCTCTACTCTCCATTCTGTACTCTCCAAACTCCACTCTTGTATCTCCACTCTCTACTCTCCATTCTCTACTCTCCACCCGCCACTCTTTTATCTCCACTCTCTACTCTCCATTCCGTACTCTCCACCCTCCACTCTTGTATCTCCGTTCTCTACTCTCCATTCTGTACTCTCCACTCTTTATCTCCACTCTGTACTCTCCATTCTCTACTCTCCACTCTATTATCTCCACTCTCCATTCTCTACTCTCCATTCCGTACTCTCCACCATCCACTGTTTTATCTCCACTCTCTACTCTCAATTCTCTACTCTCCATTCTCTACTCTCCACCCTCCACTGTTTTCTCTCCACTCTCTACTCTCCACCCTCCACTCTTTTCTCTCCACTCTCTACTCTCCATTCTGTACTCTCCACTCTCCACACTTTTCTCTGCTCTCTGCTCTCTTCCCTCTACTCTCTACTCTTTACTCTCACCGCTCCTCCTCGAACCTCACACTCAAACACACACACATTGCCGAATACAAAATAATAATTTTTCTTTTCTTTTATAAATGGAACCCTTGACCCTGCTCTTCCCCTGCTGTCACACACAGCTGTTGTGAAAGTGACAGACGGCGGGAGTCACCCGCTCTAAGGAATGCACCCGCACTAGGTCAAGGCCAGTGTCAGTTCTAAGGTCAAGGTCAGCGTGAGCTGCTCAAGCTGCAGTCGCTACGGAGGCCCACCCAGCCTCCCTTCTGACGTCGAATACGAGATTACTTTAAAGCCGCATAGTCCAACGAAGCCATCAATTGTTTCTTAAACCAAAGCAATTATCTAGATTCGATTCTTCATATGAAGAGTTCAGGCGAAAAACCCCATAAATGCCAATTCAGAAACTTAAATAAAATAAGTTTTACCTGAAGGTAATTTGAATTCTGACTAATTCCACTTTTATTGTGAAGAAATGATTATGAAGCAATGGACAACAAAAATAGGAATGTAAAAAAATGAACTTTTTGAAGTTTTATTTCCAATGTTTATCATAATTTGTGGATTGTCGTTTACTGGGATTTGCGCCTGAACTCTTCATATCTAACTCAGATATTGGTGCACTTATTAAACATTTGTTGGCACATAGAAGGGAATTATGAGTCAATTTAATAAACGTTGTTATTACAGGAGCCTATGGTGCCAGAGTTTTAGCATGCTTGCCAAAATTAATATTGCATGTTTGCGGTTCAAATATCTCTAACGGTAGCCATGTAAAATAAAAATTACTTCAAACTGGAATAAGATAGATTATGATGAACAACCTAATATATCTATCTCAGAAAATGACAAAAATTCAAAACCATCGGACCATGCAATTTTAAATGCCTAAATAGTGTTTATGGCGCATTCTCTATGCTTTATTTAATAGTTGGGGTTCCATACCTAGCCGCAGATAAGGTTATATGGGATGGGTACCAACTTCTGACAGCGCACAGTCATGGTGGTTTTCTAGTGCTGCCTCATTGAAAGATTGGATCACTGTCATCATGACCTGATTTCCCACTCAGTAACATTATTCTGACACTAGGTAAGCCAGTCCTTGGACCATCCCATTAATGCCGTGTGTCAGGCGATGTAGCGACAAGTATAGATTGTGTAAGTCACTTATTTGATTCAGTCGGAGTTCAAACCCATGACCTCCCTCACGGGAAGCCATTCCACGCTCAGTGTCAAAACCATCGGGCTACGCAACTTTAAATACATTAAAATTTCTAAGTTGGTTCAAATTCAGATAAGTATTTTGCTTTTGAAAATTCGTTGCCTGGTCCGATAGTTTTAAGTTGTCATTTTCTGAGATAAATATATTAGGTTTATCGTTATAATCTATCTTACTTTAATTTGAAGTAACTTTCATTTTAAATGGCTAACTTTAGAGATATTTGAGGAGCAAACATGCCAAAGTAATGTTGGCAAGCATGCCAAAACTCTAATGCCGTTGGCTTCAGCAGTAATAGCATCCATTAAACTGTCTCAGTCTTCCCTTCTATACGGCAACATATATGCTCAATAAGTGCATCAGTATCTAAGTTAGATATGTAGAATCAATTCTAGATGATTGTATTGGTTTGGAAAATGTGATGCTTCATCAGACTATGCAGTTTTAAGTTTAAAGTTGCATAGTCCAATGTGTTTTGAGTTTCTGTCAGTTTCTGAGATAAACATATTAGGGTGATCATTATAATCTACCCTACTTTCACTTGAAGTAACTTTTATTTTAAATAGCTAACTTTTGAGATATTTGAAGTGCAAACAAGCAATATTAGTTTCAGCAAGCTTGCCAAAACTTTAACACCATAGGTTTCTGCAGTAAGAGGTTCTATTTAATTGCCTCCTTATTCCCTTCTATGTGGTGACAAATGTTTAACAAGTGCACCAGTATTTAAGTTAGATATGTAGAATCAAATTGAGATACTTGTTTTGGTTTTGAAAATGTGATGCTTCATCGGACTATGCAGCTTTTAAGTAAGTAGCACATGGTGATTAGTGGTGATCGGTCTAGTTAGATCACACTGATATTGGACCTGGTCCAGGTTTCTGTTCCTCTGTGTCTTCTATTGTCAGTTCATGTAAATCGGTCTAGTTAGATCACACTGATATTGGACCTGGTCCAGTTTTCTGTTCCTCTGTGTATTCTATTGTCAGTTCATGTAAATCGGTCTAGTTAGATCACACTGATATTGGACCTGGTCCAGTTTTCTGTTCCTCTTTGTCTTCTATTGTCAGTTCATGTAAATCGGTCTAGTTAGATCACACTGATATTGGACCTGGTCCAGTTTTCTGTTCCTCTGTGTCTTCTATTGTCAGTTCATGTAAATCGGTCTAGTTAGATCACACTGATATTGGACCTGGTCCAGTTTTCTGTTCCTCTTTGTCTTCTATTGTCAGTTCATGTAAATCGGTCTAGTTAGATCACACTGATATTGGACCTGGTCCAGTTTTCTGTTCCTCTTTGTCTTCTATTGTCAGTTCATGTAAATCGGTCTAGTTAGATCACACTGATATTGGACCTGGTCCAGTTTTCTGTTCCTCTTTGTCTTCTATTGTCAGTTCATGTAAATCGGTCTAGTTAGATCACACTGATATTGGACCTGGTCCAGTTTTCTGTTCCTCTTTGTCTTCTATTGTCAGTTCATGTAAATCGGTCTAGTTAGATCACACTGATATTGGACCTGGTCCAGTTTTCTGTTCCTCTTTGTCTTCTATTGTCAGTTCATGTAAATCGGTCTAGTTAGATCACACTGATATTGGACCTGGTCCAGTTTTCTGTTCCTCTTTGTCTTCTATTGTCAGTCAGTAAATCGGTCTAGTTAGATCACACTGATATTGGACCTGGTCCAGTTTTCTGTTCCTCTTTGTCTTCTATTGTCAGTTCATGTAAATCGGTCTAGTTAGATCACACTGATATTGGACCTGGTCCAGTTTTCTGTTCCTCTTTGTCTTCTATTGTCAGTTCATGTAAATCGGTCTAGTTAGATCACACTGATATTGGACCTGGTCCAGTTTTCTGTTCCTCTTTGTCTTCTATTGTCAGTTCATGTAAATCGGTCTAGTTAGATCACACTGATATTGGACCTGGTCCAGTTTTCTGTTCCTCTTTGTCTTCTATTGTCAGTTCATGTAAATCGGTCTAGTTAGATCACACTGATATTGGACCTGGTCCAGTTTTCTGTTCCTCTTTGTCTTCTATTGTCAGTTCATGTAAATCGGTCTAGTTAGATCACACTGATATTGGACCTGGTCCAGTTTTCTGTTCCTCTTTGTCTTCTATTGTCAGTTCATGTAAATCGGTCTAGTTAGATCACACTGATATTGGACCTGGTCCAGTTTTCTGTTCCTCTTTGTCTTCTATTGTCAGTTCATGTAAATCGGTCTAGTTAGATCACACTGATATTGGACCTGGTCCAGTTTTCTGTTCCTCTTTGTCTTCTATTGTCAGTTCATGTAAATCGGTCTAGTTAGATCACACTGATATTGGACCTGGTCCAGTTTTCTGTTACTCTTTGTCTTCTATTGTCAGTTCATGTAAATCAGTCAAGTTTGATAACACTGATGATATTGGACTCCAGTCTGTCATTCCTTTGTTTGGTATTTGCCAATTCAAATATTTAGCAAATTTAGCTTCTATTGATCATCATCTAAGTTTTGAGAGCTAAAGTGATTCGAACAGACGGGGAGGGGGCGGGGGGGGGGGGGGGAACACACAGGTGTAGTGAAGGTAGTGGTAGGCAGCCGGCCTTACAAGTTACATACAGCAGAGAGGGACATTCTGTGCAGCCCCTTGGCATGTGACATCAGAGATGAGCGTCGCTGAGAAGTGAAAGTCCGAGTCAAACGAGACAGAGGTGACAGTCAGACTCAGAGCCCCCCCCCCCCCCACACCGCTCGGCGAATCAAACGCAATGCAAAGCATTACGACCAATGGAGTCAAATTTAAATTTCTATGTTTGGTTCAAATTAAGATTAGTATTTTGCCTTCGAAAATTTCTCGAAGAGTCTGTCTGATTGTCTTAATATGGGAATTGGGCCCCTCCATCGCGCAAGATTAAACCACTGGTTCTTGCCCGCCCCGGCCCCCTCCCCCCCCCCTCCCCCCCCCCCCCCCCCCCCCCCCCCTTCGCACCCTTGGTTCTCTCTCCCCTTCCACATCCAAACAACAGTACCCTCGGAGACGCCTCCAAGACGGCTCCGCAACGTCTTTTTGTCAAATATGCGATCAGGGTGTGTAGCGGAGTCGATGCCAAGACGTCTCGCTTCTCAGGTATGAGGTAAAAAGCTTCTCCAAAATGGCCACCGAATTCACTGGTTTCAGCCAATCAGAGCTGTTCTTTTCAATTTGCAAATGGATGCACCGTGTGGAGGCCGCAATTTTCGAGGCACCCCGTAGCAAAAGTCGTTCAAACTAGCGTGACATCCGGAATATCTCCGAGGCGCCTCCGAGGCATACCTTGAACGCAGCCCTGGTACCTCTCTCGTCTTCACCGGATGATGTGGCCGAATGTGTAGAGCACAGTTTTCCCGTGCGGAAGGTCGGGAGTTCGATTCCCGGTCGAGTCAAACCAATGACCTTAAAATTGTCGCTTTCTAGTGCACTGTCACAAGTCGGTACCCGTCTTGATATCACCTTAGATGTTGCCAGGACATAAAACTCAAACAACCAACCAATCAAACAACCAATCCATACTGTCACATGTCGGTACCCGTCCTGATATGACCTTGGATATTGCCAGGATGTAAAACTCCAACAAATAAACAACCAGTGCGCACTGTCACCGGTAGCCGTTTTGGTATGACCTTTGATCTTGCCAGGACGTAAAACTCCAACAACCAACCAACCAGTGCACACTATCACAAGTCGGTATCCATCCTAACATGACCTTAGAAGTTGCCAGGATATAAAACTCCAACAACCAACCAACCAATCAGTGTGCACTGTCACAAGTCGGTACACGACCTGATATGACCTTAGATGTTACCGGGACATAAAACTCCAACAACCAACCAGTGTGCACTGTCACAAGTCGGTACCAGTCCTGATATGACCTTAGCTGTTGCCAAGACGTAAAACTCCAACAACCAACCAGTGTGCACTGTCACAAGTCGATACCCAGTCTGATATAACCCTACATGGTGCCAGGACTTAAAACTCCAACAACCAACCAACCTATTGTCAACCACTCCAGGGTGCTAGCGTCTCTCCATGCGTGAATGTATGTGTGTGAAAGGGTGGGGGTGGGGGTGGGGGGGGTGCCCTCACGGGGGGATTAGTTCATCAGTCTGTCACAGGAGGGCGCCCTGGTGGTGAGCTTGTGGCGACCTTGTGGTCAGTGAGCCTGACTAATAGGACGCCTGCCTGAAACAACATATTCGGACACTTCAAAGGGCAGTCAGTCACACCCAGCGCCAAAACCAGGCATCCACATGTTGACATAAACCAGGCGCAGAGATGGACGGACAATGGCAACAAGGAACTCACTGAATATCTAGGTCTAGGTTTTTGGAATGCTTTAAGTCATTGTCACACCGTACCGGACTGAGTACCGGAGACCACCGGACAACGAATTTTCTAGTCCGGTGCTCTCCGGTACACAAAATGTATCGAAATATATCAAAATGGAGCAGAAGTGGGTCAATTGGCGCCGGACGACCAGCCAAGTATCGTACATGCACCGTAAATGTACTGGACGGGTACCGGAACGAGAACCGGACACGTAACGGATGGGTACCAGACGTGTACCGGACAAAACGGACAAACCGGACACCAACGGATGGGTACCGGACATGTACGGATGGATACCGGACATACCGGACACCAACCGGACACATCAGTCTGGCGGTGTCCGGCAGAAGTTTTGAACACGTTCAAAACTTGTACCGGAGACCGCCAGACACCACCGGACACTGCTGGATGGGTGCTGGATGTACCCGAACATCGCCATACAGTACCGGACAGTGTCCGGTTCCTCAGTCCGGCAAGGTCTGACAAGGCCTTTAAAGAAAGAAAGAAGAAAAAAGTGGTTTATGCTGCATAGTCTGATGAAGCATGACATTTACAAAAAGAAAATAATTATCTAAATATGATTCTAAATAAGATGTGTGTGTGTGTGTGATGAATTAGCTTACCCTGCTCATAACGGATAAGTGTGTTAACACTTGTTTTCCCCGCTGGGCACCACTAGTCCAATAGACTACATCGCCATTCCAGCCGCGTGGTGCATTGTGGGATGCGTGCAAGATAAACAAACCCCTGCGAAGCACATGGCCATTGCTAAGACACTGGGTGCAGCTATGAAATGTGCTAGTTTCAGCTCATCTCAGCCCTTGTTTGAAACATAGAATACCAACTAAAAAAATATATATAATAAATTAAGGTGTTAATCTGTTATCTAGCATTGCATTTACATCAATATAATCAGCACACCTTATACCATGTGCATTTAGATTTAAACAAATCTGGGCACTCAGACTAGTGTTAGAGCAATAGCCAGAGTCAATTTTACTTATTTGATTAATGATTTTGTTTATATCCTATGGTTAATGACATCTGTAGAACTAGAAAATGAGTAGGGTTAATCAGATATTGGTTATATATTTCTCTGAAACAAGTGTCTGTTGACACATTTGGCATTTTAATATTTAGAACAAGAATTAATCATAGTGCTGTGGATAAAGTGACTGATTGTTTTGTAGCTAGTTTTGTGTTAGTTATTTTCATCAGATCTTTATTATACTGCATGTGTGCATACATGTTTATGCCAAATTGTTATGTATTTCTATTAATTTTGAATAAAATCGAAGTTTTGTCCTCTGGATATCGGCAAACTCAATGGCCATACGCATTTGCTTTGCTGGCAATGCCTTTTTCAGTGCATGTGTAGTCAGAACAATGATCTGGTCTATCTAACTTAAAGCTGCATAGTCCAATGAAGCTTCAAATTAAAAAAAACAAATTACTTATATAGATTTGACTCTACATTTCTAACTTAGATATTGATGCAATTATTAAGCATGTGTTGCCAGATAGAAGTGAATATGGAGACATTTAATATAACCTGTTATTGCTAAAGCCTATGGTGTCAGAGTTTTGGCGTGCTTGCCAAAACTAACTTTACATGTTTGATTTTCAAATATCTCAAATTTAACGTAGTCATTTAAAATAAAAGTTATTTCAAGCTAGAATAAGGTAGATTACAACACTCAATTTAATAAACTTTTCTCAGAAAAATGACCAACACTCAAATCGGACTATGCAACTTTAAATAAAGATGCACGTTTAAACTGTACACCATGCTCTGTGAAAATGGCCTTATACTTATAGAGGATTTCCACCGTCAGCTATCTAGGCCTATTCACCCACATTTCACCCACAATCCATCATCAACCTTCCCCCTGACGGCAGTGGCAGGAACTAATGTTGTGGGTAGCAGCTCACTGTGCAGCATGCTCTGTGAAAACGGTACTATAGAGGATTTCTACAGCCAGCTCTCTAGATCCACTGATGCATGCACACTTCTCTGGAACGCGCACTGTGAGTGACACAAGTGTGAGCCAATGTTGTTTGTTTACCTGCAGGTAACCATGGAGACGGGGACGCAGCAGCAGCTGTACGACTTAGCGGAAGTGGCACGCACATGTCCGCAGCACCTGGTAGGTACCACTTCACCACTTCACCACTTCACGACTGTACCACTTTACCACTTTACCACTTCACCATGTTACCACTTTACCACTTTACCACTTTACCACTTTACCACTTCACCATGTTACCACTTTACCACTTTACCACTATCACTTTACCACTTCACCACTTCACCACTTTACCACTTTACCACTTCAACACTTCACCACTTCACCACCTCACCACATTACCACTTTACTACTTCACAACTTCACCACTTTACCACTTTACCATGTTACCACTTCAACACATCATCACTTCACCACATTACCACATTACCACTTTACCACTTTACCACTTCACCACTTCACCACTTTACCACTTCAACATTTCACCACTTCACCACTTTACCACTTTACCACTTCACCACTTCAACACTTCAACACATCAACACATCAACACTTCACCACATTACCACTTTACCACTTCACCACTTCACCACAACACCACTTTACCACTTTGCCACTTTACCACTTTACCACTTTACCACTTTACCACTTTAGCACATCACCACTTCACCACATAACCACTTCACCACTTTACCACTTTACCACTTCACCACTTCACCACTTCACCACTTTACCACTTACCACTTCAACACTTCAACACTTCTACACTTCACCACATTACCACTTTACCACTTCACCACTTCACCACTTTACCACTTTACCACTTTACCACTTTACCACTTTACCACTTCACCACATCACCACTTTACCACTTTACCACTTCACCACTTCACCATTTCACCACTTTACCACTTTACCACTTTACCACTTTACCACTACACCACTTCACCACTTTAGTACTTCACCACTTTACCACTTTACCGCTTCACCACTTTACCACTTCACCACTTTACCACCCTAGCTTCGTCAGCATTACCAGCACCTCATAGCATGAGGCAAAGCCAAGGTAAAGTTTGTTTATTTAACGACACCTCTAGAGCACTATAAAGTCGCCATGAGTGTGCACTGTGACAAGTCAACACCCATCCTGATATGACCTTAGATGTTGCCAGGACATAAAACCCTAAACGCCCTTAGGGCCTGTCACACTACGACCTATCGCATTAGCGTATTCCGGCGTATGCGGTTTTCGCCCAATACGTCGTCAGACACCTTCATAGGTTACGCATAGGTTGGGCATATGTCGTATACGCTCTTCATAGGTCGGCATAGGTCGAGCGGCAAAAAAATATTTGTGCATGTTCAAAATGTTCAACTTATGCCGGCATGTGGCCCATACGGTTCTCATACGCTGGACGTCTGCTGGGCATACATCGGCGTACATTATGCACATGTTACGGGTAAGTCGGCATAGGTTAGCTGTACGTTGAACCAACACCCTCCGGGTGTCTCTGGCATACTCACAACGTTCTGTAAAAGGGCGTATAGACTTAGCGTATGCCAATATATTTTATTTCCAACCAACATGTCGGCATACACCATCATAGGTTACGCATAGGTTGGACAAACATCATATACGCTTTTCATAGGTCGTCATAGGTCGGCGTCGGTTGAGTCGCCAAAAATAATTTTGTGCATGATGTTCAAAATTTTAAACCTATGCCGGCGTGTGGCTCATATGGTTCTCATACGCTGGACGTATCCTGGACGTATGCCGGCATAGGTTACACATACTGTGGCCATACGTTGGCGTAGGTTACTCATACGCTAGACCTGTCACCTGTAGGTCGTCATATGCTTTGCATACGCCATCATAGGTTAGGCATAGGTTAGGCATAGGTTAGGCATAGGTTAGCCATATGTTAGGCATAGGCAACTCGTATGCTTCATATGTCGCTGGGAGCTCCCGCAGTGCAAAAAGGTCGGCTTATCTCGGCCTATAACGTTTTTCAAATGATTGCGCCATGTTACGCATACGCCACCACCATAGGTCATAGTGTGACCGGCCCTTTATGCCAAACATACCGCTAACTTATCTCAGCGTACACCAGTGGGCTGTTAATGAAAACTACTTATGCGAAACGTACCAATAACTTGTCTCAGCATACACCATCGTACAGCAGCATTCACCAGCATGCACCATCGTACACCAGCATACACCAGCGTAAACCAGCATACACCAGCATACACCAACGTGTTGGTGCAAAATCACATACGTCGGCATACACTGGCACAATACGGCTTTACAACCAACCAACCAATGACTTATAAAAATGTCTTCGATTATTTGTTGGGGATGGGAGTGGGGGTTGGTGGGAGAGGGGGCTGGCAGAGTGTGGTGTGGTGACAGTGTCTGTGTGTGTGTGGGGGGGGGGGGGTCAGTTGCACTCATTGAGCTTGAAGGGAGGATGATCTATTAAAGTTGCATAGTCCGGTGGTTTTGAGTTTCTATCATTCTCTGTGATAAATATGTTAGGTTGATCGCCATAATCAACCTTAATTTAGTTTGAAGTAAATTTTATTTTAAATGGCAAACTTTTGAGATATTTGAAGTGCAAACATACAACAATTAATTTTGGCAAGCATGCCAAAACTCTGACACGATAGGCTTCTGCAATAACAAGTTCTATTCAATTGCCTCAGTATTCCCTTCTATGTGATGACAAATGCTTGGTAGAGTGGGGTATGTAGAATCATACCTAGACCACCGTTTGGTTTTGAAAATTTGATGTTTTTATCAGACTATGCAGCTTTAACCATTTTACTTTTGTAGCAAAGGCTTGTTTGCCACTATACAGACAAAGAAACTTATTTATTTTGGTCACATCATTCGTCAGAGTTCAATATACCGTATATTGTTGGAAGGGAAGGTGAATGGCAGCAGAGGGAGAGGGAGACCAAGAACATCATGGTTTACAAATATTTCACAGTGGACAGGCTTGAATTATTCACAGTCTATCAGAACAGCACACCATCGGGACAAGTGGAGAACCATTGCATCCAACCCTCGACTAGAGGACGGAACTATTGATTGATTGAGCAGTCGCAACAATTATATGGGCTGCGGTCAATGCATGCATCTGTAGCTCACTGATATGTGAGAGATGTGTTCCCAATAGTATAAGGAACACATCTCTCACTGCAGGCTGACCTGATTGGTCACGTGATTGTTCTGCTTGGGTGTCCTGGGGGAGGGGGAGGGGGGCGGTAACCATGTTCCAGTGTTTATATCGAGGACTGACTGGACACCCCCCCCCCCCTTCCGCGATCCAGTCCAATTGCACCTAATGTCCGTTGCTAGATTGCTAATGTTGGTAGCGCCCTCCCCTCCCCTCTCCCTGAGACCCTCCCCACTACCCCTGCCCCTCAGCCCTCCCCCTCCTCCCTGCCCCACATCCATCACTTCTCCGCTTCTCCACCTCTCCCTTCCCCCTCAGCCATCACCCTTCACCATGCAATTCCCCTTCCCCTCAGCCCTCCCCCTCCCACTCCCCCACCCTCAGCTATCACTCCTCCCCTTCCCCTCCCCCTCCTCCCATCCCTCCCCTCCACCATGACCACCCCCCTCCTCCCTCCCCTCCTCCCCCACTTTACTCCTCCCCTGCCATCACCCCTCCTCTACCCCTCCCCCTCCTCTTTCCCCCTCATTCCCCTCACTCCCCACCCCCCATTCGCACCTCCCTTCCCCTCATTCCGCACCTCCCCTTCCCCCTTATCCCTCCTCACCCTTCCTCCGCCCCCCTTCAGCCCTCCGCCTTCCCGCTTCCACCACCCTCCCCTCCCCATCGACCCATGTGGGCTTGTATAGAACCATCAGAACCAGGACCAGTGCAGTGTGATGGTATCTCTGATGGAGACAAAACACACAATAAGGAATTTAATGAAGCAAATTAGGACAAGCAGATACTTGATGAATTTATTATCCGCTATAACCCTAGCATTTCCTTCTGGCAAATTATCGCTCACCCCAGCAATATTTAGCACCTGCCAACAAAAAAGGTGACATACCCTAATAGGCGACCAGACGCGATGTCCGAATGAGTTGAGCATCCACCTCCCATTCTGGTAGGTCGTGGGATTCAAATCCATGGGTTCGAACGCTGGTCGAGTCAAGTGAATGACTTAATAATGGATACTTGCTGCTACCTAGCCTGGCACTCAGATTTACTAGGATAGGGCAAGGAGCAGTGGAATTAGGAAGACCAATTGTCTGTGATTGAAATTTCCCCTGCTTATTCAACTAACGTACAAACAAAAGAAAGGTGAAATACGAGTAGGATCCAAAATTATATTTCAGTTATATGAACCAACCTCTAACACTCACCACCTGCTGACAATTAGCACATCATTTAGGCTTCTAGGCTTCGAGGCTTCTAAGCTTCTATGCTTCTATGCTTCTAGGCTTCTATGCTTCTAGGCTTCTAGTCTTCTAGGCTTATATGCTGCTAGGCTTCTATGCTTCTAGGCTTCTAGGCATCTAAGCTTCTAGGCTGCTATGCTTCTAGGCTTCAAGGCTTCTAGGCTTCTCGGCTTCTAGGTTTCTAGGTTTCTAGGATTCTAGGCTTCTAGACTTCTAGGCTTCTAAGCTTCTAAGTTTCTAGGCTTCTCGGCTTCTAGGCTTCTATGTTTCTATGCTTCTAAGCTTCTAGGCTTCTAGGCTTCTATGCTTCTAGGCTTCTAGGCTTAAAAGTAGGTAAACAGAACAATATAACTATCGTCTAAGTAAGCACACTTATATTAATTTATCATATTTTCACGTTAAATATTTGAAAAGTTAGAATCATAGAAGCATAGAACCATACAAGCATAGACACATAGACAGCATAGACACAAATACACATAGACACATAGAAGCATAGCACAGGAGCACAGATAAAATATTTACCTCCACCCAGAGTAGGCGTGGATGGCAACCATGTCTAAATCCGGTCAAAAACTGCTTTGATGGGAATCAACTGTAAATAAGCTGTAAAGAGACTGGCTCCAGCATGAAGTGTTTGTTTATATTGGGGTACAGTTGATGAAATGGCAGAGAGTGCAAGAAAAAAATGGTGGCCATTGGATGGTCTCGATCAGCAAGTCTATTAATCTACGCAATTTCATAAATTCTTCGCTCGAAAGGTAGCAGGCAATGAGAGCTAAACATTTGATTGCAAAATCATGTGACGATGTCTATACATATAAAAAATATGCATTGGATTGCAAATTCATGTGGTTATGTCCATAACGGACCAGTGACCAACCCATGGAACAGTCTCCCAGACCAAGTTGTTGAAGCACCAACGGTAGAAGCATTTGAGAGAAGGCTGGACAGACATTGGAGAGGACACCCACAATTATATGACTTCAGGGCACCGTCGACCCACATGTGTGTGCAAAAAAAAGGTATGTTTTGCCATAACGAGTTGGCATTAGAGGCCCATTAGGGCCTAGATCAGCCAGAAGATGATCTGTAAGTTAATATGTAAGTTAATAACCCAGCCTTCCGTCATTTGTTCCTATAGAGGTATTTAGCAGTCCTGTGACGGGCTGCGGCAGTAACTACAATCTGGCATTAATGCTAGCCAGGTGGGATGTCCAAATGAGTTGAGCGTCCGTCTCCTGTTTTCGTGGGTCATCGGATTGGAACAGCCAGATTCAAACCCTGGGAGTCAAGCCAATGACGTAACAATTTATACTTGTCGTTTCCAAGCCTGGTACTCAGCACTACTATGATAGGGCAAGGAGCAGTGGAATGAGGAAGAATAATAGGTATGCAATTGAAATTTTGCCAGGACGTAAATCTCCAACAATCAACCCACTGCAATACATGTAACTGTTACGAGTATATTTTCTTCTCTTTTTCTTGAAGATTTTATACTGCCTATCACAGATAAGTCTGAATAGACTTGTTTTCACCATTAGACAGTTTGTCGTTAGAAAGTGCAATCCTACACTTTTACCGACCCAAGGGAATTTTATCCTCCCACACCACATACACATGATATGAGAGCAACTGGCCTTTGATGACCCTCTAAGTTATACACAGCGGTGGAAATCCAAATTGGCAGAGGTGGGGGCACGGGAATCCAACCACTGACCTTGAGATTAGGAGTCCAACCTAGAAAAAGTCAGACACTCTATAGCCACTCCGCCACAGAGAACACCACAATTAGCACCCCTGCTTATTTAATCTGCTCTCTCTTCCACTTCCTCACCTCCCCCTGCCGCCGACGCCCCCCCCCCCCACCCACCCCACCCCCACTGCACCCACCGAGCACTGCAGCGCGGATGTTGCGTCCTAGTTTCCCAACTTCAGTAACCTCCTCCGGAGCGGGTGGTGTGTGAAGCTGAAACAAGCAGATCGCGTGTATCGCGTGTATCGCGGTATCGCGTGTATCGCTGCTCATTCCGCGATCACATGGAGCGCGCTTATCTGT
This sequence comes from Branchipolynoe longqiensis, assembly GCA_030323885.1. Lineage (NCBI taxonomy): Eukaryota > Metazoa > Annelida > Polychaeta > Phyllodocida > Polynoidae > Branchipolynoe > Branchipolynoe longqiensis. The sequence goes on along the minus strand of CM059196.1, from coordinate 12,357,444 downwards.
GCCAGTCAGCACGATAATGGGGGACATATCTACGGCGCACATCTCTCTACATTAGGCAGCAAGCAGCTCGCGACGGGTAGTGAGCAGTGCCGAGCAGCTCAATACAGCGCCGAGCAGCTCCGAGCAGCTCCGAGCATGCCTGAACAACTCCGAGAAACACCCGAGAAAGTCTAAACAACTCTGAACAACTCCCAGCAACGCTAAGCAACTGTCAGCAACTCTATGCAACTCTCAGCAACTCTACTCAAGTCTGAACAACTCCCAGCAACTCTAAACAACTGTCAGCAACTCTAAGCAACTGTCAGCAACTGTCAGCAACTCTGAACAACTCCCAGCAACTGTCAGCAACTCTGAACAACTCCCAGCAACTCTAAACAACTCTCAGCAACTCCCAGTAACTCTAAGCAACTGTCAGCAACTCTAAGCAACTGTCAGCAACTCTAAGCAACTCTCAGCAACTCTCAGCAACTCTGAACAACTCCCAGCAACTCAGAGCAACTCTCAGCAACTCTAAACAACTCTAAACAAGTCTGAACAACTCTAAACAACCCTGACCAATTCTCAGCAACTGTAAACAACTCTGAACAACTCTCTGCAACTCTAACCAACTCTAAACAACTCCAATCAGCTCTCAGCAACTGTAAGAACTCTAAGCAACTCTAAACAACTCTAAGCAACTCTAAGCAACTCTAAGCAACTCTGAGTAACACTGAACAGGCTCAAATAGGCCTGAGCAACTCTGGAGAGATACAAGTAATTATTGGAGCAACTCCGAGCAATTCTGAAAGGTTCAAGCAGGCCCTGGAAAACTCGAGCAGACCAGAGTCGGTACGAGTATCCTAAGACAAAAGTAACTTTGAGCAGGACCGAGTAGGCTTGAGCAACTATTGAGCCATTATGAGCAGATCCAATCCAACTCGCGCAGGCCCAACTAGCTTCGAGTAGTTCCTTCACAGCTATGAGCAGTCCCAAAAGTTCCTTCACAGTTCCGCGTAGTTTTGAGCAATAGACGATATTCACAACACACGCGATGCCTAGTGGCCACAAATGAAAGCACGGTTGTGGGCCGTATTTTGTGGCCAGACCACAACTGCATTTGTTTACAGTACCAAACGGTAAGAGTGTGCTCCTCCCTGATAAATGGCAGATTGGTAAACATGTTGTCTCTTTTTGTGCCAGGCTATTTTATTGTATTTGATGCGATACATTTGAGATATATATTTGAATTTTTCTGAGGTGTAAAATGGTTTATTTCACTTGGCAGCTGGGTCACCTGACCAAAATCCAGCATTCTGATTGGTTTGTCATATGCTGTTGTTTACATTTACATGATGCAGGCATGTGCTTTTGTTGTTTTGTGTATTTATATATAATAATTGCCAGTTATTTATCATAGATAGTGCACATACATCTAAAAGACACTTTTTCTATATCAGTTTAGGACTTTTCATTAATAATTTGTGTTGTTTATTCACTATTTTACCCAGGTCAAAAATCTGCAACTGAAAACCAATAGAGTAACTGTGAGAAAATTAGCCTGTATTTCTGATACATAAATTGTAATAACTTTGCTTCTTCTAGGCCTATAACGTCCATCTATATATTATATTAAAGGGTTTGATGTATTTTAACAGAATACATTTGTTTTGTAGAGCTATCTGGTATTTGATTTTTTTCTGCAAGTCTCTAACCATGTAGGTTTCTTTCACTCACTATGTAAATAAAAAATATGTTACGGTTCTGCTAGGCTTTCAGAATGACGAGATGCAACCTCAAATCTAGCTCTAACATGCATGCGTGTGAATATTGTGTATTCCGAGGAATTCCGAGCAGTTCTGTGTGAAAGTATGTAGCAGTATGAGCATGTGTATATGTTTGCATATTACAATTTAACTGTGCAATTTAACATGCATGCAACACTGGATGCGGTGGCCAAATCAGCAGAGCGCAGGCTTCCCGTACAGAAGGTTAGGAGTTTGAATCCTGGCTGAGTCAAACCACTGACTTACAAAATTGATACTTGTCGCTACTTAGTATGGTGCTTGACATTACTAGGATATGGCAAGGACTGGTTAGCTCAGTATCAGGATAATGTGAGAGAGTGGGCTATCGGGTGATGATCCCAGTGGTCTGTCTCTCAATTGGGCAGCACTATAAAATCGTCATTAGTGTGCACTGTGACAAGACCATATATGTTGCTAGAACATAAAACCCAACAAACAAACGAAATGTTATCCAAAATGGGCGGCACTATATAGCTGCCAAGAGCGTGCACTGCTGCAAGTTTAAACATGGCCTCAGATGTTGCTAGGATGTACAACATCTGCCAAGACCGTGCAATGCCTCAAAAGTAGACATGACCTCAGATGTTGCTAAGATGGACAACTCCAATAAGTCGTCAGTGCCCCTGGACGTGTGTGACAGTCGGGGGTGGGGGTGTTTGGTGAGTTGACAGTGTGTGTGTGTGTGGGTGTGTGGATGTGTGTGTGTGTGGATGTGTGTGTGCACTATATCCCACCTTTCTCCCTCCCTTCCTCCTAACCCATCGGTGACTGGACATGAGTGCACAGCTACAATCGGACCGGAGTGAACCGGTGCCGCCCTAACGAGTTGTCGTTATTGTTGTAAAGAACCCCCCCCCCGCCGCTTCTACAACCGCCCCTCGGAAATTTTACTCTTCATACAAAAAAAAACGGACCGATTTATCGGGGACATTTTCTATTGCTGCAGTCCTGCAGCCTGTAACCGTCAAGGTTATGAACCACCCAAATATATAACGGTGATTGAGATTTATCAAGCAGACACCAGGTCTGGAGACTCTCTGGTCTCGTCTGTGTCGTGATGGTGGGTGTGTGGATGTGTGGGGGTGGGGGGTATGCTAGGGGCGCAAGATACAGGTGTGTGGGTGGGGGTGGGGGTGTTGTGGGGGTGGGGTCGTCGATAGGGGGTGCAGTGTCTCCGGGTGGGGGCGGGAGGGGGCGCCACTCGTTGCATCATCGTCCACTCCATCCACTTCCGGTCGTTTGGAACTCTTATTACATCACGTGATTGTTATTAATGACATATCGACGTTGGGAAGTTTCACAAACTATCTATATGTATATATCTGTTTGTATATTTTGCTATATATCTATGGATTTTATATATGTTGATATATATTTATGTACATGTTTATATATGGTGTTATATATATATATATATCATGTTTATTTATTTTGTTTTAGATCTATCTTTCTAGAGAATACACATATTCACGTAAACTGTGTCTTCCTATTTCTTGTTTTTAATACTATTTCACTTTATATATAAAATATATATATTTATATATATATATATATATATATATGTATACATGTATACATGTATACACACACATTGGGTACCGATTTGTGGCAGTGTATTTATATATATTTTTATATATTTTTTATATATTTATAACCCCGTCAAACCAAGCTTTGTTAAACCAAAAGATTCGTTAATCCAAATTTGTTTGGGCGGCCCTGCAAAACACTACCATTTATCATATAAAAAAAGTGAGGGGGGTCTCAGATGACCTTATAACCACATGCAAGTTTGGTTTAACCATACCGGAGTGGCCTGGGGTCCGACAATTTTGTTTGGATTAACCGATAATTTGGATTAACCGACTTTGGTTTTACCAACTTTTTGATATGATAAATGGCAGTATTTTGCCGGGCCGCCAAAACAAGTTTGCATTAATCAATCGTTTGGTTTAACCGAGCTTGGTTTAATGGGGTTGTACTGTATACATAAACAATAGCCATAGAGGAGGAAAATGAATTCACCAGAATCCAGCAACCGGAAACGGAAACAGCTTGTCAAACTTCGCTGGAACCTGTCGGTCGGCAGCGAACAGTGTGACAGTGTTAATAATATACTCGTGTTGACTCGCATAATAATCAATCAATCAATCAATCAATAGGATACAGCTATCACAGGCCTCGTTCTGTATTTCTATTAATTTAGAATAAAATAGCCCCAATTTACGGTTACCTTGTGCAATCACTATGTACCGGCACCTCACTTGGAGAGTTTTATTTGAATTATATCGACCCCCACCCCATCATCATCATCATGCTGTCGGTCGCAATGCGACAGAGACTGCTTTTATTTCTTAAGTGCCGCTATTTTGTGCGGTTGTGCACTTCATAAAAGCTGCTTGCAAAGTGTTGAAGTGCTGCTGGCTTTTGCAAGTTACTAGCAGCACTCTCTCGGGGAGCAAATAGAGGTCTCACACCGGCAAGAGCACTTCAAGACAGGCACAAATTATTTGTCCCTGCAGTGGCTGATCGGGAGATGTTGGGAGTTCCATTCATCACCGCCCCTAATGATGCCATGGAAGCATGGTTTTCTGTTAGGGTTTGCTCCCTTAGCCTTTGGTTCTATCAAGAACCTGTACACCACAAGGCAGTGGTTTATAACTTTGCAAGGCAGGGGCATCAAACTCCCTGAGGTATTTTAGCAGGTAGGTACTGCAATACCCGCATGCTTAGCCTCTCCCAAGGGGGAGGCTAAGGACTAACATGTGTATATATATATACATACACATAAACAATAGCCATACTCATAGAGGTGGAAAGCGAATTCACCAGAATCCAGCAACCGGAAACGGAAACAGCTCGTCGAACGTCCGTCGCGAAGTAAACAGGGTGGACAACAGTGATTGGTTAATAATATACTTTTGTTGATAAATAAATAAATAAATAATTCTCCAAGCGTTTAGTGGGGGTCAGTCCTAAGCATTGCTTATTCATATTAAATGATATATTTCATAATAAATTGTTCATTCCAACAACCTCGCTAATCCGACATAATTTCTGCGGAACGGAGGGGTCTGTCTTAACGGGGGTGGCCTGTAGATATTGTTCGTAAGAAATGCATGCAACTTCACCGCGGGCAGAGACACGGCCGAGAGGGGTTTGGCGCAGGACACCTGAACCGGTTCCCACCCTGGAGGCATCGTCTGCTCTGTTTGACAAACACTGCCAGCCCTCATGATGGGCAGACGAAAGACACAACAACACCACACCTCATCTGAACCCCCCTCTGAAAACCCCTCCCACCCTCTATCCTCTACCCCCCACACACCACACACCACACACCACACACCACACACCACACACCACACACCCACCACCACACACCACACCACACAGCACACAGCACACAACACACACCACCCACCACACACCACCCACCACACACCACACACCACACACCACATACCACACACCACACATAATCCCCACACCACACATAATCCCCACACAACACACAACACACAACACACCACACACCACACACAACACATCGCACACCACAGACCATACATTACACACCTCACACACCACCACACACCACACATAATCCCTCACCTCTCCTCTCCATCACCACACACACACTGGAGCTAATCCTCTACTCACCTTTAATACCGGGTGCGGTAGCCTAATCGGTAGAGTGCGGGCCTCGCGTGTGGGAGATCGGGAGTTTGGTTGGTTCCCTGTCAAGTCAAACCAATGACTTATAATATTGATACTTGTCGCTTCCTAGTCTGGCGCTAGGCATTAAGTAGATAGGGCAAGGACTGGTTAGCTCAGTGTCAGGATAATGTGATTGAGTGGGATATCGGGTCATGGTGCCAGTGCCCGGATTTCCAAGTGGGACAGCACTATAAAGTTGCCATAAGTGTGCACTGTCACAAGTTGGTACCTGTCCTGATATGACCGTAGATGTTGCCAGGACATAAAACTCCAACAACCAACCAACCAACCTCTCCCGCCCGTCGTCTTTGCACTTGTCGTCTGCTCTTGGGATAATTGTCGTCTGCTGTCCAAGTTACTTTCCATCGAGTTCATAGAGGCAGGCATTCCAGACCTAATAGTAATACCTTTACGGTTTAACTGGCAGGTGTGTGATGGTGGCGGGCAGGTGCTAAATGTCATCTGCTGTTGTTAAATGTCGCCTGCTGTTGCTAAATATCGTTTGATGTTGTTAAATGTTGTCTGCTGTTGCTAAATGTTGTCTGCTGTTGTTAAATGTTGTCTGCTGTTGGTAAATGTCGTATGGTGTTGCTAAATGTCGTCTGCTGTTGCTAAATAATAATAATAATAAAACATTTATTGCCCCGATCCAGCAAGCCGTTCTCAGGGCTTTACATAACAACAAATATACAGGTAATTACCTAGTTAAAAGCAGATTTAAACAAATGTGTCTTAAGACCTTTTTTAAAAGCACCAACAGATTTACAATCTGTGATATATCCTGGCAGAGCATTCGTTGGGGTTGTGTATGATTTTGGTAAGGGAGTGATGTGATCAAATTTCTTTGTACCCGTCAACAACCTGGCAGCCGCATTCTGTATGCGTTGCAGTTTTGAAATACTTGTCTGTCTGCTGTTGGTAAATGTCGTCTGCTGTTGCTAAATGTCGTCTGCTGTTGCTAAATGTTGTCTGCTGTTGCTAAATGTCGTCTGCTGTTGCTAAATCTCGTTTGCTGTTGGTAAATGCCGTTTGCTGTTGCTAAATGCCGTCTGATGTTGGTAAATGTCGTCTGCTGTTGCTAAATCTCGTCTGCTGTTGCTAAATCTCGTCTGTTGTTGCTAAATGCCGTCTGCTTTTGCTAAATATCGTCTGCTGTTACTAAATGTGGTCTGTCATTGCTATATATGTATATTAGGTTGATTTTTTGTAATGTACCTTACTTCGCGTTGAAGCAAATTTTATATTAAAAGGCTAACTTTGGAGATATTTGAATTGCAAAATTAATTGTGGCAAGCACGCCAAAAGTCTGACACCATAGGCTTTTGCTGTAACAAGTTCTATTGAATTGACCCAGTATTCATTTCTATATGACAACAAATGCTTAAGAATTGCATTTGTATTTAAGTTAGATATGGACAATCAAATCCAGATATTTATTTACCTTTTGAAAATGTGATGCTTGGTCGGATTATGCAGCTTTAAAAGTACACGATGGATTGAAAACGCAAATCAGTTTGTGAATATGGCTGAGATGTTCGTGCACCTTTAAGTGAAGCCACCACTTGTTGTCCTGAAGGGACACCGTGTAAAGATTTCAAATTCCCCACTGATTGAAGTTCCCCCCCACGGGAACTTGAAAACGTTTTCAAATTCATCCCAGGGGAATTTGAAAACGTTTTCAAGTTCCCTCCCTCGTTTTAACTTTCCCTCCCCCCATTTTTGGGGAATTTTCTTTATTTTTATTATATTTTGTTATTTTTCATGACAAATATACAGAGAATAGCATAATGGAAATTATTACTAGTACAACAAAACATATTTCACCCAAAATGACAAAAAGTCTCCAAGATGCCTAAGAAAAAAATATTATAGGTCTGAATTTTAAAAGTTTTTTAAAGTTTTTAAACAATTTTAAATTCCTGGAGGGGGGAATTTGAAAATAGGGGGAGGAATCTGAAAACTATTCTTAATTTCCCCCCCAAGAATCTGAAAATGTTTTTAATTCCCTCCGGGGAAATTAAAAACGTTTTCAGATTCCCCAGGGGAACTTGAAAAAGAGGGAAATTGAAATCATTACACCGGGATCACCGACTGAGCCTTCCCATGTGGTATGGCGTGGCATCAATCCCCAACAGAGTCAAACCAAAGACTTACAACGTTGATAGGTATTGTCACCTTGTCTGGCACTAGGCTTTACCAGGATAAGGTACGGAATGGTTGGATCAGTGTCAGGATAATGTGACTGTGTGGTATATTGGATCATGGTATAGGTGGCAAGGTATATCAAAGGGGCAGCACTATAAAGCCACTATGATTGTGCATAGTTACAAGTCGGTGACATTTTATCCTGATATGATTTCAAATGCTGCTAGGATGTAAGACTCACAATAAACAATGCAAGGATGTAAAACTGCAACAACCGACCACAATAAACAGAAAAATAAACAAAAAACATTGTGTTTCGACACAGAACCGTCTATGTGGGTGGGTGTAAGTATGTGAGTGTGTGTGAGTGCCGTGAGCGTGTGAGTGTGTGTAAGTATGTGAGTGTTGTGAGCGTGTGAGTGTGTGTCAGTGTTGTACGTGTGTGAGTGTGTGTAAGTATGTGAGTCTGTGTAATGATGTGAGTGTGTGTGAGTGTTGTACGTGTGTGAGTGTGTGTAAGTATGTGAGTGTTGCGAGTGTGTGTGAGTGTTGTATGTGTGTGAGTGTGTGTAAGTATGTGAGTGTCTGTAATTATGTGAGTGTGTGTGAGTGTTGTGCGTGTGTGTAAGTATGTCAGTGTTTGTGAGTGTGAGTGTGTGAGTGTGTAGGTGAGTGTGTGCAAGTATGTGACTGTATATGAGTGTATGTAAGTTTGTATGTAAGTGTGTAAGTGTGGTTGAGTGTTGTAAGTGTGTGTAGGTGTGTGAGTGCGTGTGAGTGTTGTAAGTGTGTATGTGAGTGTGTATGAGTGTATGTAAGTGTATGTGTAGGTGTGTATTTGACTGCATAGGTGAGTGTGTGAGTGTGTGAGCGCTGTGAGTGTGTGAGTGTCTGTAAGTATGTGAGTGTGTGTGAGTGTGTGAGTGTGTGAGTGTGTGTGAGTGTTGTGAGCGTGTGAGTGTGGGTAAGTATGTGACTGTGTATGAGTGTATGTGGGTTTGTATGTAAGTCTGTATGGGTGTATCTAAGTGTATATGTATGTAGGTGTGTGTTTGACCGCATAGGTGAGTGTCTGAGTGTTTGTGAGGGTGTAGGTGAGTAAGTGTGTGTGAATGATGTGTTTTAGTGTATGTGAGTGCATATGTAAGTGTGTAAGTGTGGCTGAGTGTTGTAAGTGTGTCGCTGAATGTGTAAGAGTGTATGTGAGAGTGTGTAAGTTTGCGAATGTGTCTAAGGGATGTGAGTGTGTGAGTGTGACTGAATGTTCTGAGTGTGTCACTGAATGTGTAAGAGTGTCTGTGAGAGTGTGTAAGTGTGCGAATGTGTCTAAGGGATGTGAGTGTGTGAGTGGGGCTGAGTGTCGTGAGTGTGTTGCTGAATGTGTAAGAGTGTCTGTGAGAGTGTGGAAGTGTGGAAGTGTGTGCAGGGTGCTGGGCAGGTGTCGTGACAAGGGCAGTAATGTGGCAGCCTATTGATATTGTTACCCAGGCTGGGCCGCCATGTTTGTTTAGACAAGGCCTGCACACACACGCACACGCACACACACACGCACACACGCACACACGCACACATGCACACACATGCACACACAGTCACACACACGCACACACCACACACACATGCACACATATGCACCACACACACCACACACACGCACACACACACCATGTACACATGCACAGATGCACACACACCACACACCTCCACAAACTCACATACCCACAAACCCACACACACCCGCACACACCCACACACGCACACACCCACCCACATCCACAGCCCCACACACCCACGCCCACACACCCACACACCCACACGCCCACACGCCCACACACCCACACACCCACACACCCACACACCCACACACCCACACACCCACACACCCACACCCCAACACACCCACACACCCACACACCCACACACCCACACACCCACACACCCACACACCCACACACCCACACACAGGCAGAATGGAAGAAAGGGCAGCCGGCGTGGAGGGTGGGATTATCAGCCAATCAGAAGGCGAGGGCTGCTGTCGCTGCGGGCTAGAAACGTGTGAAGTGGTGAGTCTGTTCCGGAGTGACATCTACCGTGAGAAGGAAGCACTAAGCGCGTACCCCAGAGTTTATTTGGCAAAACCAACAAGCCAACAAGCCCTACGGACAGGGAGGCCATCAATCTCCATTAAAACCCGAGAGCCCATAGATCGTCATCTTGTTATTTATATATGTACATATATATATATATATATATATATATATATATATATATATGTATATATATGAAGAGTTCAGGCGTAACACCCCGTAAATGTACATTGCTCCATAATCATTTCATCATAAGAAATGCGGAATTAGTGAAAATTAAAATTACCTTCAGCTAAATGTCTGTTATTTTAATTAAATTTTAAGATTGGCTTTTATGGATTTTGCACATGAACTCTTCATATTATTTTTTTTTGTAAATATAGTTTATTCATTGAATAAAGTCTTTTGTCAGTGCCGTGGCACTGGTCTTCCAGCCATGTGACAATACAGTTATTTACAATATATGCATATGTAGTCTGATATTGTCTCCAGCAGCTAGCCCAAATCAGCTGAAATAACAATATCAAACATTCAAAGACTTACATATGGTATAGTTTGACAATTCACATACAAAAATAGCAGTTATATGTTGTATTCCTACACACTTGATACATACATGTGTATTGATTAGACCTTTACATTACGGAGTGGTTAGGTGCATAGTGTCGCTTCATAGGTTTGTATGCCTACTATGTTGTGAACTGCAAAACTATCATGTTGTTGGAGTTAACATTTTGAGATGGAGTGAGTGTTAGTAGAATGGTGTGTTTATTCTATTAGATAGAGTGTGGTTAGCTTATAGGGTTATGCTTAAAAGGTTAATACCTCAGGTGTGTTTTTTGACTACATGAAGTAGTTTGAGTAAGTAGGTTGTTAGTAATGATGGGATAAACAATGCTTGGAGGATTGTACGTTTCAGTCATTTAGTAGTCTAGTACAGACTTTATTAGTGTCTATGTTTATACAAAGACCCTATAATACCAAGACGGCTCACTCAGCCTGTACGCTGTAATCAAAATGATCAAACCCACCACTTGGTATGTACATATATATATATATATATATGTATATATATATATATATATATATATATATGTGTGGGTCACTGTCCTGAAAACTGGACAGAAGTGTCATATGGAGAGCTAAAATCTAATATTTGAATTTTTAGCATTTTTTTGTTGCAAATGAAAGCTGGAAATTTCCCCCTTTACATCTATGTAAAATATAAATTGATGAGATACAAAATAAAGGTGTAGTTTGTGATTAAGCTATGTCATATGGCAGTATCACATGTGTTGCTCAGATGTAACATGTGTTTAGGACACCACACAGTCTGCTTAATAAAAATCTAAGCAGAATTAAAAAATTTTATCCTGAGAAGCATATTAATCATGGCATAATATACAGAAATATCTAGTGCTTATATTGATAAAAAAAAAGAAGTAATTCCCAGCCATGCTTTATTCACTGAATAATTAGTGTACAATATTTCGGTGGCATCAAGACACCACTGGTTACATCTGTGACGGAAATTTGTAATGTTATTTCTGAAGACATGAATTTTTTCTTTTAAATTTAAGCATGCATACATGTTAATAAATACTTCCTTTTGATTTGGAAACTGTTTTGTTTGATATATCAATGCAATACAAGATATTAGTAAGGATCCAACCATCTCCCATATGTCATGTTACAAATGGCTGACTGTAAAATGTTTTTTTTTGGGGTACAGAAACACTTCATAGCTAAAGAGACCAAAGGTGCACGCGGTTTATTTTATTTCCCTTATTTCTTACATCAAATCTGAACATGAATATGAAAAGTATAAGGGAAAAATAAGTGGGACGTATTTTTATTGATGTTTTAAAATCACATCCCATGCTGACCAGTTTTCAGGAGAGAGACCCATATAAATATACATATATCATATACTAATATGTATGCCTGACAGTTTAGCATTCAATCACTTTGATTTATGGCAACCATCCCCCTAGGGTGTTGGACTCTATATCCTTAGCTTAGGCTTAAGATTCCTGTTACCATGGTAACTGACCTGTCAATCACTGTGTGCCTAACGGTTTTGGGTGTATGAATGTTAAGTGCCTGTTACACTATTCCGGATTGAGCAATGGACAGAATTGTCTAGTCCGGTGGTGATAAGTATAAAAATGTATTAAAATGTGTCAAAGTGTCATGACATCGGGTCTACGAATGGACATGAAATGGACATGAAACGGACATGAAATGGACATGAACGGATAGCCAATGGACGAAACAAAATCAAGCCGGACAAGAACCGTAGCCGTCAGTCCGGGGGCATCCATTCCTAGTTTTGTGCATGTTCAAAACTTGTACGGACACAAACCGGACATTGTTTGTTTTCTGTCTGTTTCCCCCAATCCGGTGAGGTGTGACAGGGCCTTTAATTGTGTGCAGGTTGGATTATAAAGTCTTATGTGGCTGTCACACTACGACGACAAGGCCGACGACAGCCCAACGACTTGTCGCCGGCTGTCGTCGGTTGTCGCTACAGTGTCGGTATGTTGTCGTTCGGGTGTCGCCGCGACACCTCCTCGACACCTCCACGACACCTCCAGTTTCTCCACTGTCGCCGGCTTGTCGCCGGGTTTTTGGGCATGTTGAAAAACCTCGACGACACCCGGCGACAGACACTGTCGTTCGGCTGTCGCTACGGTGTCGCTACGGTGTCGTTACCGTGTCGTCTTTGTCGTTAAGCTGTCATCGCTGTCATTAAGCTGCTAGACTGCTTCCTAACAGGTCTCCCCATATACCTAGGTCCGCCGCATAGTCTAAATGTTTGTACCGTCCCATTTCTTCAAATATCATATGGAGACTGCTTCCTAACAGGTCCGCTGCATAAACCTACATGTTTGCACCGTCCCATTCTTCATATTTCTCATGAAGACTGCTTCAGGTCCGCAGAATTCACTGTTGCGGCACTGTCGCGGCACTGTCGCGGCACTGTCGCGGCACTGTCGCGGCACTGTCGTGGCACTATCGCGGCACTGTCGCGGCACTGTCGCGGCACTGTCGTCCAATTGTCGTCCAACTTGGCCCAAATTTGCATATGTCGTCGGGTTTTCACAAAATCCATGTCGCTGGGCTGTCGTCGCCGCTTGTCGTCGTAGTGTGACAGCCACATTAGGTAGGCTATTGCTCCTCTCCCCCGGTAAAAAGAATGTTACTTGTGTGGTGTTCATAAACGAGGGGAGCTCGTGTTGAATTAATCATGTGTATTCTTCTAAAGTAGCATTCAATATGTATATATATATATATATATATATATATATTTGTGTGTATGTGTGTAGTAACATTCCCTTGTCGCCCCTAATATAATAATATATATAGTAATTATATGACTGTATTAATTATTTTACTTGCTATCAACAACAAGAAATAATTAATTATCAACATCGTAACGTGGAAACCAAATAAATATGTTGCACCCAGTTTGAGATAACAACCCATATATGTATGTAATAGTGTGACCTCTGAAGTCTAACCAACCCATGGGTTCGAATCCCACGATCTACCAACACGGGAGACGGACGCTCAACACATTCGGTCATCCCATGGGTTCGAACCCTGGTTGACTCAAACCAATGACTTAACAATTAATACTTGTTGCTTCTGAGCCTGGCACTCGACATTATTAGGATAGGGGAAGGAAACTGGTTGGCTCAGTGTCAGGATAATGTAACTGAGTTGGATATAAGGTGCCAGTTGTCTGATTTCCCAGTGGGACAGCACTATAAAGTCGCCATGAGTGTGCACTTTCACAAGTTGGTACCCGTCCTGATATGACCTTAGATGTTGCTAGGATGTAAGACTCAAACAAACAAAAGTACTGATGAAGTAAATGGCCAGAAAACCAGTACCACATTTGAGAGAGAGGGGGACAGAGACAGAGAGTTGGTTGGTTGTTTGAGTTTTACGTCCTGGTAACATCTAAGGTCATATTAGGTCGGGTACCAACTTCTGACAGTACACACTCACGGCGACTTTATAATTCTGCCCAATGGGGATCCCAGGCCACCAGCACCATGACCTGATATCCCATTCAGTCACATTATCCTGACACTGAACCAACCAGTCCTTGGTCTGTCCTAATAATGCCAAGCGCATGTTTAGGAAGCGACAAGTAGCAATTTTGTAAGTCATTGGTTTGACTCGACCGGGAATTGAACTCCTGACCTTCCGCACGGGAGGCCTGCGCTCTACCGATTCGGCTACCTCGTGATAATTATATACAGTAAAACCTCTAAGTGGTCCATTTAGGGAGGTTGTCGCTTTAATGAGTTAGAATATCCTTACAATGGTATTATTGGGACCCAAATAAAGCAATCGATATAGGGGAGTGGTCGATCTGTGGAGGCGGTCGGTTAGAGAGGTTTTACTGTATATATATTTTTGTTTAACCAGCAGCAAATAAAACCCATCGCAATCTCACGTGAAGTTGCCTGAGTTACGATTACAAGAATAATGTTTGCCTGGCCGCAAGGAAGTTGACACCCAATTTGGCGAACTTTAATGGGATATCGAGTTTAGAGGAAGGGGCCGGTGCCACTTTGTAGCCGGTGCCCGCCTCCTCAGCGCGGCGCCATGGGGCGCCCCGTGACCCACTTCCGGCACGACCACCGGAAGTAGGCGGTGCGCTGACTTCCGGTGACTTTAGTAGGCGGAGTTTCTCTTGTTTTTTTGTTTTTGTTTGGCACATTAGTTGATTAAGTGGGGCAAATTTCAATCGCGACCGATTGGTCTTCCTCATTCCACTGCTCCTTGCCCTATCTTAGTAATAGTATAGTAATGCTGAGTGCCAGGCTAGGTAGCGACAAGTATCAATTTTTAAGTTATTGGTTTGACTTGACCAGGGTTTGAAGCCGTGGGTTTTAATCCATGACCTACAAAATGGGAGACAGATGCTCAAATCATTCGGCCATCACGTCTGCCTTGACTTCTGGGGTGTTTGTAACCTTACAATGGTTACTGGCTGAAGCATTATAGAGAGGCACTGATAAATCGACCCAATCTTTGGTTGAAGATTAATCTTCTGGTGGGACGGTTGTAGAAGCTTGGGGATGTCTTTACAATGATTAAATGATGAGTCATTGGGGTGGTCCAGAATCACTTTGGTCCAGTGGTAGCACAGCACTTGCATCCAGCAGACTGCAGCAAGGGTTTCCGAGGAAAGGACGGGTAAAGATGGGTCTAGCAGTTCCAGCAATGAGCACAAAGCGAGAGAAACATAAAGGTAAAGGGCCCCATCCAAGCAAACAACTCCCTTGATCAGGGGGAGAAGTAAGCCTGGAATTTAAAAAAAAGGGTAGAGTATAGGAAAGAGAAATGAGAAGAGTTGAGTCAAAGGACTGTGTCTATTTGCTCTATGGTGACGGGCTGGCGAGCTAAAGACACGGACAGAGTAAGAGTAGAAAGTGAAATGGTGGCAGGCTCCCCCTCCTGTAACTCTTTTCAGACAATATCAAGGAGGAGCATGGCCAGCAGAGAGGAGATAGAGAGAGGTGTGGACGAAGTGTGGTTATGGATAGCAAGTGAGCATCATGTCTGCTTCCTGGCTTTTGTTATTGTATTAGTAGGACACACCTAATAGCGGTGTTTCACAGGCGACTTGGCAAGCATGTCAAAATCGTGACGCCATCAGCTTACTAACAAGTTCTATGAGTTTGACGTTTTTTTGTTTGTTTGTTGTTTTACGTCTTAGCAACATCTAAGGTCATATCAGGATGGGTACCGACTTGTGACAGTGTGCACATATGGCAACTTTATAGTGCTGTCCCACAGGGAAACCAGGCCGCCAGCACCATGACCCGATATCCCACTGAGTCGCATTATCCTGACACTGAGCCAACCAGTCCTTGTCCTATCCTAATAATGTCGAGTGCCAGGCTAGGGAGCGAGAAGTATAAATTTTTAAGTCATTGGTTTGACTCGACTAGGGTTCGAACCCACGACTTTGACGTTGCATTCCGTTCTATGTTGCACTAAATATTTAATAAGTGCATCAGGATCTACATTACATATGTAAGGTAAAGTCTATGTCAGTGTCTTGGTCTTGAAAATTTGATGTTTTCATTGAACAAAGCATCAAGTCATTAATTCTAGGGAAATAACACATATCAAACTTGTAGGTCATTCGTTTGATTCGGTAGGGGTTAGAACCCATGACCTCCTGCATGGGAAGCCTTAGCTCTACCGATCCAGCTACTACATCCAGTGGATGAATACGGAGAATTAAATCTAGGGAGGTATCTTTTTCTTAATTTTTAAAATTTTGTTTTCTTGTTTTCATCGGATTATGTAGCTTAACACCAGACGGGATGGCCAAATGAGTAGAGCCTCCGCCTCCCGCTTTCATAGGCTGTTGGATTGGAAGCCGCAAGTTCGAACCCTGGTCAAGTCAAACCAATGACTTAAAGATTTATACTTGTCACTTCCTAGCCAGGCGCTCGGCATTATTAGGATAGGTCAAGGACTGGTTGGCTCAGTGTCAGGATAATGTGACTGAGTGGGATATCAGGTCATGGAGCTGGCAGCCTGGTCTCCCAGTGGGGCAGCACGATAAAGTCACCATGAGTGTGCACTTTCACAAGTCGGTACATGTCCTGATATGACTTTTGATGTTGACAGGACTTCAAACTCCAACAACCATGTAGCTAAAATATGCTAATTGACTTCTGTCTAGGATTGATTGATTGATTGGTGGTTTCTTTACATGGTGTCGGCAGCATAGACCATATTCACGGCGAGGATTTGTCTAGGGTGATTGCCTCGGGAAACCTAGCTAATCTAATGGTTAGGATACTAGCCCAGAAATGGTGAGAAACATGGGTTCGAAACCTGCTATATCTACAATATTTCCCCTTTTCATCACCTCTCACTTCAATACCGTTACAAATCAAACTGGAATTGTGATTCTCTGAAAAATCGTGGTCAAATATTTGAGTCCTCACAATCTTATGTGATGAAAGACAACCCATGCTAAAACATAGGACCTTGCGTGAAAATCGCAGCAAGATAAGCGATGCCCGATTTCAAGGAGGACCGATCAATTATCGCCCATCAGTTCACCAACACCTGGTGTCGCAGTTTGAAAGGGTACCCGGTCGGTTTAAAACGGGCCTTTTCGCAATGCGCATGCATCAAATTCGAATGGCAAATCTGAAATCTTCTGGCTTGCTTCTGTCTGTCTGTGGAGGAGCTCTCTGGAAATGTAGGGCGAGACAAGCAAGGATTCCTTCAGGAATCATCGTAGTGATTATTTTATGCTTCATTGGATATATTATCCTCGGCACTAACAAGTTAAAAAGCAATTAACAATTGATTAAACATGGGTACAATCTCAATCAGGCAGAAATGCATACGCATGCACATTGTGAAAAGTGCCATTTTAAACCGGGCACCCTTTTAAACTGGGACACCGGTGCTGGTTTGGTCAGTAAACTGCTAGTACAATGGGCCACCTGGTCCCACTCTGTCCATCACTATAAGCACACCCCAATGTGTCAGGGCCACCCCATACTAACAAGTCACCGTGCGAAAACACACGCAAAAGTTAGTTAGTTGTTGGTGTTTTACGTCCTGGTAACATCTAAGGTCATTCCAAAACGGGTGCCGACTTGTGACAGTGTGCACTCATGGCGACTTCATAGTACAGCCCCCCCCCCCCCCCCCACTGGGAGACCTGGCCACCATCACCATGACCTGATATCCCACTCAGTCACATTATCCTGACACTGAGTCAACCAGTCCTTGCTCTATCCTAATAATGCCGAGGGCCTCGCAAGAAAGCGACAAGTATCAATTTTGTAAGTCTTTGGTTTGACTCGATCAGAATTCGAATCCGTGGGTTCGAATCCCACGATCTCCCAAAAAGGGAGACGGATGCTCAACTCAATCGGCCATACCGTCTGGTCAACACACACGCACAGATATTACTCTGGAGCCATACTCTACCAAGTGTGAGGGGGGTGTTTTCAGCATTCCCAAGGCCAGGGTTCGATTTTTTGTTAAGTCCATTAATAAACCATTTGATTTGCGTCAGGTTGATGTTTTATTGATTATACGTAAGGTTGGAAATGTGGGGTTGTTGACGCGGTGGTTGAATTGTTAGTACAATTCGCCCTGTCACACCCACACCTGCTTTGCGCCCTAATACTGGACTCACTCACCACCTAGCAACACTCCCCTCACCCCTCACCCCAACACCCCACCACACACACACACACATATCTCAGGACGAGGAAGAAGGAGGAGGGGGGTGATACCTGTGATAGTGAGGAGGTCAGTGTTAGAGAGTTGACAGTGTGAGGGGAGTTGACAGTGTGAGGGAAGATGACAGTGTGAGAGGTGTTGACAGTGTGAGGGGATGTAACAGTGTACGTGGAGATGACAGTGAGCAGTACAGATAGAGAGTGGGAAGTTGAGTGTGTGAGGAGTTGACAGTGTGACAGTGAGGGGGAAATTAAAAGTGTGAGGGAAGTTGACAATGTGTCGGGAGGTAGCAGTGTATGTGGATGTGACAGTGAACAGTACAGGTAGAGAGTGGGAAGTTCAGTCTGTGGGGAGTTGACAGTGTGACAGTGAGAGGGAAGTTGACAGTGTGAGGGGAGTTGATAGTGGAGGTGGAGGTAACGGTGACCAGCCTAGGTAGAGAGTGGGCAGTTCAGTGTGTGGGCAGTTGATTGTGTGACAGTGAGAGCGAAGTTGACAGTATGAGGGAAGTTGATGTAAGGGGAGGTAACAGTGTATGTGGAGGTGACAGTGAACAGTAGGCCTACGGGTATATAGAGAGTGACAGTGAGAGGGAAGTTGACAGTGTGAGGGGAGTTGACAGTGTGAGGGGATTTAACAGTGTACATGGAGGTGACAGTGAACAGCCTAGGTAGAGAGTGGGAAGTTCAGTATGACAGTGTGAGGGGAGTTGAAAGTGTGAGGGACGGTCACAGTGTGAGGGGAGTTGACAGTGTAGGTGGAGGTGAAGGCGACAGTGAGTGTGGAGGTGACGGTGTGTGTGGATGTGACAGTGAGTGCGGAGGTGACAGTGTGTGCGGAGGTGACAGTGTGTGTGGATTTGACAGTGAGTGTGGAGGTGACAGTGTGTGCGGAGGTGACAGGGTGTGTTTTTTTGACAGTGAGTGAGGAGGTGACAGTGAGTGTGGAGGTGACAGTGTGCGTGGATTTGACAGTGAGTGTGGAGGTGACAGTGTGTGTGGAGGTGACAGTGTGTGTGGATTTGACAGTGAGAAGGGAGGTGACAGTGTGTGCGGAGGTGACAGTGTGTGTGGATTTGACAGTGAGTGTGGAGGTGACAGTGAGTGTGGAGGTGACACTGTGTGTGGAAGTGACAGTGAGTGTGGATTTGACAGTGAGTGTGGAGGTGACAGTGAGTGTGGAGGTGACAGTGAGTGTTCAGGTGACAGTGAGTGTAGAGGTGATAGTGAGTGGGGAGGTGACAGTGAGTGTGGATATATATAAAATACATGTATATATATATATATATATATATACATCTGCATGTGCGCATACAATTTAAGACAAAGTGTCACGTGGGATGCGGAATGTGTGCGGGTGTAACGCGTGAAAGATAATACACTCAAAACGAGGCTCCTGCGCCATGATGCATGGGGCCGCCATCTTGCGTTCCCACCCGTCAACACGCTGTCTTCCACCGTGGCGCCGCCTGGCGGCACTAACGGCGGCGCTGCTGTCTGACGCAACCTACATCTCAGTTAAAGCCGCACAATTGGTTGTTGATTGTTGGAGTATTACATCCTGGCAACATCTAAGGTCATATCAGGATGGGTACTGACTTGTAACAGTGCACACTCATGGCATCTTTATAGTGCTGCCCCATTGGGAAATCAGGCTAACAGGACCAGGACCCGACATCACCCTCAGTCACATTATCCTGACACTGAGCTAACCAGTCCTTACCCTATCCTATTAATGCAGAGCGCCAGGCTAGGAAGCGGCAAGTATCTATTTTGTAAGTCATTGGTTTGACTCGACCAGGAACGAAACTCCCGATATCCAGCATGCGAGGTCCACGCTCTACTGATTCGGCCACTGTGTCTGGTTAAAATATGACAAATATTCAGAACGAATCTACTTACCTACATTTTTTCCTGGGTCATTGTCTGAAATTATGCACCACATATTTGGTTTCCACGTTACCAATGGTGATAAAGTAATTCTTTTCTTTTTTTTGGTAGCAAGTACAATGATTGCTGTTGCCTATATTTGTATATATATGTGCTAAGTATGTTAACAATGCTATATGCATTTAATGTGTCCCACAAAATATGTCAGAAGGATGTTTGCATGATTTTGTTCTAAAGTGGAAATGTGAAAGTTTACACATCAACACCATGCATTTCCCTAACCTTTTTTTCATCTTTTTTGCTCATTAGGCATAATCTTGCTTAACTGTAATCAATTAAATCTTGTTTGAATTTGTTTTGCATGTTAAAATGAGTGTCAGAATGTGCGTCTGATTTCCCATGTCACATGGGCGATATTAATATGTTGCTCGATTTGTATAAGATCAAAATCAAAAGATGAAAGAGCGGGTTTTTTTTCCAACTCTGACATATCCACAACATGTAAGCCTTCATATGAACATGGATTCTGTAATTATTTGGAATGTTTTCTGCTGTTGTTTTGAGGGTTTTCAGTTGTGGCTTCCATGTCATAATTTAGTGCCCATTTTCAGAGAACGACTCTCGCTACATTTATTGTGTGTTTTGATTGGTTTTAAGAGCTGAGCACACACAGATTGTTGGGCATGACTTCAAATCCAAATACAGTATAACCCTGTTAAACCAAACTTGAAGGGACCCTAGAAATTTGTATGGATTAACCGATCATTGGTTTAACTGACCATTGGCTTCGACTTTGACTTGGCTTTGCAAAATCGTGGGTGCATTATGAATGTGATATACAATGTTTGTGGACACTTTGATTATTGTTCTATATATAAATACAGTTTATGTGGACTTATCGAAGGATGATGAAAATATCATGGACAAAGAAGATCACCAACAAAGAAGTTCTCAGAAAAATTATAAATAAGAAAAGCTTGTTTGCCACTATACAGACAAAGAAACTTATTTATTTTGGCCACATCATTCGTCAGAGTTCAATATACCGTACATTGTTGGAAGGGAAGGTGAATGGCAGCAGAGGGAGAGGGAGACCAAGAACATCATGGTTTACAAATATTTCACAGTGGACAGGCTTGAATTATTCACAGTCTATCAGAACAGCACACCATCGGGACAAGTGGAGAACCATTGCATCCAACCCTCGACTAGAGGACGGAACTATTGATTGATTGACAGTTTATCCCCATTAAACCAAGCTCGGTTAAACCAAACGATCGTTTAATCCAAACTGTTTTCGGCGCCCGGCAAAATACTACCATTTATCATATAAAAAACCTCTCAGATGACCTTATAACCACATGAAAGTTTGGTTTAATCGTACCGGAAGTAGCCTGGGGCCCAACAATTTTGTTTGGATTAACCGATACTTTGGATTAACCGACTTTGGTTTAACCAACTTTTTATATGATAAATGGTAGTATTTTGCCAGGCCACCGACAAAAGTTTGGATTAATCGCTCGTTTGGTTGAATGGAGCTTGGTTTAACAGGGTTGTACTGTATGACCAAATTTAGCTAAGAATCTGATCTAACTTCTAAGCAGCTGAAGTAAAATAGATCATAATAATTATCAACCTAAGGCAGATAACTCAGAAATATAACTGAATTCAATACCACGTGACTATGATTATGATCGTTATTAAAGGTGCACCATCATCATATTGGCCATGGAGTTGACACAACAGTTAAAGTTGCATAGTCCGATGGTTTAGAATTTCTGTATTTTTTCTGAGATAAATATATCAGATCGATCACTAGTATCTACTTTACATTAGTTCAAGGTTACATTTATTTTAAATGCTAAACTTTTGAGATATTTTGAGTGCAAACATGGACAATTAGTTTTGGCACGCTTGCCAAAACTCTGACACCATAGACTTCTGTGGTAACAGGTTCTGTTAAATTGACCCAGTATTGCCTTCTACACAGAAACAAATGCTTAATAAGTGCATCAATATCTAAGTTAGATATGTAAAATCAAATCTAGATAATTGGTTTGGTTTTGAAAATTTGATATTTCATCAGACTATGCAGCTTTAACAAGCATTAACACTAACAAGACAACTTTGGCTATTCACAAATATCATGAGAGAATATGAAGTTTTCTAATTTGGCCCAGACGAAATGGCCGAATGATCTTCTCCGGTTTTGATAGATCATGGGATTGAAACCCATGGGTTCGAACCCTGGTTAAGTCAAACCAATGACTTACAAAATTGATACTTGTCACTTCCTAGTCAGGCAATCGGCATTATTAGGATAGGCCAAGGACTGGTTGGTTCAGTGTCAGGATAATGTGACTGTGTGGGATATCAGGTCATGGTGCTGGTGACCTGGACTCTCAGTGGGGCAGCATTATAAGGTCGCCATGAGTGTGCACTGCCACAAGTTGGTACCCATCCTGATATGACCTTAGATATTCCCAGGGCATAAAACTCCAACAACCAATCAACATGTTCTCATGAATTTTGAGATGGACTGTTCCCTTGGAGTTAACTATGGGTGAATATAGGCTGGTGAGGTTCAATGTGTGACCGGTAGGGTCAATCAGTGATAATTGCCCTTCTCAGTGAAATCGTCTAGTCCAGTGAATGCTTTCATTACTTGACTGTCACTCTCCATTTAGCTCTCTGCTGTGAGAGTGATGTCCATGAGTCGGTCTTAATGTCTCTCAGCTTCAGGTTTCTCTTGATGGTATCCTTGAACTGGAGACGAGGGTGACCTCTCTTTCTGCAACCGGAAGACAGTTGAGATTAGAGGATCTGCTTTGGTAGCCTCTCTGATGACATCCTCATGAGGTGTCCAGTCCACCAGAGATTCTTTATGATCAGAAGATATTCCATAGAGGGCAGCCCTGTCCGTTTGAGTATTCCAGTGAAATAAACCAGGGAATATTGATACAAATTGATAGAGTTCCTCAGGTGATATGATACTGAAACATATTTAGACTTATAGGTTGCCAAATTTTGGCGGCTCGATCTATGCCGACCTATGACGATCTATGAAAAGCATATATGACCTATGCCCAACGTATGCGTAACCTATGATGGCCTATGCCGACGCGTTGGTCGAAAAACGGCATACGCTAACATCATAGGTCGTAGTGTGACAGGCCCTTTAGTTGATTAAGCAGGAAGAATTTCAATCATGGACAATTATTCTTCATCATTCCACCTCTCTGAGCTCTATTAGCTGCCTAGTCTGATGAGGCATCAAATTGTCAAAACCAAAACAATTATCTAGATTTGATTCTACATGATATCTAATTTAGATACTGAGGTACTTATTAAGCACCTGTTGCCACACAGAACGGAATACTGAGACAGTTTAACAGAACCTGTTACCTCTGAAGCCTATGGTGTCCAGACTTTTGGCGTGCTTGCCAAAACTAATTTGACATGTTTGCACTTCAAATATCTCAAAAGTTAGCCATCTAAAATAAAAGTAACTTCAAACTAAATTAAGGTAGATTTGTTTGTTGTTGTTTTACGTCCTAGCAACATCTAAGGTCATAACAGGACGGGTTCCGACTTGTGACAGTATGCACTCATGGCGGTTTTATAGTGCTGCCCCACTGGGAAATCAGGCCGCCGGCACCATGACCAGATATCCCACTCAGTCACATTATCCTGACACTGAGCCAACCAGTCCTTGCCCTATCCTAATAATGCCGAGCACCAGGCTAGGAAGCAACAAGTGGCAATTTTTAAGTCATTGGTTTGACTCGACGGGGAACCAAACTCGCAAACTCCCGATCTTCCGCACGCGAGGCCTGTGCTCTACCGATTCGGCCACCGCACCCGGTAAAGTAAGGTAGATTGTAACAATCAATATAATATGAAGAGTTCAGGCACAAAACCCTGTAAGCGGCAATTCAAAAATGGATATAAACATTGGAATCAAACCTTCAAAAAGTTAATATTTTTACATTCCTACTTTTTTCTTCATTGCTCCATAATCATGTCAACATAAGAAAAGTGGAGCTAGTTAGAATTAATATTATTTTCAGATAAAAATCTGTTATTCAAACTTGCATTTTTGGATTGGCGTTTACGGGGTTTTGCGCCTGAACTCTTCATATATTTATCTATAAAAATGACAGAAATTCAAAAGCACCGGACTCTGCAACTTTAACACCCACACATGAAAAGTGTCCAGTTTCTTCTGCTCCTGGAGGAGGAGGAGAGGAGGAGGATGGCTGGAGGAGAGAGCCTGGTGGGGTGTTGAAGGATGTGGACAACAGGTGGCAGCACCACGGGAGTTATGTGTTGTTGTTTTTTGCTTTCAAACCCCATGTGTTTCTCGATGGGGGGTTGGTGGGAGGGGAAATGTA
Source organism: Branchipolynoe longqiensis (assembly GCA_030323885.1). NCBI lineage: Eukaryota > Metazoa > Annelida > Polychaeta > Phyllodocida > Polynoidae > Branchipolynoe > Branchipolynoe longqiensis. Next base: position 12,333,178 of record CM059196.1, on the reverse strand, counting down.
ACTCACGTTTTGAGTCATCATCTTTTAAGAAGATCTAGGAGCTTCTGGTTCCTGCTCAAGTGACCAGACTGGATTAGCCGAATGAGTTGAGCGTCCGTCTACCATTCTGGTAGATCGTCGGATCATGGGTTCGATTGGTCTTCCTCAATCCATGGCTCCTTGCCTTATCCTAATAATTCTGAGTGCCTGGCTAGGAAGCGACAAGTATAAGTTTTTAAGTCATTGGTTTGACTCGACCAGGGTTCAAACCCATTATCCCATGATCTACCAACACGGGAGATGGACGCTCTAACTCATTCGGCCATCCCGTCTGGTTATTATGTAATTGGTTGTTTGTTTGTTGTAGTTTTAGGTCCTGGCAACATCTAAGGTCATATCAGGTTGGGTACCGACTTATAACAGTGCGCACTCATGATGACGAGGGAGACCTCATGGTGACTGGGAGACAAGGCCACCAGCAGCGTGACCCGATATCCCACTCAGTCACATAATTCTGACACCGAGCCAACCAGTCCTTGTCTTATCCTAATAATGCCGAGCGCTAGGCTAGGAACTGACAAGGATGAATTTTATAAGTGATTGGTTTAACTTGAACGGGTTTTGAACTCCCGACCTTCCGCACGGGAGGCCGGCGCTCTACCGATTTGGCCACCGCGTCCAGTGCGCCTGTGTCTAAGTTAGGAACGTAGGATCAAATCTAGTAATCTATTTAGGTGTTGACAAATGTGGTACTTTCATCGGGACTATGCAGCTTGGAATATTTCGTTTCACTCAGCCAGAGTTAGAACCCGCCACCTTCCGCTCAGAAAGCGGACGCCATAACTACTGAGCCCTCCCCAATGCTAAGTTTGGTAAATAGGATCAAAACCTATGTAAGGATTTTGGTTAAGTAGATTTTGATATTTTCATCGGACTAAACAGCTTTGAGTACAGTAAAACCTCTCTAACCGACCACCTCCACATATCGACCACTTCTCTATATCGATCGCTATCTTTGAGTCCCAACAATACCATTGTAACCATATTCGAACTCCCTAAACCGACAACCTCTCTAAATGGACCACTTAAAGTCGGTCCCAAGGTCGGTCGATTTAGAGAGATTTTACTGTATTTTTTTTTTTTTTTTTTTTCAATTTGAACTCGGCCGGAGTTCGAACCTGTAATCTTCCATTCAGCACGCGGACGCCCTAACCACCTAGTCCCCTGCTGGCCGGCTGGTAACGGGCATTGGCTGCTGGTTGCTGTGAGGTGGGAGTGCATTAACTCGCTGGTCATGCCAATTTACTTCTTAATCACGGCGCTTTGATCCCTACACCTTCACGCCTACCACATGCGGCAGAGGGGGTCAGCACCGACACGCCACCCCCACCCACCAGCCGTCTGGATCTTTGTTTGTTTGTTTGGGTTTTACGTCCTGGCAGCATCTACGGTCATATGTTCGAGCACTGCGCTCCACAGTCTCCAGCCAGTTAGCAGTTCCTCGGAGCAGACTCAAAGGCTTTGGGGATCGTGCTTTTAGTATTGCTGCCCCGAGACTGTGGAATGCTCTGCCAGGATATATCACAGATTGTAAATCTGTTGGTGCTGTAATGGCCTACGGCCCTCCGACTCACAGTCACACACGGAAGAACACCAAGATTCAATTCAGTGTAAGCTTCACCCTTGGTTTATTGAACCATCTGCTCTTCGCGGCGTCAGTAGTTGTCTGACCCGCCCCCTGACTCGCCAGATCCCACATCGACTCTATAGGTGTGTGTGTGGGGGGGGGGGGGGGGGGGTCAGCCACACGCAGTAGAGGTCAGCCCAGTTGGGGTCTGACCGGTGGCTACCCGTGCCGCCACCTGGCGCAGTGCGTAGGTACTGCGCTGGTGAACGGCATAGTCTCCGCTGCTACTGCGTGGTAGTAGAGCTCATGTTCAGACTACTAGAGTGCTTTTAAAAAAGGTCTTAAGACACATTTGTTTAAATCTGCTTTTAACTAGGTGAAATTTATTTTCCTGTATATTTGTTTGTTATGGCGCCCAGCGTTACTAGGAGAGGGCAAGGACTGGTTAGCTGGTCAGGATTATATGACTGAGTGGGATATTGGGTCATGGTTCCGCTAGGCTGGTCTCTCAGTGGGGCAACACTATAAAGCTGCCTTGAGTGTGCACTGCCACAAGTCGGTATCCATCCTGATATGGCCTTACATGTTGCCAGGATGTAAAACTCCAACAACCAATCAGCTGCCGGCGTGTCCTCGCCATCCTCCTCTGTCCCTGGTTGGGTTGAGGTTCTTCAGGCAGTCGCTGTTCTAATCACGCAACGTCAGGCTTCTAATACAATATAGGGTATGCACTGACGTCACGCTAAGCGGAAGTGCGGCCATTGTGGCGATAGTAACCACAATAATAACACACTGTCACACTGCAAACTCAATGGCTATGAGCAATCTTCATACAGAAAAAGTGAAATATCTATAAAAAACAATCCATCTAGAAACAAATCGGTTGGTACACATATAGTAAACATGTTTACCAATAAGATTATATTAAATTGATGAGGTTAGGGTTCTGGATTTCTATTAATTTTGAATAAAACTAATGATTTGCACTGCGCGTACCGGCAAACTCAAGCCAGTCAAAGGCATTGTCAATGGTCGTGAGCAATCTTCACACAGAAAAAGTGAAATATCTCTAAAACCACTCCACCTAAAAACAAATCGCTTGGTAGACATATAGAAAACATATTCAACGAATAGATTATATTAAATTTATAAGGTTAGTCTTCTGTATTTCTATTAATTTTGAATGAAATAAAGGTTTTGTACTGCACGTACCGGCAAACTCAAGGCATTCACGCCGCATTGTCAATGGTCGTGAGCAATCTTCATACAGAAAAAGTGAAATATCTCTAAAACCACACCACTTATAAATAAATCGCTTGGTAAACATATAAAAAACATATTAAACGAATAGATTATATTAAATTTATAAGGTTAGGGTTCCAGATTTCTATTAATTTTGAATGAAATAGACGTTTTCCACTGCGCGTACAGGCAAACTCTATGGGATGTTTACAACTTGATATCGCCACAATGGCCGCGCATCCGGTTCGTGACGTCACGTGAATACCCTATATTGTAGCAGTTTAATAAGTTGGTTGATTGTTGGAGGTTTACGTCCTCGCAACATCTAAGGTCATATCAGTACAGGTACCGACTTGTTTGTTGGTTGGTTGGTGGAGTCTTAGATCCTGGCAACATCTAAGGTCATATTAGGCCAGGTACCGACTTGTTTGTTGGTTGTTGGAGTTTTACGTCCTGGAAACATCTAAGGTCATATCAGGATGGGTACCAACGTGTGACAGTGTGCACTCATGGCGAATTTATAGTGCTGCTCCACTGGGAAACCAGGCTGCCAGCACCATGACATGATAACCCACTCAGTCATGTTATTCTGACACTGAGCCAACCATTCCTTGCCCTATCATAATAATGCTGAGTGCCTGGCTAAGGAGCGACAAGTATCAATTTGATAAGTCATTGGTGCGATTCGACTAGGGCTCAAATGCATCGGTTCAAATCCCACGATCTTCCAAAGCGGGAGATGGAGGCTCAACTCATTCGGCCATCCCATCTGGTCTAGCAGTTTAATGTTTAATAAGTCCAATGGTTTGAGTTTCTGTCATTTTCTGAGATACATTTCTGAGTCAGATTGGTTGGTTGGTTGTTGGCCTTTTACATCCTGGCAACATGTAAGGTCACATCAGGACGGGTACTGACTTGTGACAGTGTGCACTCATGGTGACTTTATAGTGCTGCCCCACTGGGAGACCAGACAGCCCGACATCACCATGACCGGATACCCCACTCAGTTACATTATCCTTACACTGAGCTAACCAGCCCTATCCTAATAATGATGAGCGCCTGGCTAGGAAGCGACAAGTATACATTTGTAAGTCATCGGTTTGATTTGACCAGGGTTTGAACCTGTTGGTTCGAATCTTACGATCTACCAAAACGGGAGATGGGCACTCAACTCATTCGGCCATCCCGTCTAGTCCATATTGATGGAAGGAGCTGCATAATTAATTAATATTTAAAATTTAAAATTCTAATTGATCAACAGACGGGATGGCCGATTGAGTTAGAGCGTTCGTCTCCCGTGTTGGTAGATCAACGATCATGGGTTCGAATCCTGGTCGAGCCAAACCAATGACTTAAAAATTGATACCTGTTGCTTCCTAGCCAGGCACTCGGCATTATTATGATAGGGCAAGGAGCAGTGGAATGAGGAAGACCAATTGTCCGCGATTTAAATTTCCCCTGCTTAAACAACTAATGTACAACAACAAAAGCAGCTGCATAATTTAAACAAAATAACCAGACATACATACAGTATGCAGCTTTGAGTAGTCATGCACAGCCATGATTAAAGACAACTGCATATACTCACCGCTGAAAGAAGTGACACTACTTTAAACAAAATTGAAACGCACTTTCAATGCACTTGAGTGCTTTGGCGCAGGCCGAAGTCTCGTGAAGCTGTGTTGAGAAATTACGGTAATCTTCATGGAACATGCCGTCCGGACGCGGTGGCTGAACCGGTAGAGCGCAGAGTTCCCATGTGGAAGGTCAGGAGTTTGATTCACAATCGAGTCAAAACACTGACTTACCAAATTGATATGTGTCGCTACTTAGCCTGGCACTTGGTGTTTACTAGGATAAAGCAAAGAACTGGTTTCCTCAATATCAGGATAATGTGACTGAGTGGAATATCACTTATCAGGTCATGGTGCCGGTGGCCTGATTTGCCAGTGGGGCAGCAGTTTACAATCGCCATGAGTGCACACATTTATATAGTATTATTGCAGTGGTCTGCACTGACCTCTCAGGCAAGCAGCCACCCAACCAGGTAGGCGTGGGTAGGGTGGTGACATCAGAGAGACTAGGTGGTGAAATGCTTAGCACATTGTTCCAGAATGAAATAGGTGTGGGTTCAATTCCCTCTCTAGGCGCATTATTTCTCATTTTCATCCCCACCAATACACTTGTTGGTGTGACCATGATTCTGTTCAAGCTACACGCTGTATGGTTGTTAAACCTACCCTGTGTGTGTGCATTGCCTATATTATGTAATTGACAGTGTACAGATGACAGGTGAAAAAGCTGCATGCCTTCATGATGCGACATCTGCATTTGATCATGAGGCTAACCTGGAAGGACAAAGTGACAAATAAGGAAATACTCGAACGGACACGGCTGCCCTCTATGGAAGATCATCTGCTCAAAAAGAATCTCCCGTGGACTGGACACCTCATGAGGATGTCATCAGACAGGCTACCAAAGCAGATCCTCTATTCTCAACTGTCTTCTGGTTGCAGAAAGAGAGGGCGCCCTCATCTCCGGTTCAAGGATACCATTAAGAGAAACCTGAAGTTGAGAGACATTAAGACTGACTCATGCACATCACTCTCACAGCAGAGAGATAGATGGAGAGCAACAGTCAAGTAATGAAAGCAGTCTTTGACACATCGCGACTGGCAGCATGATGATGTAATTGTAAGCATTAAATGACCATTTTAAAGACTTACAATTCCAGGGGAACGAGTGTAGTAGTCTGCACTGACCTCTCAGGCAAGGAGCCACATATACAGGTAGGCGTGGGTCGGGTGGTGACATCGGGGAGCCTAGATGGTGAAATGCTTAGCACACTGGTCCAGAATGAAATAGATGTGGGTTCAATTCCCGCTCTAGACGCAATATTTCCATTTTCATCACCCCCCCCCCCAACGACATTATTATCGACCGACGTCTATGGAGGTAAATATTCCACAAGTCGCAGCCAGCCTCGTTCTCATTCAGTCCTCACCCACCCAAAGCGAGGCTAGTGGCATCTGGTGTAACTCAATCATCACCCGCTAGAGTTAGACGCCGTCTGACCTTTGTAACCCGTGCTCTGATTGGCCGAACGCTCCAGTTACCGCCCCAGCGCTAAGGTCGCGCGTTTTACTCGCCAGGTGTCGTGACCTGGAACGAGATGTGTGTGTGTGGGGGGGGGGGGGAGGGAGGGGCAATCATGCGTGAACCGAGCGAGCATTGAATGCTGGGCTGGGCGTCCCAGGGAGCTGTGCTGGTATAAAATTGGGTCATTCTCATGAATGAGTTAGAGCGTCCGGCTCCCGTGCTGGTAGATCGTGTGGTCGTGGGTTCGAACCCTGGTCGGATCAAACCAATGACTTCAAAATTGATACTTGTCGCTTGGGATTATTAGGATAGGGCAAGGAGCAGTGGAATGAGGAAGACCAATTGTCCCCGATTGAAATTTCCCATGCTTAAAGTTACGTAGTCCGATGGTTTAGAGTTTCTGTCACTTTCTGAGATAAATACATTAGATTGATCGCTATAGACTACCTTACTTTAGTTTGAAGTAACTTTTATTTTAGATGGTTAACTTTGGAGATATTTGAAGTACAACCATGCAAAATTAATTTTGGTAAGCACGCCAAAACTCTGACACCATAGGTGTCTGCAGTAACAGGTTTTCTTAAATTGCATCTGTATTCCCTTCAGTGTGATGACAAATGTTTAATAAGTGTACCAGTATCTAAGTTAGATATGTAGAATCAAATCTAGATAATTGTTTTGGTTTTGAAGATTTGATATTTTCATCGGACTATGCAACTTTAATCAACTAATCTACCAACAACAAAAGGCTCTGAAGCTGGGTACATGTTACAGTGGTGATAATTAGTCATTTTTGTTTTGGGGTATCAAGTCAAATAATGATTGATTCCTCTGTGTGCTAATGCTAGCAATGCTATATGAATTTAATCTATTCAATAAAATACATCAAAATTATGCCTGTTTGATCGTGTGTTAAAGTGAAAGCTTGATCATTTACACATATAACCTTAGATGTTGCCAGGGTGTCATCATCATCATCATGCTGTAGGTCACGATCTGACAAAAACTGCTTTCATTACTTGACTGTCGCTCTCCATTTAGCTCTCTGCTCTGAGAGTGATGTCCATGAGTCGGTTTTAATGTCTCTGAGCTTCAGGTTTTTGTTTCATGAAAGCTGCCTGCAAAAGTGTTGAAGTGCTGCTGGCTTTTTCAAGTTACCAGCGGCACTCTCTCGGGGAGCAAATAGAGGTCTCACACCGGCAAGAACATGTCCAGACAGGCGCAAAACTATTTGTCCCTGCAGTGGCTGGTTCGGAGATGTTGGGAGTTCCATACATCAACGCCCTTGATGCTGCCACAGTGACATGGTTTTCTGTTTAGGGTTTGCTCCCTTAGCCTTCGGTTCTGTCAAGAACCTGTACCACAAGGCAGTGGTTTACAACTCTGCAGGGCAGGGGTGTCAAACTCCCTGAGGTATTGCAATTCCTGCATACCCACTCTAGACGTAAAACTCCAACAACCAACCAACCAACACATAAGCTGACCTGATGTTGTTTCTTTCCAGGTGCTGTTCTGGCAGTGTGTCAACAACACGTTTGCGGGTAAGCTGTCTGTTTTGTCACCTCATGTTGTTGCCAATAGACTACATCTCCATTCCAGCGGCGCGGTGCATTGCGGGATGCGTGGAAGAAAAACATACCGATGAGACAAGCACATGGCACATGCTAAGACACTGGGTGCAGCTATGAAATGTGCTAGTTTCAGCTCATCTCAGCACTTGTTTGATACATAGAATACCAACTAAAAATATATATATAATAAATTAAGATATTACTCGTTTATCTAGCATTGCATTTACATCAATATAATCAGCACATCTTATGCCATGCACAATTAGATTTATGCAAATCTGGGCACTCAGATTAGTGTTAGAGCCATAGCCAGAGTCTCTTTTACTTATGTTATTCATGTTTTTGTTTATATCCTATGGTTAATGACATATGTAGAAATAGTAAATGAGCAGGGTTAATCATATATTGGTTATATATTTCTTTGAAATAAGTTTGTGTTGATACATTTGACATATTAATATTTAGAACAAGAATTACTTATGTCTAGTGAGTGGTGATGTAAACATCAGCCTCTAAAGTGACTGAAATTGTATGTTTCTTAGCTCAAAATGCTTAATTATGGAGAGTTGTGTCTTAAACTTATTCATTATATTATTATATTGCATCCATCCATCCATGTTTGTGCCAAATTGTATTTTCATTAATTTTGAATAAAATTGAAGTTTTGCCCTATGCGTATCGGCAAACTCAATGGCTGTATGCCTTTGCTTTGCTGCCAGCGCCATTTTCAGCGCATGCGCAGTCGGAACAATGATCTCATCTATCACGTCACTGTACAACACAACGGTTTGTTTGTTGTTCTTTTACATCCTAGCAACATCTAAGCTCATATCAGGTCGGGTACTGACTTGTGACAGTGCACACTCATGCAACTTTATAGTGCTGCCCCACTGGGAGACCAGGCTGCCAGCAGCATGACCGGATATCCCACTCAGTCATATTATCCTGACACTGAGCCAACCAGTCCTTGCCCTATCCTAATAATGCAGAGCGCCAGGCTGGGAAGCGACAAGCATCAATATCACCTTAGATGTCACCAGGATGTAACACTCCAATAACAAACCAACCAGCTTTCTGAAACATAACACTCATAGAATAGATAGCATTTCTTTTTCACCTCCACCCCATGACTTCTGTTTAGCATTTCGTGTGGAGTGTGACGTAGGTCAGGGGGTAGCGTGTTCACCTCTGAAGGTGTGGGTCATCCGATCGATCCTGCTCAATGGACCCATTTGCAGTTTGGGCTATTTTCTGATCCAACCAGTGGTCCACAACTGCTTCATCAAAGGCTGTGGTATGTGTAGTCATGTCTGTTGGAAAGTGCATATAAAAGACCCCTTGCTGCTCATTGGAAAGAGTAGCCTAATTGGCGGCAGTGGGTTTCCCCCAAAGAAATATGTCAGAATGATCACATGTTTGATGTCCAAGAGCGGATGATAAAAATCAATGCGCTCTACGGGTGTCTTTAAATAAAACAAGCTTTGCTGTTTAGCATTTGTGTCACATATTCACAGGGTGCTCATTCCTTAGAGGCATCTCATTATTGTTGTTTATTGCGTTATTTTTAAACCAAGCATAAGACAATAGTGAACAGCATTGATAAACACATAAACAAATAATACACATTCTTCTGCGTTTGAGTAATGCATTCCTTTTGAAGAAATAAAACATGCTGAGGATGCCGTGATGGTGTCAGTGAAGAGAAGACCATTCCGTGAGATGGAATTAATTATGGCACGCAGACACCAGCCGACATTTAGGACCGGGTGTTAAAAAACCATCTCCCCTTTTTCAAAGATTCCTTGGATCGTCAAGATCGTTAAATGTGAGTATCTTAAACATCAATGATATAAAGTCAGCCTTCCAATTTCTTATACTTCCAGAATTCTTATACATCACAAAATAAAGTGCAGACGAAATGGATCATTCTCTAAAACTGGGCAATAAAGTGTGACATGGAAACCAAAAGTGAAAACCTTCCAAATAATAGCAACAAAAATATTCCAAATAATAGCAGAATCCATTTTTATTCAAAGGTAGGCATGTTTGTGCATATGTCAGAGTTGAAAAAAAATAATTTCACTTTTTGATTTAGATCTTATACACATTGAGCAATACGTTAATATTATATGTGCAACATGAAAATCAAAGACACATCGAGAACATCATTTTAGCATATACAACAAAGTAAAACAAGATTTTATTGATTACAATTAAGCAAACAATGTTATGTCTTACAAGAAAAAAGTTGAAAAAAAGTTGAAAAAAGTTTGGCTAAATGCATGGTGTCAATGTGTAAATTTTCACATTTTCACTCTAGCACAAAATTGTATGAGTATAATTTTGATATCTTTTGTGGGATACATTGAATACATGTAGAACCACCTAATAACGAGAGGTTACAATCATTATTTAACTTGCTGTCAATAAAAGAAAGACTTAATTATCAGCATCGTAACGTGGAGACCAAATATGTGGTGCCCAGTTTTGGAGAATAACCCAGATACAAAGAGTTGGTTGATGTATGCCGGTCATAACAGCTGGGAGCCGTGAGCCGACATTGAAAGTTCTTTTTAAGCACATCAAAAGAAAACAATCTCGGATCAGAATGTTTCCATGGGGACGAGTCGGTCCGCCATCTTTTTTCCCTCCCCTCCCCCCCCCCCCACCCACCGACCAGATTCTTAGATCTATACACGTTATCACCAATATTCTCTGTGTTGCTTCTTGTTGTTCTGGGTTAATAAGTTTTAATTCTGGGTGCACTCTTAAGCCCTGGTCACATACACGTTAGTGAACGTAGTTGAACGTAGGATAAAATAACATGGGTCAAACGTGGTGTAAGTATGTTAAACTACAGTGAAAAACGCTAAGGTACGTCAGGTTTTGGTATGGATAAATACATTACGGCAGGGATGCCAGTACATTCAACTACGTTCAACTATGTTCAACTAAGTTCAACTACGTTCAACTTTGTTCATCTAAGTTCAACTATGTTCAATTATGTTCAACTAAGTTCAACTATGTTCAACTATGTTCAACTATGTTCAACTATGTTCAACTAAGTTCAACTACATTCAACTATGTTCAACTAAGTTCAACTATGTTCAACTATGTTCAACTATGTTCAACTACATTCAACTATGTTCAACTAAGTTCAGCTACATCCAACTATGTTCAACTAAGTTCAACTATATTCAACTATGTTCAAAGTATGTTCGCCTCCACTATGGTCAACTATGGTCAACTATGGAGACTTCGCTACATTATGTTAGCCTCTAACATAGTGCTCTTTTGAACATGTCCAAAGATTAAATCGGAACTCACGGCCTGTCCATGTTATTACCAAGTTAGCATCCCGGAGAAGTATGGATGCCGGTATGTTAAACTATGTTCAACTACGTTCAACTATGTTCAACTACATTAGCCTCCACTATGTACAACTACGTCCACTAACGTTTATGTGACCGGGCCTTAACTGAGATTGTATTAGCTAGCTGTCTCTAGACTTGGTTGCAGATACTTCCTCTCTGTGGTTTCCTTCCAGTGTGAGTTAAAGTTGTATAGTCCGATGGTTTCGAATTTCTGTATTTTTTCTGAGATAAATATATTAGATCGATCACTAGTATCTACTTTACATTAGTTCAAAGTTACTTTTATTTTAAATGGTAAACATTTGAGATATTTTGAGTGCAAACATGGACAATTAGTTTTGGTCATAGACTTCTGCAGTAACAGGTTCTGTTAAATTGACTCAATATTGCCTTTTACGCAGGTGTAGGAGACCATCTGTCTCCTGGGTCTCAGCCCATGGGTTCGAACCCCAGGATGTACCAAATCGAGAGACGGACGGCCATCCCGTGTGGAGTATGCATTAAGTCATGTTTAAAGATGTGTAGTGGTCTGCACTGACTTCTCAGGCAAGGAGCCGCATAGACAGGTACGCGTAGGTAGTGTGGTGACATCAGGGAGCCTAAGTGGTGTAATGGTTAGCACATTGGCCAAGAATGCAAGAGATGGGCTTGATTCCTGCTCTAGGCACAATATTTCCGATTTTCATCACTCCCATGATGCTGAGTGTTGTGACGATGATCCTGTACAAGCAATACGCTGTATGGTTGTTGAACCTACCCTGTATATGTATATTTATGTAAGTGCATTGCCTGTAGGTATGTGATTGTAAGCATTACATGACCATTTATAAGCTGACAATTCCAGGGGGACGAGTGTAGTAGTCTGCACTGACCTCTCAGGTAAGGATCCACATAGACAGATAAGCGTGAGTAGGATGGTGACATCAGGAAGCTTAGATGGTGAAATGGTTAGCACACAAGCCCAGAATTCAAGAGATATGGGTTCGATTCCCATTCTATGCACAATGTTTCCCCATTTCCAATTTTCACTCCTTCGACAGATGCATAGTCCAATGAAAGTATCAAATTTTTCTAAACCAAAACAATTAACTAGATTTTATTCTAGATATCCAGCGTGGGTACTGAGTGATTGATTAGTTGATTGTTGATGGTTTAATGTGTCAGAAGCAAGGGCCATTTTGACAGCCAAAAGCTAGTGGTATTCATCATCTGTCCTGTTCATCGCATTCACATGCTTACATTGAAATTTGCACACAATTCTGGAATGATCAGATTCATGTCAAATGACAGCAAAGGAAAATGTTCCCTGCTGTAAATCTGAAGTGGTTAAATTTGTGCTGCGGAGACCTCATTGAGAAGGGCCCGTGGAGACCTCATTGAGATCTACAAACACCTCAGTGGAACATATACAGTCAAAAACCGGTACATCATACTCGAGCCAACACATGGTCTGATAACCAGAGGGCATAATAAGAAGATCGTCAAACCCAGAACTAACAAGCGAGTTTGTCAAAATTTCCTCATTGAAAGAGCCGGGAACACTTGGAACAGACTACCAGCTGATGTAGTGAACGCCCCAAGCTTAAACTCTTTCAAAGGATGCCTCGATAAGCACTGGGTAATTTACCGCTACAGTCAGCGCTCGCCGCACAAAAATTATAATTTCACTAAGTCCCACTTAGACAGGCCAAAGCTGCTAACAGGCATTGATGCCTAATTTCTTAAGCAGAAGAGGATAAGTATAAGTATTGTGTTAAATGACAGCAAGGTTGAACTCACAAAACATAGCTAAAAGTACAGGAGGCGATAAAGCCCAGTTGTTCTTCGGAACTCTACAACCCATTTGTGCTTTACATTGGTTAAGAAAGGTCTTGCATGGCGTTTATGTTAAACATCGTCAAAGCCATGAAATCTACACACCCGAGTAGAATGTCTCTGAGTGTCAGTGGGCACTGCTATCCCATGCACTTGTGGGTTGTTGGGGGCTAGTGCTTCCCTGAGTACAAATATGAATGAATAGAGGGAAATACATCTCTTCTGAAATACAAACATTGGTGTCCACCTAGCCACTATTTGGTCGATGCTGGGGTCAAGCTAGTGTCAAACTGGGGTCAAGGTGGGTTCAAGCTAGGGTCAAGTTTAAGGCTACCGGAAGTGGTGTCATATTTAATGTAGAATAGCTTTCAACACAATGTCACATCAACCCAATTCAAAACCAAATGTTGCATGAGTTTGGTCAGCAGGAACCATGTGGTTATATTACAGGTGCAAAAGGAATTTAAACCACAAGGTCAATGTGGTTACTTACGGAGCACTGTGACTGTGTCTCTGTTATGCCTGGCACACACCGCCCGTTTATGATTCACACACGAAAACTGACTGCGCATCACGACCCCGACCCGTCCCGTTTCGCGACTAAAACTGCCCGATTCGTTTTTCGAATCCCTTGAGATTTTAGTTTTAACCCCTAAAACTGAGTTTTAAGTCGCGAATCGCAAGGCTCTGGTGTGCTAGGGGGTCGCACACCTAACGACTAAAATTCAAACTTATGTGCGAAACAGGCAGTTTTAGATCATATACGGGAGGTGTGTACCAGGCATTACAGGACGGGGCTGCTAAACAACCCATTAGACTTTGTAATATATGCATAAACAACATCCAAGCATGTGTGGAGAACAAAGGAATATGTAAATGAGATGATGTCAGAGACAAAGGGTGCCGGCGGTTCAGGATCCTGGACGGTGAATAAAGCATTCAGTATCCAGAAGTCAAAGTGTTCAGACGTCGTACTTTCACAGACTTGACTTGACTTGATGGGTGGTTTGTAAGTTATTGGTTACAGGATGTAGAACTGCAGCATTAGAAAAACGGCACTGATAAATTGGTCTGTTTTTGGTTGAAGAGTAAATGTCTGGTGGGCGGGCGGTTGTAGAGGTAAGGAGTTCTTTACAACAATAACGACAAGTTGTTGAAGCGGCACCGGCTCTCTCCCGTCCGATTTTAGCAGTGCACTCGTGTCCAGTCGCCGATGGGTTAGGAGGATGGGGATTGGGGGGGGGGGGGGGGGGGGGGGGGGGGGGGGGGGGGGGGGGGGGGAAGGTGGGATGTGTGTGTCAGTGTGTCAGTGTGAATGTGCTGAGTGTATGTGTGAATGTGTGTGGTGTGTGTCTGAGTGTGTGTGAGTGTGAATGTGCTGAGTGTATATGTGAATGTGTGTGGTGTGTGTCTGAGTGTGTGTGAGTGTGAATGTGATGAGTGTATGTGTGAATGTGTGTGGTGTGTGTGTCTGAGTGTGTGTGAGTGTGAATGTGCTGAGTGTGTGTGTGGATGTTAGTGTGTCTGAGTGTGACTGAATGGGGTGTGACTGTGTGTGTAAGTGTGAGTGTCCGGAGTGTGTGTGTGAATGTGTGTGGTGTGTGTCTGAGTGTGTGTGAGTGTGAATGTGCTGAGTGTATGGGTGAATGTGTGTGGTGTGTGTCTGAGTGTGTGTGAGTGTGAATGTGCTGAGTGTATGTGTGAATGTGTGTGGTGTGTGTGTCTGAGTGTGTGTGAGTGTGAATGTGCTGAGTGTGTGTGTGGATGTGAGTGTGTCTGAGTGTGACTGAATGGGGTGTGACTGTGTGTGTAAGTGTGAGTGTCCTGAGTGTATGTGTGAATGTGTGTGGTGTGTGTCTGAGTGTGTGTGAGTGTGAATGTGCTGAGTGTATGGGTGAATGTGTGTGGTGTGTGTGTCTAAGTGTGTGTAAGTGTGAATGTGCTGAGTGTATGTGTGAATGTGTGTGGTGTGTGTGTCTGAGTGTGTGTGAGTGTGAATGTGTTGCGTGTGTGTGTGGATGTGAGTGTGTCTGAGTGTGAGTGAATGGGGTGTGACTGTGTGTGTAAGTGTGAGTGTCCTGAGTGTATGTGTGAATGTGTGTGGTGTGTGTGTCTGAGTGTGTGTGAGTGTGAATGTGCTGCGTGTGTGTGTGGATGTGAGTGTTTCTGAGTGTAACTGAATGGGGTGTGACTGTGTGTAAGTGTGAGTGTGTTGAGTGTCTGTGTGACTGTGTAAGTGTGAATGTGTGTGGTGTGTGTGACTGTGTGTGTAAGTGTGAATGTGCTGAGTGTGAGTCTGTGGATGTGTGTGAGAGTGTTGGTGAGTGCTGGAGGATGGGGGCAGACAGGTGTAGGAGACCATTTGTCTCCTGGGTCTCAAGCGAAGAAGAGTTGTGTACACAACAGCTCTCGGACCATTTACCAACAGTTCGTGGAGCAATTCAGCAAACATAAACAGCAAATCTTGAGTGCATCCTGCACAGTGGACCCATTTGCAGTTTGGGCTATTTTCCATTCCAACCAGTGGTCCACAACTGGTTCATCAAAGGATGTGGTATTTGCTGTCCCGTCTGTGGGAAAGTGCATATAAAAGACCCCTTGCTGCTTATCAGAAAGAGTAGCCTATGTGGCGGTAGAGGGTTTGCTCCAAAGAAATATGTCATATCACCATATGACCATATGTTTGACGTCCAATAGCCGATGATAAAAATCAATGTACTCTAGAGGCTTCGTTAAATAAAACAAACTTTCCTTTTCCTAGCATGGTGCTCGGCATTAGTAGGATAGGGCAAGGACTGGTTGACTCATTGTCACCATAATGTGACTGAGTGGGATAGTGGGACTTGGTGCTGGCGGTCTAGTCTCCCAGTGGGGCAGCACTATAAAGTCAGTCGCCATCAGTGTGCACTGTCACAAGTCGGTGTCCATCCTGATATGGCCTCAGATGTTGCCAGATGGACACCGACTTGTGACTGCGCACACTCATGGCGACTTTATAGTGCTACCTAGGAAGCGACGAGTATCAATTGTATAAGTCATTGGTTTGACTCGACCGGGAATCGAACTGCCGATCTCCAGCACGCGAGGTCCGCGCTCTACCGATTCGGCCAGCGCGCCTGGTCCGTGAAACCCCAATAAGCAAACGTACGGGGTCGAACACGGCGTTGCTATACATAGCTATGTATATGTAACTATATATAGCTATCTATGTATCACTATTATGTAACTATATGAATATATATACATAATTATTTGCATATATATAATTATGTATATGAATACAGATACATACATAGTTATTTGCATATATTACATATATAAATATATATATAGTCATTTGCTCTATATATATGTAACTATATATAGCTATGTTTGTATCACTATTATGTAACTATATGAATATATATACACATAATTATTTGCATATATATAATTATGTATATGAATATAGATACATACATGGTTATTTGCATATATTACATATGCAAATAACTATGTATATATATTCCTATATGTATATAACTAGGCATATGTATACATACATAGTTATTTGAATACATATAACTATGTATAGGAATATATATACATACATACTTATTTGCATATATTACATATATGAATATATATATATATATATTATGACTATGTATATGATATATATATATAGTTTTTTGCATATCTATAACTATGAATATACATGTACATAGTCATTTGCGTATATATAGCTATGTATTTGAAGGATTGCTAGGTTCCTCGCTGTAGAAAGGCTTTCATTATTACTTGTTTACTCCTGTGTGTGTGTGGGTGGGGGGGATATGGTGGGGGAGTGGGTGGGGTACCGTGAAATCGACGGGTGGGGTGATGGGGGCGGGCAGTAGGAGTGCGGGGGGAGGATCTGATGTATGTATCACTATATGTAACTATCTATACAACTGCTATATGAATATATACACACATAGTTAGTTGCATATATATAACTATCTATATGAATATATACATACATAGTTATTTGCATATATATATATATATATATATATATATATATGTAACTTTCTATAGACCTATTTCATATGACGTCAGCATCGGTATTTAGGTCAGTGCGCGCGCTGCATGGCTGCAGGACAACACACTGTCACACTGCAAACTCAATGGTTATGAGCAAACTTCCTAGAGAAAAAGTGAAATATCTCTAAAACCACACCACCTAGAAACAAACCGATTGGTACACATATAGAAAACATATTCAACGAAAAGATTATATTGAATTTATAAGGTTAGGGTTCTGTATTTCTATTAATTTTGGCGGTAACTATGGTGTTCTCTGTGGCAGAGTGGTTAGAGTGTCTGACTTTTTTCTAGGTCAGACTTCTAATCTGAAGGTCGGTGGTTCGATTCCCTGTGCCCACACCTCTGCCGATTTGGATTTCCACCGCTGTGTTTAACTTACAGCGTCATCAAAGGCCAGTTGCTCTCATACCATGTCTATGTGGCATGGGAGGTTAACAATCCCTTGGGTCGGTAAAAGTGTAAGCCCGGGCTTTCTATCGGCAAACTGTCTAATGGTGAAAACAAGTCTACTCAGACTTATCCATGAGCAGTATAAATCTTCAAGAAAAAATGTTGCACTGCACTTATCGGTAAACTCAATGCATTGTCAATGGCCATGAGCAATCTTCATAGAGAATAGGTGAAATATCTCTAAAATCACGCCACCTAGAAACAAACTGCTTGGAACACATACAGAAAACCTATTCACCGAAAAGACTATATTAAAAGTATACGGTTAGGGTTCTGCATTTCTATTAATTTTGAATAAAATCGACGCGTTGCACTGTGTGAATCGGCAAACTCAATGCATTGTCAATGGCCGTGAGCAATCTTCCTACAGAAAAAGTGAAATATGTCTCAAACTACACGACTTAGACCAAAACCGCTTGGCACACATACAAAAAATATATTCACCGAAAAGATTATATTAAATTTATAAGGTTAGGGTCCTGCATTTCTATTAATTTTGAATAGAATCAACAAACTCAATGGCAGTGTGCCTTCGTTCTGCAGCCAAGGTGCGCGCGCATACACGATGCTTATAAACATTGAAAGATGTTTGTTTGTTTGTTGTTGTTTTACGTCCTAGCAACATCTAAGGTCATATCAGGACGGGTCACATTGAAAGAGGTCTATATGAATATATACATACATAGTTATTTGCATCTATATACCAATGCATATGAATGTGTATATATATAAATGTATATAACATATACATAGTTATTTGCGTATATATATATAGTTAGGTATATGAAGGATTGCTAGGTTCCTCGCTTTGGAAACGCTATTACTTGTTTACTCCTGTGTAGGGGGGGGGGGGGGCAGGGGGGAGACTGGGGGGGGGGGGGGGATGAGCGGGGTAACGTGAACTGACGGGTGGGGCGGGGTGAGGAGTGGCCGGGGGTGAGGAGGGCAGGGGGTGAGAAGGGTCGGGGTGTGAGGAGGGGCCGGGGTGAGGAGGGTCGGGTGGGTGAGGACGGGCGGGGGGAGGGTGTGAGGAGGGCAGAGATGAGGAGGGGCGGGGGGTGAGGAGGGGGAGGGGTGAGTAGGGGCGGGGGAGAGGAGGGGCGGGAGAGGGGGTGAGGAGGGCAGGGGGTGAGGAGTGCAAGGGGTGAGGAGGGGCTGGGGGTGAGGAGGGGCGGGTGAGAGGAGGGGCAGGGGGGGGGGAGACCATAATGAAAGCCTCGTGTGAGACATGTGTTTGCAGTCATGCTCGACCGAGCACATAATGGGGTCAACAGAGCATGCAGATTCAACGCAGAGCGTCATGCTGACCAAAGTTAGCTTGTGCCAGTGGGCTTCATTGGGGTTTACCGCCTTAGCAACATATGAGGTCATTTTTATTTTAAGTGACAGAACAATGGAACAACAGCCTCGTAGACCAAATGGCTAAAGCACCAACGGTAGAAGCATTTGAGAGAAGGCTGGATAGACATTGGAGAGGACACCCACAATTATATGACTTCAGGGCTCTGTCGACCTCCATATGTGTGCAAAAACATTGTTCTTTTTTTTAAATAACCAGCTGGCATTAGAGGCCCAATAGGGCCTAGATTAGCCAGAAAGGGATCTGTAAGTCAATCATAACGGGTATTGCTACTACTGGTGCACATGCACTCTCATAGTCCGACATCCCACTGACTCAGTCATGTTATTTTAACCCGGTACTAACCAGTCCTAGTCCTTTCCCTATCCTAGTAATGCCGAATGCCAGGCTACCTAGCGACACGCATCAATGTTGTCGGTCATTGGTTTGACTCGGCCGGGATTTGAACGACTGACCTTCCGCATGGGGAAGCCTGCGTTCTATCGATTTGGCCATCGCGTTCGATGTTGCATAGAACTGAGAAGGGAATACTGAGTAAATTTAATAGAACATATTACTGCTGAAGCCCCAGTCACACATACCCAGATCAGGGGCTGGACGAGCCCCGGACCACCATCCGGGGTGGTCCGGGGTGATCCGTGGGTCGTCCCTGGCGACCCCCCCTGATCCGGCCTGATCTGTGGCTCGTCCGGCTCCGTACGGGCTCAGCCACGGATG
Organism: Branchipolynoe longqiensis; assembly: GCA_030323885.1. Classification (NCBI taxonomy): domain Eukaryota; kingdom Metazoa; phylum Annelida; class Polychaeta; order Phyllodocida; family Polynoidae; genus Branchipolynoe; species Branchipolynoe longqiensis. The sequence continues at coordinate 12,313,875 of CM059196.1, read as the reverse complement.
TTTTAAAATGTTTAAAACATCCGGGGTGGTCCGGGGGATTTTGCGATCCGGCTCAATCCGGCATGATCCGGGGGTGGTCCAGGGGTGGTCCGGGGGTGGTATGGGTAATTCGGGGGTGGTCCGGGGTGAACCGGGGCTATCCACGGGTGGTCCGGGTCATTTTGAGCCACGGTTAGACCCGGACCATTTTCGGACTATCCAGGATTACCCCCTGCCTAGCCACGGACCACTCCCGGACTGTCCGGGGGTGATCCGGGATAGTCCGGGGGTGGTCTGGGGCAGTCCGGGGGTGGTCCGGCCTCATCCGGGTTAGTCAGGGGCCGGTCCGGCCCAATCCGGGCTCGTCCAGGGCCGTTCCGGGGGCAGTCCGAGGGTGGTCCGGGGCGGTCTGGGGGTGGTCTGGGGCAGACCGGGTTGGTCCGGGGCGGTCCGGCCTTTGGTCCGGGGCTCGTCTGGGAAGGGGCGACTGTGAGGCAAAAATCGACGAAAACAGTGATTTTATCCGTGGCGGTCCGGGACAGTCCAGGCCATTGGTCCGTGGGTGGTCCGGCTCAAAATCCGGGGCTCGTCCGGCTATGTGTGACTGGGGCTTGAAGCTTGTGGTGTCAAAATTGTAATGTGCTTGCCAAAAGTAATCTCACTGCAACTATCTCCATGTAAAAGAAAAATTACTTCAAACTAAAGTAAGGTAGATAATAACGATCAACCTAATATATGTATCTACGGGAAATTGCAGAAACACAAAACCATCGGACTCTGCAACTTTAGGGATCCCGAATGGTGGTCAATATAGTAACATCAAGTTTGTTTTATTGAACAATGCCTCGAGAGCACATTGATTTTTATCATCAGCTATTGTACGTAAAATGTTTGGTCACTCTGACACATTTCTTCAGAGGAAACCCACTGCCACCACATAGGCTACTCTTTCCGATAAGCAGCAAGGGGTCTGTTATATGCGCTTTCACACAGACAGGACATCACATGCCACAGCCTTTGATGAACCAGTTCTGGACCACTGGTTGGAGTGGAAGATAACCCAAACTGCAAATCGGTCCACTGTGCAGGATCGATCGGATTACCCACACCTTCAGAGGTGGATACTCTACCGTCTGACCGATGTCCCGCTCCGTCAATAAAGTCAACAAGTATCAATTTTTAAGTTATTGGTTTGACTAGACCTTAGATGTTGCTTGGGTGTAAAACTCCAACAACCAACCAATCCTCCCTCAGATTCTTTTGGTACTTCCCGATGCTTGGTAGGAATTGTGATCTCACGAGATAAGATATCGCAAAGCATCATCGATCGATTGGCTCAGTGTCAATGTCAGGATAATGTGACTGAGTGGGATATCGGGTCATGATGCCAGCAGCCTGATTTCCCAGTGGGGCCTGATTTCCCAGTGGGGTGGCACTATAAAGTCACCATGAGTGTGCACTGTCACAAGTCGGTACCCGTCCCGATATGACCTTAGATGTTGCCAGGATGTAAAACTCCAACAACCAGCCAACCAAGCGCCATGGAGTGGCGTTCTCTGTGGCAGAGTGGTTAGAGTTGACTTTTTTCTAGGTCAGACTCCTAATCTGAGGGTCGGCGGTTCGATTCCCCGTGCCCCCAGCTCTGCCAATTTGGATTTCCACCGCTGTGTATAACTTACAGCGTCATCAAAGGCCGGTTGCTCTCATACCATGTCTATGTGGTGTGGGAGGTTAAAAATCCCTTGCGTCGGTAAAAGTGTAGGCTCGGGCTTTCTATCGACCAGCAGTGGAATGAGGAAGACCAGTCGTCTATGACTGAAATTTCCCCTGCTTAAACAACTAATGGACCAAAAAAAAAGAAGAAAAAAAAGCATGCATTCTCCTACTGTATTAGCTAGCCTCAAACAGTGCTGCCACCTCGTGGTACGCGCCTGAATCAACATGCCGTGGTCTGTGCGCCCTACACAGATTGCAGTGTCCCCTGAGCGGTGACATGCCGAACTAGGCTGCCCACTCTAAAGTGCCTGTCACACTATGCCGGATTGAGCAACGGACAGAACTGTCTAGTCTGGTGGCGTTCGGGCATGATAAGTATCAAAATGTATTAAAATGTGTCAAAGTGTTGGGTCTAAGAACGGACATGAAATGGACATGAAGCGGACATGAAACGGACATGAAACGGACATGAAACGGACATGAAACGGACATGAAACGGACATGAAACGGACATGAATGGATAGCCAATGGACGAAACAAACTCAAACCAGACAAGAACCGTAGATGTCAATCCAGCGGCATCCATTCAAAGTGTTGTGCATGTTCAGAACTTCTAACGGATAAACGGATATGCAATGGACACAAGCCAGACTTTGCCGGATAGAAACCATGTTGCCAGTGGTAACCATGGTGTCGGCGGTATCCATGGCATTGGTGGTAACCATGGTTTCAGCGGTAACCATGTTGTCAGTAATAACCATGTTGACACTGGTAACCATGGTGATGGTGATAACCATGCTGTTGGCAGTAACCATGGGTGTCAGCGGTAACCATGATGTCAGTGGTAACCAGGGTTTTGGTGGTAACCATGGTGTCAGCAGTAACCATATTGACAGTGGTAACCAGGGTTTTGGTGGTAGCCATGTTGATGGTGGTAACCATGGTAATGGTGGTAACCATGGTGTTGGCAGTAACCGTGGTGTCAGCGGTGACCATGGTGTCAGTGGTAGCCAGGGTTTTGGTGGTAACCATGGTGTCAGTGGTAACCAGGTTGTCGGCAGTAACCATATTTACAGTGGTAACCAGGGTTTTGGTGGTAACCATGTTGACGGTGGTAACCATGGTGTCAGTGGTATCCATGGTATTGGCAGTAACCATGGTGTCAGCGGTAACCATGTTGTTGGCAGTCACCATATTGACAGTGGTAACCAAGGTTTTGGCAGTAACCATGGTATCGGTGATAACCATGGTGTCAGCGGTAACCATGTTTTTGGCAGTAACCATGTTGACAGCAGCAACCAGGGTTTTGTTGGTAACCATGGTAACCAAGGCTTTGGCGGGTAACCATGTTGATGGGGGTAACCATGGTGACGGCGTGTCCCGGATGTATTACGCCCACTGAGTCGTGTAACACGCAGCTAAACGCTCACTGCGCAGCCGTCAGAACCCACGTCCTCCTCCATCCGTCTCGTTCACTCTCCAAGCACATTCTCCCTCCGAGCACACTCACTCTCCACTCACAGGTAACCTCCAACCTCAGCTGCACTCCGACTCCGAGAGAGGGAGAGAAAGGGCGAGAGAGAGAGGGAGGGAGAGGGGGAGCAGAGTGAGAGAGGGGGAGAGAGGGACACCGAGGGACAGAGAACCACAGAGAGGGACAGAGAGGGTCAGAGAGGGAGAGAGAGGGACAGAGAGGGACAGAGAGGGACAGAGAGAAGGTAGATAGAGAAAAGGAGAGGGGGACAGGGAAAGAAAGAGAGGGATCCTATTAGTATTACTATTATAGAGAGGAGGAAATGGAAGAGAGACAGAAATAGAGAGAAAGAGAGCGAGAGAGCGAGAGAGAAAGAGAGACAGAGGCAGAAGACACACAACAAATAGACCAGATCAGCGTTCTGACTGCGCATGCGCTGAAAACTGCGTTGGCAGCAAAGCAAATGCGTCTGGCCATTGAGTTTGCCGATACGCGTAGGGCCAAACTTCGATTTTATTCAAAATGAATAGAAATACATAACAATTTGGCATAAACATGTATGCACACATGCAATATAACGATCTGATGAATATAGCTAAGAAAAAACTAGCCATAGTGAAACATTTTGAGCTAAGAAACATACAATTCCACACAAAACAATCAGTGATATCCACAGTAATCATATTGACACTGGTCACCATTATTAATTCTTGTTCTAAATATTAAAATGCCAAATGTGTCAACATACACTTGTTTCAGAGAAATATGTAACCAATATCTGATTAACCCTACTCATTTATAGTTCAATATATATCATTAACCATAGGATATAAATAAAACCATTAATAAAATAAGTAAAACTGACTCTGGCTATGGCCCAGATTTGTCTAAATCTAAATACACATGGCACAAGATGTGCTGATTATATTGATGTAAATGCGATGTGTAGATAAAATATTACCGACCCACCCACGGGGAGGCTTAAGACTAACACATGTAAATATATATATATATATAAACAATACTCTTACTGAACATGACTTCGCCAAAATCCAGCAAACGGAAACGGAAATAGCACTGTATGGGCGCTGCCATTTGTAAACTCATACCAAGAATCCAAATCCAGCAAACGGAAACGGAAATCGCTCGTCGAACTTCGGTCCGCAGTAATCAGGGTGGCCGACAGCTATTGGTTAATAATATATCAAAACAAATGCCCACTGCCATAGAATTTGCCGATATGCGCAGTTCAAAACTTTGATCTTATTCAAAATTAAAAGAAATGAAGAACAATTTGGCATAAACATGGATGCACAAATGAAATATTAATAGTTTCTTCCGCGGAAACGACGGCCGTATTCGGGTCACCCTAGTTACTAGAATTTCAAATCGAACACCGAGAGTGGAGTAAGAAAATACACGCGCAATAATAAAATACTTTGCTGTAGTTATATCGGGGGGTCGGTCCTAAGCATTGCTTATTCATATTAATATCTTAATTTATTATATATATATTTGTTAGTTGGTATTCTATGTTTCAAACAAGAGCTGAGATGAGCTGAAACTAGCACATTTCATAGCTGCACCCAGTGTATTAGCATGTGCCATGTGCTTCTCGCGGGTTTGTTTTTCTTCTAAGCATCCCACAATGCACCGCGCGCCTGGAATGGTGACGTAGTCTATTCCTCATTTCTTTCTACGAGTTTCGAGCCACCGTAGACTTGGGTGGCCAGACGCCACCTGGTGGGGAATTCAGAAGCCGACAGGGGGCGCCACGGGGCGGCGAGCTGAATGCGCCGTGTAACGCTGCCGCCCCCTGGTGGCTGTCGGAGGCAATCGGACGGCGCGCTGGGAATGTGGTGGGGAAAATGACGAGGTGTCGTCTGCTTCGATTAGGGAGCGAGGCGAGGAGGAGGAGGAGGAGTGGGAAGAGGGGGAGGAGGAGGGAGGGGGAGGGGAGGAGGAGGAGTGAGAGGAGGAGGGAGAGGAGGGAGTAGGGGGGGAAGGAAGAGGGGAGGAGGGGAGGAGGGGAAAGGAGGAGGAGGGAGGAGGGGAGGAGGGGGGGAAGGAGAGGAGAAGAGGAGGGAGGAGGAAGTGGGGGAGGAGGGGAGGAGCGGAAAGGAGGAGGAGGGGAGGAGGAGGGAAAGGAGGAGGGTAGAGAGGAGGGTAAGGAAGGAGCGGAGGAGGGAGGAGGGGGGGGGAAGGAGAGGAGGAGGGGGAGGAAGGAGAGGAGGATGGGGAGGAGGAGAAGGAAGAGGGGGAGGAGGGGGGGGAGGGAGGAGGGGGGTAGGCAGCGGCGGGTGAGGCTTGTTCACCGTTACGCAGAAACATGTGTGTTAATTATTATTATCGTGATTACACATTCCAGCAATTTTGACTGCACCTTGATTGCATCCCGGGGGTGGGGGGTGGGGGGGGGGGCGTGCCGGATGGAATCGGCTGGTGGTAGAGTGGCTGATGTGGGCACATCGTGGGTTCGATCCCAGGGTTGATTAAAATAATTAAAACACACAGAAACACATACAAACACATACAAACACACACAAACACACACAAACACATACAAACACACACAAACACACACAAACACATACAAACACATACAAACACATACAAACACATGCAAACACATGCAAACACATGCAAACACATGCAAACACATGCAGACATGCACACACATGCAAACACATGCAAACACATGCAGACACACAAACACACGCAAACACATGCAAACACACGCAAACACATGCAAGCTCATGCAAACACACGTCCACTACCACTTATGCCTACTACTGCACAGCGGCAAAAACAAGTGCATGCGCTTAACCCTTATGAGCAGAATAAACAAACGATCAATAAAAAAAGTTGTTTATATTTTTGTATTACATCGTGCGATGATTTTGAGTTTCTGTTATTTCCCACCCCCCTCTTGTTTAAATATATATTATTATAGATAAACATCTTAGGATGATACCGGGTGCGGTGGCCTAATCGCTAGAGCGCGAGCCTCGCGTGCAGAAGGTCGGGAGTTTGGGTCCTGGTCGAGTCAAACCAATGACTTCAAAACTGATACTTGTCGCTTTGTTGCCTGGTGCTCAGCATTATTAGGATAGGACAATGACTGCTTAGCTCAGTGTCAGGATAATGTGATAGAGTGGGATGTCGGGTTATGGTGCCAGTGGGCTAATTTCCCAATGGGGCAGCACTATAAAGTCGCTATGAGTGTGCGCTGTTACAAGTCGGTACCAGTTTTCTAATATGGCCTTAGATGTTGCTAGGACGTAAAATAACAATCAACAACTACAATCTTACGTTGATCGTTATAAATGTAATCTACTGTCCTTTAGCTTGAAGTAACTTTTATTTTAAACACTGTTAAACATAGATTTGGGGATATTTCAAATGCAAACTTGCAAAGTTAATTACACTTTTTTTACAGCAAGTCCTTAAAAACTTTGATACCTTAAACTTCACCAATATTAAGTTCTCGTGCCCTTACTATAAAAATGTTCTATATGACAAAATGCTGCTTTCGAGATAATGAGGACTGAAGCTGTGTAACTGCATGACAGCAAAGCAGATAGAACAATATTTTAAAAATATATCTCAGTGAAAAATACCAGTTGAGAAACAGTTGTGTAACTGCATGATTGCCTTTTGTAGATAGCACATTTTAAAATCCATAACAGCAATTCGGTCACTTTGTCAGATAGAACCTTTTTATAGTAAGGTCACGTTAAATCTATTAATTTGACTAAGCATTCCCTTCTCTGGAGTAAGCAATACTTAAAGTTGCATAGTCCGATGAAAACATAACATTTTCAAAACCAAAACACTTATCTAGATTTGATTATATATATTCAACTTAGACACGGGTGCCCTTATTAAGCATTTGTTGCTGCATAGAAGGGAATACTGAGTCAATTAATAGAAACTGTTACTACTGAAGTCTATGGTGTCAGAGTTTTGGTGTGCTTGCCAAAATTATTTTGGCATGTTTTGACGTCAAATATCTCCAAACTTAGCCATTTAAAATTAAAGTTACTTCAAACTAAAGTAAAGTGGATTATAAAGATTAGCATAGTATATTTATCTCAGAAAATATCAAAAACTCAAAAGCATCAGACTATGCAACTTTAATAAGTTCACCAATGTTTACGTAAGATATGTAGAATAAAATCAAAAGAAGTGTTTTTGTTTAGAAACTTTATAATTTCAACGGATTATGTAGCTTGAAAGTCCAGCTTTGAAATCCGCAAAAGTCCCATCCTGATATGACCTTAGATGTTGCTAGGACGCTCCAACAACCAAACCTGGTATTGGTAGGCCTACTCATCCTCAGCAGTCCCTACCCCTACACGGCCAGGAAACCGGAAGTCAGTTCTGGACTTAGAATGAGGAGAATGTGCTGCGCATGCGCACTCTCTGTTTCTGCTAGATGGTGCCACTCACGGATGGGGTTGATACTAATAGTAAACTTTGCACTCAGTGTGGAATGCAGGGTTTCGCCCGCAAGCAGTGGCGCCACCTAGCACTTCAGGCAACAACTACCCTCTTCTTCACTAGCGCGTCCCCCTAGTGGCGACAAAGCACATTACAAGTATGTTGTTTCGGAGAGTTGTCAGTGGCGTTGGGAGAAGGGTCCACAGCGAGGAAAGGAGGTAAAACAGGAGACCACTGTCCCATATTGAGCATACCCTTGCAGGAATAGTTTCCCTTTCTTTAAGTCCTGATATTGTGTGATTTAAACAGAATTTGATGTAGATAAATTAAAAATATACTCCAACCACTTTAAACTGTGGAAAAGATACATATATATGTGTAACTATGTCTGAACAAGAAACTACTAAGAAAATAATGGGATCTTTCCATAATTTGAGCCAATCAGAGCTGTTCTTTTTGATTGCAAATGACCACCCCTTATGGGGGCCGCCATTTGCAATATGTTCGATTTAAAATTCTAGCAACTCGCGTGATCCGAGTCGCGGTCATGATAATCGAATCCATGGAATAAAATATGAATATTTTATTTCTGCATCCATGTTTATGCCAAATTGTTCTTTATTTCTTTTAATTTTGAATAAAATCTAAGTTTTGAACTGCGCGTATCAGCAAATTCTACTTCACTGAGTTCTCACGAACACGAGAAGAGGAAAGTCTATTTCCGGCAAGTTCAAACAGGCTCAAACGAGTTCAAACATGGCTGGTTGTCCCGCTCCGTACAGCGCTGAATATGCTTATGGGTGTCTGCAGCACTGCATGGCCGGGAGTTGGCTCCCAGTGGGTAGTGATCGGACACATCACCTGGAGTTTGGTGTCGCTGTGAGGTGCTTTTAAAAGAGTGGATAAAGGCAAGTCCAGGACATTGTTGAAGCACTATAATTATGAAGTCACCATGAGCGTGCACTGTCACCAGTCTGTAGTGATCCATCCTGAAACGATCTTAAGACATAAAACAAAAACAAAAACTAACGCCAACGTCTGCACCAACAGGAGGTACTCTTCTCTCAACAAGTTGCTCCTAATTCCACTATCTCGCCCCCCCCCCCTCTCCCCCTACCCCTCACCCTCTCTCCTCCCCCCCCACCCCTCACCCCCTCACCCCTTCCCCCTCATCCCCTCACCCATCACCCCCTCATCCTGCGTGCCCGCTCCTACACCAAGGAATTCCAACCTCTCCCCCTCATCCCTCACCCTCACCCCCTTCACCCTCACCCCCTTCCCCTGGCCTCTTCGCGCCTCCCCTCCCTCCCCCCCTCCCCCTCCCGCATCCCCTCCCCCTCACCCCCTCACCCTTTCCCCCTCATTCCCTTAACCCCTCAACCTCCTCACCCCCACAAAAAATCCTCCTTTACGCCCCCCCCCCCCACTTCACCCCATAAAAACAATGCGCAATTAACGGCCAGTCACGCTTCACTTGCGCCAGTCAGCCGGCGGGCGTGACGTCACGACGTCACGTGACCGCGCCGTGCTGCGCCCAATGGAGCGTGGAATTAAGCCGGATCAGCTTACAGGGTAAGAAGTGAGAAGAGAGTTCACAAAACACCCGCGTGGGGCGCTGTGTAGCCGGCTGTGTATGTGAGTATGTGTGAGTGTGTGCGTGGGTGGGTGTGTGAGTGACTGTGGGTATGTGCGTGTTTATGTGTGTGTTTATGTGTGTGTGTATTTTGTTTGTTCGTTTGTTTGTTGCTTTACATCCTAGCAACATCTATGGTCATATCAGGGCGGGTAGCGACTTGTGACAGTAGCACACTAATGGTGACTTTATAGTGCTGCCCCACTGGGAGACCAGGCCACCAGCACCATGACCTAATATCCCACTCTCCTGACATTGAGCCAACCGGTCCTTGCCCAATCCTACTAATGCCGAGCGCTTTGGTTAGGAAGTGACAAGTATCAATTTTTAAGTCATTGGTTTGACTCGAATAGGTTTCGAACCTACGAACCATGTGTGTGAGTGTGTATTGCCACTTTCAGTTGAAGCCACACTCTCCACACTCTAGGACACACTGACACACAAATGTATTTCACCAGACTAATGCCTGGTACACACCTCCCGTATACGATTCACGCGCTAAAACTGACTGCCTGACGCGACCCGTCACAACCCGACCTGTCCCGTTTCCCAACTAAAACTGACAACAGGGACAACATACATATACCGACTGCTAATGCTTCCGATTCGCGACTTAAAACTCAGTTTTAGTGCTTAAGACTCGAATCGCAAGACATTCGAAAAACGAATCGGGCCGTTCGAGAAACGGTATATGTGAGCGGTCAGTCATATCTTATACGGTATATGTGTGATACCCACCGTCCGTTTGCCGTCCAAGTCTTAGCCCGTGAATCGTATACGGGAGGTGTGTGCGAGGCATTAGGGTGTCACATACCTAAAGACTGGAACCGACTAAAACTCAAACTTAATCGTGAAACGGGCAGTTTTAGGTTTTATACGGGAGGTGTGTGCCAGGCATAAGACCTGACGGTACAGGGACCTCTAATTATGTGCTAGGAGGGTGTTTTTTTGTTAACATTAAACAAAAATGTTGTTTTAGATGCAACACATTATCATTTTGAAGAGCTCTATTATTGAATAACTCTATTCGTAACATTTGAGTTCAGGTCTCTCTTTTGGGGTATTTTTTTGCTTTATTGTCCATGGTTTTTTTTGGGAGAGAGACATTGTTGCTACATTTATTGATTAAGCAGGAAAAACTGCAGATAATTGGTATTCGCCATTCCACTGCTGTAGTCCTACCGGACGCGGTGGCCGAATCGATAGAGCGCATGCTTCCCGAGCGGAAGATCGGGAGTTCGAATCGCAGCCCAGTCGAACCAGTGACTTACAAAATTGCTACTTATCCTGGCGCTTGGGATTAGGACAAGGACTGGTCAGCACGATATCAGGATAATGTGACTGTGTGGGATATCGGGTCATCGTGCTGGTGATCTGTTCTCCCAATGGGGCAACGCTGTAAAGTGTAAAGGACAATGAGGACAATAATGACTAATGATAACAATGGCAACAAGGAGCACAATAGCAATGATATCACTGATAACGATGGTGACGATGATAACGATGACAACGATGACAAAATGACAATGATGATACATTGATAGCGATGATATCGATGATATTATAATAATGATAATGATGATGATAATGATGATGATGATGATAATGATGATAATGTGAATAATGATGATACTACTGATACTACTGATAATACTGATGATGATAATAATAATAATAATAATAAATAGCAATAAATAAGTAATACCTAGATAAACAAACACCGCCAATTTATATAGATATAATAGTTAATACTTTTACATGGCCCATATATATGTGTGTCATAAGGGTGTGACCAGATGGGATGGCCGAATGAGTTAGAGCATCCGTCTCCCATGTGGCTGGACCATAGGATCGTGGGTTCGAACTCTGGTCGAGTCAAACCAATGACTTAAAAAATTATACTTGTCGCTTCTTAGCCTGGCACTCGGCATTATTAGGATAGTACAGGGACTGGTTGGCTCAGTGTCAGAATAATGTGACTGAGTGGGATATCAGGTCATGGTGCTGGCGGCCTGGTCTCCCAGTGCGGCAGCACTATAAAGTTGCCATGAGTGTGCACTGTCACAAGTCGGTCCCTGTCCTGATATGACCTTAGATGTTGCTAGGACGTAAAACAACAACAAACAAACAAAATGATGGGGTTCGTGGGATCAGCGTGAGTGGCTGGAGTGGTGGTAGATGGATAGCCCAGGGGACCAGTTAGTACTAGCACTAGTAGTGTGGGTGAGGGGACCAGGCTGCTCGCTCTCCATCGCAGCTGAGCACTCGGCACGCCAAGCACAGCAGGCACCACTTGGAGAGGTTCCATCTGTAAGCACAACAATCCGTGTTTTACTGTCCACCTCCCACAGCAGGATGCGGGTCGGGGTTTTAGTCTAAACAAACACCGGCGTCCTGAGTGCGTGTATGTGTGTGTGTGGGTATGTGTGTGTATGTAAGTAAATGTAATTGTGTGTGGGTGTGTATGAGTGTGTGAGTGTAAATAATTGTGAGTGTGTGTGAGTGTGTGTATGAGCGTAAGTAAATGTGGGCGTGTATATGTGTGTGAGTGTGTGGGTGTAAGGAAATGTGTGTGTGAGCGTGTGAGTATATGTGGGAGTGGGAGAAAATGTGAGTATGTGTGAGTGTGTGAGTGAAAGTAAATGTGAGTGTGTGTGAGCGTGTGCGAGCATGTGTGTGAGTGTAAGTACATGTGAGTGTGTGTGGGTGTGTATCAGTGTGTGTGTGAGTGTGTGTGAGTGTAAGTAAATGTGAGTATGTGTGGGTGTGTATCAGTGTGTGAGTGTAAATAAATGTGAGTGTGTGTGAGCATGTGTGTGAATGTGAGAAAATGTGAGGGTGTGTGAGCGTGTGAGTGTAAGTAAATGTGAGTGTATGTGAGCGTGTGTGTGCGTGTGTGAGCATGCGTGAGAGTGTGAGAAAATGTGAGAGTGTGTGAGTGTAAGTAAATGTGAGTGTATGCGAGCATGTGTGAGCGTGTGTGTTTGTGTGAGAAAATGTGAGATTGTGTGAGTATAAGTAACTGTGAGTGTATGTGAGCATGTGTGAGCGTGTGTGTGAGTGTGAGAAAATGTGATGGTGTGTAAGTGTGTGAGTGTAAGTAAATGTGAGTGTATGTGAGCGTGTGTCAGCGTGTGTGTGAGTGTGAGAAAATGTGAGAGTGTGTAAGTGTGTGAGTGTAAGTAAATGTGAGTGTATGTGAGCATGTGTGAGCATGTGTGTGAATGTGAGAAAATGTGAGAGTGTGTGAGTGAAAGTAAATGTGAGTGTATGTGAGCATGTCTGAGCGTGTGTGTGAGTGTGAGCAAATGTGAGGGTGTGTGAGTGAAAGTAAATGTGAGTCTATGTGAGCATGTGTGTGAATGTGAGAACATTTGAGGGTGTGTGAGTGTAAGTAAATATCAGTTTGTGTGAGCGTGTGTGAGCGTGGGTGAGCGTGTGTGAGCGTGTGTGAGCGTGTGTGAGCGTGGCTGTATACATTAACTTGATTAAGTGTGTAAGTATTAGTTGATAAAGCAGAGGAATTTTCAGTTATGGACAATTGGTCTTCATCATTCCACTGCTCCTTGCACTATCCTAGTAATGCCGAATGTCAAGCTAGGTAGCAATTGTTAAAGCTGCATAGTCCGATGAAGCACCAAATTTCCAAACCAAAAACATTCATCTAGATTTTATTCTACATATCTAACTTAGATATTGGTGCATTTATTAAACATGTGTTGCCACATAGAAGGGCATACTGAGTCAATTTAACAGAACCCATTACTGCATAAGCGTATGTTGAAAGTTTTGGCGTGCTTGCCAAAATCAATTTAGGATGTTTGCACTTCAAATATCTCAAAAGTTAGCCATTCAAAATGAAATTTACTTCAAACTAAAGTAAGGTAGGTTATAACAACCAATTAAATATATTTATCTCAGAAATATGTCAGAAATTCTAAACCATCGGACTATGCAACTTTAAGTTACTGATTAAACTCGACCAGGGTTCGAACCCAGAAGTTAGCATCCCATAGCGGGAGGCGGGCGTCCAACTCATTCGGCCACCCCGTCTGGTTTGATGCTGGGAGGCATTTTTATTGGCATTTTGTTGCTATTGTTTAAATAGTTGGTACCGGGCGCGGTGGCCTAATCGGGCCTCGCGTGCGGGAGGTCGGGAGTTTGGTTCCTGGTCGAGTCAAACCAATGACTTATAAAAGTCATATTTGTCGCTTCCTTGCTTTGTGCTTGGCATTTAACAGGATAGGGCAAGGACTGTTTGGCTCAGTGTCAGGATAATGTGACTGAGTGGGATATCGGGTCATGATGTGGGCAGCCTGATTTCCCAGTGGGGCAGAACTATAAAGTCGCCATGAGTGTGCTCTGTCACAAGTTGGTATGCGTCCTGATATGACTTTAGATGTTGCCAGGACATAAAACTCCAACAACCAACCAACCAACAACATAAATAGTAGGTGAAGTGTTGGTTGTTTGTTTATTTGTGTGTTGTTGTTTTACGCGATAGCAACATCTGAGGTCATATCAGGACGGGGATATGTTAGTAGAGGGGTGCCAGCGTTCCAGCAGTGAGGCAGGCAAGTAATTATTAGTAACAACAAATCTGTGGCTTTGGCCTTAAACCAGCCGCATGTTGGACGGGCACTAGATAAAAAGATTCACCCGGTACTTGTAGTACACGGGTGAAGGACAACGTACTGTAAATATGGGCGAAAATAGCTTTAGTATGGAACAGGAACTAGAAACAGTGGCTCCAGTATCAAATGGCTACCCATATAGGCACAGAGTTGGTGAAATGGGCGAGAATGCAAAAAGACAAGATGGCGGTGCTAGAACGACGTCGATTTCACTTTTAAAGTCTATTAAACTATATGTTTCATTACATTTTTCAACTCAAAAGTAGCGGGTAAATATGAAGATATATATAAATAATATATTTTACTTCTTAGATTGTGAAATTATGCTCTCATTTCATTTCCCTGCTTTTTCGACTGCCTTTATATAGGGCTGGTATTCACCCATGTACTTCGAGTACAGGGTGATTCCTTTATTTAGACGGGCACAAGCTAAGCTCGCTGTACAGGGGAAATGCACACGAACGCACGACGCACATTGTCAACTCAACAAAGGATGGCTTGGCAGAATGTGTGTTTGTTGTTGTTTTACATCCTAGCAACATTTGCATGATGGGTATGAAAGCAATTCATTGTTTGTTTGTTGTTGGTTTACGTCCTAACAACATCTAAGGTCATATCAGGAGCGGGTACCGAGTTGTGACAGTGCGCACTCATGGTACCGTTATAGTGCTGCCTCACTGGGAAACCAGGCTGCCAGCACCATGACCTGATGATACCCCCACTCAGTCACATTATCCTGACACTGAGCTAACCAGTCCTTGCCGTATCCTAATAACGCCGAGCGCATGGCTAGGAAGCAGCAAGTATCAATATTTTTTTTAAGTTATTGTTTTGACTCGACAAGGGTTCGAACCCGAACACCCATGGGTTCGGATCCCCCAATCTCCCAAAACAGGAGACGGACGCTCAACTCATTTGACCATCCCGTCTGTTTCGGTTGGCAGAATGAGTTTAGCATCCATCTCCTGTATAGACTACATCACGGTTCCGACTGCGCATGCGCTGACAACGGGGCCGGGAGCAAAGCAAAGGCGTATGGCCATTGAGTTTGCTGATATGTGTCGGGCAAAACTGGCATTTTATTCAAAATAAATAGAAATACATAACAATTTGGCACAAACATGGAGGAAGGATGCAATATAATAATATAATGAATATGTTTAAGATACAACTCTCCATAATTAATCATTTTGAGCTAAGAAATATACAATTTCAGTCTCTTTACAGGCTGATGTTTACATCATCATTGATTAGTCAGAAGTAATTCTTGTTCTAAATATTAAAATGTCAAAAAAGTGTCAACAAAAACTTGTTTCAAAGTAATATGTAACCAATATCTCATTAACCCTACTCATTTTCTATTTCTACATATGTCATTAACCATAGAATCTAAATAAAAACATGAATAAAATAAGTAAAACTGACTCTGGCTATGGCTCTAACACTAATCTGAGTGCCCAGATTTGTCCAAATCTAAATGCACATGGCATAAGATGTGCTGATTATATTGATGTAAATGCAATGCTGGATAAAAGATTAATATCTTAATTTATTATATAGATTTTTTTAGTTAGTGTTCTATGCTTCAAACAAGAGCTGAGATGAGCTGAAACTAGCACATTTCATAGCTGCACCCAGTGTATTAGAATGCCATGTGCTTCTCGTGGCTTTGTTTTGCTCTGACGCATCCCACAATGCACCGCACCGCTGGAACCGTGATGTAGTCTATTGGCAGGTCGTTGGATTCGAACGTTTGGTTTAGAAGAAACTCTGGTCGAGTTAAACGAATGAGTTACAAATGTATACCTGTGGCTCCCTATCCTGGCGCTTAGCTTTACAGTATAACCTCGTTAAATCAAACTTGAAGGGACCCTAGAAATTTGTCTGGATTAACCGATCATTGGTTTAACCAAGCTTTGGCTTTGACTTTGACTTTGAGTAAGTGTGTATTGCTCATGTTATATACAATATATGTGGACACTTTGACTATTGTTTTGTTATGTATATAATATACAGTATAACCCCGTTAAACCAGGCTCGGTTAAACCAAACGATCGCTTAATCCAAACTTTTTTTCGTCGGCCCAGCAAAATACTACAATTTATCATATAAAATAGTCTGTGGGGTCTCAGATGACATTATAACCACATGAAAATTTGGTTTAACTATACCGGAGTGGCCTGGGGTCCGGCAATTTTGTTTGGATTAACCGATAATTTGGATTAACCGACTTTGGTTTAACCAACCTTTTTATATGATAAATGGTAGTATTTTGAGGGGCCACCGAAAAAAGTTTGGATTAACCGATCGTTTGGTTTAACCGAGCTTGATTTAACGGGGTTGTACTGTACTAGGATAGGGCACGCAGTGGAATGGGGAAGACAATTTGTCCACGATTGAAATTTCCCCTGCTCAATCAACTAATGGCAAATAAATAAAAAAAGTCTTGGTGATCATCCTTTTGATCACACAAATCAGGGTTGGGCTGGCATTTTTTTATAGTTTTTTTTTCAGTATTAAAATATATACATATATTGGACCACCGTAGACTGATAAAAGGATTACACTTCATTCAGGTACACATCACAATGTGTTCAGTCAAACAATGAACACTGTATTCTCATTTCAAAATTTAATATACCATACAGTTCCAAAACATTTCATTTGTATGCTTATGAAAGTCGAATTGCTCCTTAGCCCCACACATTTTTAACAGTTTAAACAAAAAAAACAAAAAAAATTAAACATATGGGGCTGGCGATTTATAAGGCACGGGGGGGGGGACGATCATTAATTCTTTTATTATTTGGCCTAAGTGGTGGGAAAGTTCACGTCGACGATCCGTTAGTAGAACGGGGCTGGGCCCGGCTCCCACAATGCACCTCGACCTGCGGCGTGTTTCAGGTCACGGCAGAGATTAGAAGTGTAAACTGACCGCCACGCCCCCTGCATACAACTGAAGGAAGCCGGCCTGCGCTGAGTGGCGCGCGGGTAAACAAGACTGTCGAGGCGCGCGCATGCGCAACCGGCATCCCAGTCCCACCGCAGGAACCACGGACCAGGAGGGGTGTAGGGAGGACGGAGGGGGTGTAGGGAGGGGGTGCTGCGAGGGGAGGGGGGTGAGGGGTGTAGGGAGGGGGCGGTGTGTTTGGGGAGGGGAGAGGGGAAGAGGAGGGGGTGTAGGGAGGAGGGAGTGGGTGTAGGGAGGGGGGAGGAGGTGTAGGGGGGAGGAGGAGGGGGAGGGGGAGAGGAGGGGGTGTAGGGAGGAGGGGAGGGGGAGGGGGAGAGGAGGGGGTGTAGGGAGGAGGGAGGGGGTGTAGGGAGGGTGGGGGTGTAGGGAGGGTTTGGGGTGTAGCGATGGTGACGGGGGAGGGGGTGTAGGGGGAGGGGGTATAGTGTTGTTTGTTTGTTGTTGTTTTACGTCCTAGCAACATCTAAGGTCATATCAGGACGGGGAGGGGGATGGGAGGGGGGCTGAGATGGTGCGAGTCTGTTCCAACTAAGGTGCCTGAAACACTATGGCGGACTGATCAACGGACAGAACCGGACAAAGAATATTCTAGTCCGGTGTTATTCGGACTTGAAATGCATCGATTATGTAACGGATGGTAACGGACGGATAACATACGGTAATGGATGGGTAACAGACAGTAACGGTCGGGTAACAGTTGATAACACATCTAACGATCAACAAACAATTCAGAATACAAAAAGAACTCTAATGAACGGCAACGGACATGTAATGGATATGTAACGGACGGGAACGGACGGGAATGGAGCGGTAGTGGACTCTAATGGACGGGAACGGACGGTAACGGATAATAAACGCATAGGTCAGCCTGGTGCAATCCGTTACAAGTTTTGTGCAGGCTCAAAACTTGTAACGGATCAGGCCGGATATCAACAGATATGCAACAGATATAAATCAGACTTTGCCGGATATCAATGGACTTTGTTCGGTTTCTTTCCATTTCCCCAATCCGGTGAGTTGTGTCGGAGCCTTTATAGGTTCGTTGGTTGTTGGAGTTTTTTTATGTCATGGCAATGTCTAAGGTCATGTCAGGACGGGTACCGACTTGTGACAGTGCGCGCTCATGGTGACTTTATAGTGCTTCCCCACTGGGAAATCAAACCCCATGATCCGATATCCCACTCAGTCACATTATCCTGACACTGAGTTAACCAGTCCTTCCCCCATCCTATTATTAATGCCGAGCACCGGTATAGGAAGCGACAAGTATCACTTTTGTAAGTCATCGGTTTGACTCAACCGGGAACTGAATTCCCGATCTCCCGCACGCGAGGCCCGCGCTCTACCGATTCGGCCACCGCGCCTGGTGGCCAGGGCGGTGTAGGGAAGGGGTGCGCGGATGGTCCGACTTATCCAGTAAGTCTGTTCCGACTTAGGTTTAGTTGGGGGCATAAAGCTAGGATTCCATATACGCGTAATGCAGGGGAACGCTGCCAGAACATTGATCAACTTCGGTTAACGTTGGCTTTTTTCCCCCTAAAATGCGACCGTTCCGTCGGCGCGTCCATAAAGTCCGATTGACGGGTAGTGGGCGCGATATTGGCGTTGCTCCAGCGTTTTTCGACGCATAGGACATGTTGCCGGCGCGTCTGGGCATGCTGGTGGCGGGTCTGGATGTGTTCCCGGCGCCTCTTGACGTGTTGGTGGCAGGTGTATATGCATTGACACGGTACTAACACGATACCAAGGCGCTTCCTACACACCACCGGCACGCCACAGGTACGCCACTAACATGCCACCAACACGCCACTGGCATGCTAACAACACGCCAATGACATGCTACTAGCACGCCAATAACGCGCCACCAACATGCCACTAGCACGCTGCACCCCGTCAAACTTTCTCCCAAAACGCCGAAGAGTTGAACGTGTGTCGACAGGTTGCAAATATTTTGCGCGTTGCCGGCACGCCGGTGAGAAACGTCATAGTGTGACAGGGCCTTTAACAAAATGTGTGTAAATACCTAGATATCTGTAACACTTACAGTCGGAAGACCAGTGCTATGGCGCTGGTAAAAGATATAATATATTATTAAAAATGTACCCCCATCCCCAAAACACAGCTTCAGATGTTCAAACAAATAACAACTTCAGTGTTCAAATACAATTCAACTATGCCATTGCTCAGAAATATGGATGCACACAGAGAATGCAATATCCAACTGAACACAATATCGTGGGTTCGAATCCTGGTCGAGTCAAACCAATGACTTAAATATTGATACTTGTTGCTTCCTACCCAGGCGCTCGGCATTATTAGGATAGGGCAAGGAATGGTTGGCTCAGTGTCAGGATAATCTGACTGGGTGGGATATCAGGTCATGGTACTAGTGGCCTGGTCTCCCAGTGGGGCAGCACTATAAAGTCGCCATGAGTGTGCACTGTCACAAGTCAGTACCCATCCTGATATGATGTTAGATGTTGCTTGGATGTAAAACAACAACAACAAACAAACAAACAAAACAATATATTTAGGCGCAAAACCCTTAAATGCCAACCCCAAAATTGAGATAAACATTGGAATCAAATCTTCAAAAAGGTCATTCTTTTACATTCCTATTGTTGTGTTCATTGCTCCATAATCATTTCATCACAAGAAAAGTGGAATTAACAAGAATTAAAATTAGCTTCAGGTAAATTGTTGTAGGGTTTTGCACCTGAACTCTTCATATATATATGGAATTTTATGTTGTGCCACCTAAATAATGCCGGCTATGTTGACAACGCTGGGGAGCATTTCTTGAAGGACAGAACTGACCATCCAGGTGCATTCTTGAGACTTGGTTAAGATAAAACTCTAGTATTATAATTTACCATGCAAACAAAGGGCTACTGCCCAAAAATCTACCGTCATTATTGAAAATAAGTTCAGGTAGTAGCCATGATGCATGCGAGAGTAACAACCTAAGACAAGTATTTGCAACAACGACCTGAAAGTCTCAATGTATATTTAGACATGGTAGACAAATATGGAATTCACTTGATAATAATATTAAATCTTCAAAAATGCATTTCAACGACTGTATTTATTATGAAGAGAAAATGCTTCAGCCTTACCTGAATGAAAATGCATAGTAGTCTAGGACATAAACAATGAGAAGTAATTTACTGTATTAAAGGTAATATTACTATACGTTTTACTTTTATTTATTAGTATTTATTATTGTTATAGTATTACTAATGTATATGTGTTATTTTAAACTGGGGAAAGCGCCTCAGAAGTATTGTACTTCTGCTTTCTCCCTTTTCATATGAAACATTACTGATAGTGATATAAATATATACTTTTATGTACAGTTATCATGTGGAAATACATATTTTATAATAATAATAATAATAATAATTATTATTATTATTAATATTATTATTATTATTATTATATACCCAACGCCTTTCAATCTGTGCGCCCAGTTTGTGTCGCCACGTGACCAGGGGGTCAGTTCGGGTGGGCATCACAAGGGGGCGCCACCAACAAACCGGAAGTGGACTCGGGCGCATGCCGCTAGTAGAAATGTCATTTCCGGTTGGTGGCGTGCGCACTACACGTGCACAAGTGCGGTGCGGTCAGAGCGTGGGTGTGTGTGATGTGGGGCGTGTGTGGTGTGTGGCGTGTGGAGTGTGGCGTGTGGTGTGTGATGTGTGATATGTGGTGTGTGGTGTGTGGCGTGTGGCGTGTGGCGTGTGGCGTGTGGTGTGTGGAGGCTAGTGAATGTGTGTAGGAGGAGGGGGAGCTGGGAGGGAGGGGTGTGTGTGGTTGGTTGGAGGGGTGACAAGGCCCCTAGTGGGGACTGAGATAACTAACAAGGGTGAGGGGTAGGGGGTGAACGGGAAGAGGGTATCCAATGGCGGCTTATACAGTCAAACCTCTCTAACCGACAACCTCCACAGACCGACCACTCCGCTATATCGATTGCTTTATGAGGGTCCCAACAATACCATTGTAACGATATTCTAACTCCCTAAACCAACCACATCCCGAAATGGACCACTTAAAGTGGGTCCCATGGTCAGTCGATTTAGAGAGATTTTACTGTACATGTAAAATGTATCTGTTTCTTTGTTCGGGTTTTACATTCTGGCAGCATCGGATGTCATATCACGACGGGTACCGACTTGTGACAGTGCACACTCATGGCAACTTTATAGTGCTGTCCCACTGGGAAATCAGGCCACCAGCACCATGAGCTGATATCCCACTCATTCACATTATCCTGACACTGAGCTAACCAGTTCTTGCCCTATCCTATTAATGTGGAGCACCGGGCTAGGAAGCAACACATATCAATTTCAAAGTCATTGGTTTGACTCGACCGGGAACCAAACTCCCGACCTTCCACATGTGAGGCCTGCGTTCTACTGATTCGGGGCATCACGTCCGGTGGTAGCACTATAAAGTTGTCATGCATGTGCACTGTCACAAGTCGGTACCCGTCCTGATATGACCATAGATATTGATAGGACGTAAAACAACAATAAACAATCAAAATGACAGAAACTCAAAACCATGGTATCATGCACCTTTAAAACTGATGAAAATATCAAATTTTCAAAATAAAAAGACTTACCTAGATTTAATTGTGTATATCTAACTTAGATACTGATGCACTTATTAAGCATTTGTCACTACAGAGAAGGGAATGCTGAGACAATTTAATAGAACGAGTTATTGCAGAAGCCTATCTTGTCAGAGTTTTGGTGGGCTTGCCAAAATTAATTCAAATATCCCAGATGTTTGTTGTTTGTTTGTTGTTGTTTTACGTCTTGCAACATCTAAGGTAATATCAGGATGGGTACCGACTTGTAACAGTGCGCACTCATGCGACTTTATAGTGCTGCCCCACTGGAAAATCAATCCGCCAGCACCATGTCTTGATATCCCACTCAGTCACATTATCCGGACACTGAGCGAACCAGTCCTTCCCCTATCCTAGTAATGCCGAGTGCTGGGCTAGGAAGTGGCAAGTATAAATTTGTAAGTCATTGGTTTGCCTCGACCAGGGTTCAAACCCACAAACTCATGGGTTTGGATCCCCCAATCTCCTAAGAAGAGGGGACGGACGCTCAACTCATTCCGCCATCCCTTTAGAAGTTAGCCATTTAAAATAAAAGTTACATCAAACTAAAGTGAGGTAGATAATATCAATCAAAATGATACATTTATCTAAGAAAATGACAGGAACACCAAAATCATTGGGGAAAAATATACGGTCTTTTGGTTGTGATAGCCGAGCTTGGAATCATATCAATATCTTGGGCGACAGAGTTGGGGACCATTGCTATGTAATCGTGATGCAATGTGTGCCCACTCACTGTGTGACATATAGATAACTATGTGTAAATGTTATGATGCAAGCCGACCGAGATTGCCCTATGATGTCTGGATAATAAGATACGCTTACGAATTACAGGAATGTTCCCTCCATGCACCAGGAAGAGTGAACATGGGAGAGAGACATGTTTTTATTGCTTACTGTAACTGTATGATGACTACTTGTTACCACAGGACCACTGGGTAAGCACACCCAGCCATTCTGCATTCATTATTGACACCACCTGCCCTGGGGTTGAGTGGCAGGTGCCCCCTCTTGGGCGCCACCCCTCCCAGGCTGAAGAGGTGTCTGTTTGGCTGGCTGTGTGAGCCCAGCCACCCTTGAACTCCTTGCACTTGCTGGACAGACAAGACTCACTGTACCAAAGGAGGCAGTTCACCTCTGAGCTGTGTGTAACACCCACATGACTTAGGTTCAATGGGCTGTAGGCACTGATTTTGACTGGACAAGCAGAAGCTATGTGGGTTTGTGCAGCAGGTTGTAAGTGAGTCAGGGTGGCAGGTCACTAGTAGGTGAACAAGAGTTGTAGCAATAAAGCTCAACCTTATCACTGTCAATCTTGCATGGCTTGTCTCCCTTTCTTTTCTATGAGTTGTGTTTTGGGAATTAAGTGTGGGAGATTGGCAGACAGTTGCCAGGATCCTCCTGATAGTAGCTAGTATGAGTAGAATAACTGAAAGACGGCCAAGAACGCCAATAAATTCTTCAATGGTATTATTCACCTTTAAGCACACTTGAACTAGAGTAAACATGACGGCACTGTGCATACACTACACGGGGACAACCCGTCAGTTTTAAGAGTCCCCCTGCACCGTGTCACCTCTCCCCTGGTAGTTGTACTCACAGCTCTGTCACAAGTCTTACTGTGACACTGACACTGTCAATATTAGACCAAGGGGTGCAGTACGCCAGTAATCGGTTCTACAAACAAGTTTTAACAACGTTACAAATCGTTAACAAATCACACCATCAGAAGTATAAAATAAACACCATCAAACATACAACGCATATACAGTATAACCCCATTAAACCAAACTTGAAGGGACCCTAGAAAATTGTTTGGATTTACCGATCATTGGTTTAACCAAGCTTTGGCTTCAAGCTTTGGCTTCGACTTTGACTTGGCTTTCGCAAAAACGTGGGTGCATTATGAATGTAATATATAATGTATGTGGACACTTTGATTATTGTTTTTTTTTATGTATATACAGTATAGTTCCGTTAAACCAAGCTCAGTTAAACCAAACGATCGGTTAATCAAAACTTCTTTTGGCGGCCTGGTAAAATACTACCATTTATCATATAAAAAAGTCTCAGATGACCTTATAACCACATGCAAGTTTGGTTTAACCAGACCGGAAGTGGCCTTGGCCCCGGCAATTTTGGTTGGATTAACCGATAAGTTGGATTAACCGACTTGGTTTAACCAACTTTTGTTATATGATAAATGGTAGTATTTTGCTGGGGCGCCGAAAAAAGTTTGGATTAGCCGATCGCTTGGTTTACCGAGCTTGGTTTAATGGGGTTGTAGTGTAGCTGGGAGTGGCATGTATTTGGCCTTCCCTACTTATTGCATTTAGAAATTATAATCGAATACAAAAAAAAAATTAAACACGGAGTACAAAAGTGCATTGTACACAGACGGTTTTGTTATTTTACAGCGCTTTGATTGTATAATGAAGCTGTTTCTTTTTAATGTGAGATATGCACTTTGCACTCACCCAAAGCTAAATCTAACTAAACTGTACATTGTATGTCGTGATGGGTCTGTGGATTGCTGTAGTGTGTGCTGTCTTCTCAAATAGATCTTATTCAAGTGGATCAGAAACTAGGCTGGTGCAGCCGGTCATTTGTTTACACACGCCCATCTATGTATAATACCAAACGGTGGTTAAGTTTTAGGGTCGTTCTGATCACCACTCCTCAGTTAAAGCTGCATAGTCCGATGAAATATCAAATTTTCAAAA
This sequence comes from Branchipolynoe longqiensis, assembly GCA_030323885.1. Classification (NCBI taxonomy): domain Eukaryota; kingdom Metazoa; phylum Annelida; class Polychaeta; order Phyllodocida; family Polynoidae; genus Branchipolynoe; species Branchipolynoe longqiensis. The sequence goes on along the minus strand of CM059196.1, from coordinate 12,289,669 downwards.
CCAAACCAATTATCTAGATTTGATTTGACATATCTAACTTAGATACTGATGCACATATTAAGCATTTGTATCTACGTAGAAGGCAATACTGAGTCAATTGAACAGAACCTGTTACTGCAGAAGTCTATTGTGTCAGAGTTTTGGCAAACTTGCCAAAACTAATTTTCCATGTTTGCATTCTAAATATCTCAAAAGTTTACCATTTAAAATGAAAGTAACTTTGAACTAATGTAAAGTAGATACTCGTGATCGAAATAAGATATTTATCCCAGAGAAAATACAGAAATTCAAAACCATCCCACTATGCAACTTTAATCGCTGCTGTCAATTCGCATCATCGTACTCCACTGATACTACTTCACCATGTATGGGTTGTTAAGAGCATGTTTTCTTTTGTCCCTACCGTACATATTTCATATTAATTTTGATGGTTTTTTTACTAACTTTGGTCAGTTCAACCGGAGTGGCCATTTTGAGTCATGTAACCACAAATGCGGTTAACCCCGCCATTAGATAGCACCACTGATATGGTTTACCACATAATGGTTCAGATGGATTCCACCATATGAAATGGGACCATGCACGAGTCCGGAATATAGCAGAGAATGTAGATATGGAGAGCTCAGGCCCAAAACCACATAAACGCCAATCCAAAAATGTGGTTTAAATAAAAGATTTTTTTACGGAAAATAATTTTAATTCTCATAATTCCACTTTTCATATGTTCATATGGTTATGGAACAATGAACAAAAAAGTAGGAATATAAAACAAAATTATTTATTGAGGGTTTGATTCCAATGTTTATCCTCATTTTTGTATTGGCGTTTCCATGGTTTTGGGCCTGAACCCTTCATATGTTATACACGGTCTCTGAATATAGTCAGATACCATGAATATATATAATGACAGATCAACATAATATTGAGCCTAGTTTTACTGCATGCACAGTACCGGTTAAAGCTAGTACTATGTATTATTTGACACTCCGTGATACATAACACAGACACAATTATTTGGTTGAGAATGTTAACTCTGGCTGGCCAACATTTCTAGCCTACCGTTTATTTCTTATGGTCAAAATTTCCACCAGGAGTGATAGCAATAGTGGTGCTCATGCCAGCTCGGCGGCTACTCGCGGTGGGTTTTCCACCCTGGGTGCAAACCCAAGTCGCCCAGGCTGCTGCCATCAGCGGTTCTGGTGATAGTAGCGTTCGGTGGATGAGACGCCACTGGCACTCCGTTAATAATATTAATATAATGTATTTATATTTCACAATATAAATAAATGAACTGATAACAGTGTAATGGTGAGTGGAAAGGAGGCAAGATGGCTGCCGTGTATTGCAGCCAACCAGAACACAGGTCAGACAACCCAAGTAGCATCTAATGTAAAGCTGAGTAATCCATTAAAAACATCAAATTGTCCAAATGAAAGCTCTATGTGGATATGTCTATGGTCGATTCTCCAAATTTAGGGATGACTGAGTGTTTACTAAATAGTTTGTAGGCAACACAATCTAACAACAACAAAAAGAGCAAAATAATACAGACCAATTCTATTTGCATTTGTATGTAACCAGACGGGATGGTTGAATGAGTTAGAGCATCCGTCTCCCGTGTTGGTAGACTGTGGGGTCATGGGTTCGAAACCTGGTCGAGTCAAACCAATGACTTAAAGTTTGATACTTGTTGCTTCCTAGCCAGGCGCTCGGCATTATTAGGATAGGGCAAGGAGCAGTGGAATGAGGAAGACCAATTGTCCGCAATTGAAATTTCCCCTGCTTAAACAACCAATGTACAACAACAAAAAAGTAGCCTGATCCCTTATGATTCAAACTGAGCAATATAAGCTGACATTACTGTTCACTGGTGACAGGTTATACTTTTATAAGCATCCCTGGTTAGAGTTTGTAGGCGACATCATTTCTATTTTATGCAGTTTGACTTTGAGTAGGCAATATGGGTGCGATTTCCATCAAACTTCAGTTATGATGACAATATAGTGCAGTGTGCATATGACTACTTCTTGTGGTTTTAATTAAATATTTTAGTCACTAGCAAAGTTACAATGTGGTTTGTAAGCAACTGAAAGTTTTAGCCAAAATTACCTTTGTCTATATAGAAGATTCTGACAAATTCCTGTGGATATTTAGGTAATTTATGATATTGACTTCACATTCTGTCTAGTTACTGGAAGTGTTAAGTGCCGTATGTGTTCACAGATATATAAGCAAGTTATGTCATGTCTCTGAAATATGCATTTGTAGGCAACATTAAAATGTTGCCAAAATTGAAATCTACATAATTTTGTTAAATTTGTTTATTCAAATATAATTGTTGTTCATGCAGATATTTGTATAACAATGCATGTAGAAAGCTTAAATACATGTCTATATTGCAACTTTCCTATGAGTAACATACACAAACAAATAAAACATTGAAAATACCAGTGCCAAAATAAAGGGGTGTTGGCCTTTAAATAGTCATATATTGCTCAATATTCATCCTACAATAACAAACTAAAGTTCCCAAGAAACATCATAGCCTGTGCTACAACATAACTGAAGATAAAATGTTTTGAATTAAATATTTAAGGGTGATTTGTCAAAAACTGAAATATTTCTATTTTGGAGAATGGACCATATGCATATGGAGTCTGATATTGCAATCATCAGCTAGTATAAGTAAGGTAAAATGATAATATTATCTAATTTAAGATTGATATATGATACAGTTTGAAAACTTACATCTGAGATCGCAGTAAATATATATTAAAGCTGCATAGTCCGATGAAGACATCAAATTCTCAAAACCAAGCAATTATCTAGATTTAAATCTACATATTTAACTTCGAGAGTGGCACACAGTTGGCACCACATAGAAGGGAATACTGAGGCAATTTAATAGAACCTGTTTCTGCAGAATCCTATGGCGTCAGAGTTTTAACATGCTTGCCAAAATAAATGTAGCATGTTTGCACTTCAAATATCTCAAAAGTTAGCCATTTAAAATAAAAGTTACTTCAAACTAAAGTAAGGTAGATAACAACGATCAACCTAATATTTTTATCTCAAGGAAATGACAGAAACTGAAAACCATTACCGGACTATGCAACTTTAACACTGTTTGCACGAATAGGCCTAACAATTCCCAAAGGCTGTGACTGCATTCTGTCAGACATGGATTGGGGATGGTGGTGGTGGAGGTTCAGATAGGGCAGTGGGTGTGTGTGTGGGGGGTGGGGTAGGCTTGCGGGGGTGTTTGTTTGTTTGTTATTGTTTTACATCCTAGTAACATCTAGGGTCATATCAGGACAGGTACCGACTTGTGACAGTACGCACTCATGGCAATTTTATAGTGCTGCCCCACTGGGAAATCAGGCCGCCGGCACCATGACCCGATATCCCACTCAGTCACATTATCCTGACACCGAGCTAACCAGTCCTTGCCCTATCAGAATAATGCCGAGCACAAGGCTAGGAAGCAACAAGTATCAATTTTTAAGTCATTGGTTTGACTCGACCGGGAACCGAACTCGCAAACTCCCAATCTTCCGCACGCGAGGCCTGTGCTCTACCGATTCGGCCACCGCGCCCGGTCGGCTTGCGGGGAGTGGAGTTGTTAGCTACCACATCCATCTTCAAATACACAATAATCGCCTCATTGCAGGTATTCCAATATTTGCTGCGGGATATCTATCTCCATGGAAAGGCCTGTGCCTCCGGAGTGTTAGCGCCGCAATGATGCACAAATTGGGTGGATTAAGGGGGGGGGGGGGGGGAGGGTGGGGGGGGGGAGAGGGGAGAGGGGCTGTCACGTGAGTTGCACCAGTAAGTGTGCAAGTGTTGGTTGGTTTTTGGGTGTTGGAGTTTTTACATCATGGCAACATCTGAGGTCATATCAGGATGGTTACCGACTTGTGACAGTGCACACTCATGACGATTTCATAGTGATGCCCCACTGGGAGACCAGGCCGCCAGCACTATGACCTGATTGGTATACATACCACTCAGCCACATTATCCTGACACTGAACCAACCAGTCCTGGCTCTATCCAATCAATGCCGAGCACCTGGCTAGGAAGCGACATGTATCAATTCTGTAAATCATTTGTTTGACTCGACCAGGGTTCGAATCCCGGGAATCTACTATAGCTGGAGACGGACACTCAAGTCATTCGGCCATCCCGTCTGGTTGGGTGCAAGGGTGATGTCGGGCCGCGCCATGACGGAGGAGGGAGGATGACGGAAGAGCCAGCCTGAAACTTGAAAGGAGGGCTCTGTCCACAGTAACGGGAGAGCGTAGTATTGAGACGCGAGGAACAGGGAGCGGGCAGGGGTGGAGGTTCAGTTTTTGATTAGGTGTGATTCAATGGCTTTGTGACTTGAATGGTCCCCCCCGCTCCCCCCCCCCCCACCCCCCCACGCCCCCAGCCCCTCCCGCCACCGGCCCCCTCCGCCCCGGCCGCCGGGCCCCTCCGCCCCCCCACCCCCGTCGCATATACCGTACCCATAATAGCAGCACAGCGTTTGCAGCGACCCACCATCTTAGCCATTTATACTGAACTTATTATGGCTGACCCACTAAAACACTAAACTCATTCATAATCTACTAATATGCCCTACCTAAGTACCCGCTGATCCACCTATTTACAATGTAATGTTAACGACTGGAAGACCAGTGCCTCGGCGCTGAAAAAAAATGTATGTTCTGATGAATAAACTGTTTTTTTACCAACAACAGAAAAAATGGTGGTGACGGGGAGATTATAGGGGAGATGGGGTGTTGGATTGTAAGGGAGGAGGTGGGAGTGGTGCGGGGTGGGGGTTGTGGGGGAATTGTGGGGGGGTAGTTATGTCGGCATAGTGGGATGGCTGTGGGGTGGTGGAGTGGTGGGGAATGTGTATGAGATAGGGGTGTGATGGGGTTATGCCTGGTGGTGTGGGGGTTGGCTGGGGTTGTATGGTGTGTGGTGGGGTTCTGTGTTGGGGGGGGGGTTGTTGGTGCTGGGGTGTGGGAGTTGTGTGAGGGTGGGGCTGTGTGGGTTTGTCATTTTTTATTTTAGTTATGGGATGGGGTGGCGGGGTGGTGAATGGATGGATGTGTGTGTGGAGGTGTAGGTGGCAGGGTGGGGGTGTTTAGGGGGTGTTTTTGTGGGGTGTATTGCTGTATGGGGTTGGTGGGGTGTGAATATATGGGGGATGGTCTTTGTTGTGTGTGGAGGGGGATTATTGTGTGGGGGCTGGAGTGTTGGGGTGGGGTGTTGTGTGAGGGTGTGAGGGTTGGGATTTGTTGTGTGGTGGATTGTTGTGTGTGGTGGCTGGGGTGGTGGGATGGGGTGTTGTGTGAGGGTGTGGGGAATTGGGTTAGTTGTGTGTGGGGTTGTGTGTGGGTTGGGTGGTTGGGTGGGGTGTGGGGTTGTGGGAGTTGGGATTTGTTGTGCCGGGTTGTTGTGTGTGGGTTTGGGTGGTGGGATGGGGTGTTGTGTGAGGATTAGGGGGTTGGGCGTTGTTGTGTGGGGGGTTGTTGTGGGTGGGATGGGGGGTGGTGGGTGTTGTGTGAGGATGGTGGGGGTGGGATTGTTGTGTGAGGGGTTGTGCGTGGCGGGTTGGGGGTGGTTGGGGGGTGTTGTGTGAGGATGGGGGGTTTGGGGATTTGTTGTACAGGGTTGTTGTGTGTGGGTTGGGGTGGTGGTGGGGTTGGGTGTTGTGTGAGGTTGTGGGGGTTGGGATTTGTTGTATGGAGTTGTTGTGTGTGGGTTGGGGTGGTGGGGTGGGGTGTTGTGTGAGGTTGTGGGTGTGGGGATTTGTTGTGTGGGGATTATTAGGTGGAGGATTGTTATGTGTGGTGGGTGGGGTGTTGTGTGAGGATTAGGGGGTTGGGATTTGTTGTGCGGCGTTATGTGTGGGTTGGGGTGATGGGGTGGGGTGTTGTGTGAGGTTGTTGGGGTTGGGATGTGTTGTGTGTGGGGTATTGTTGTGTGTAGGGGGCGCTGGATGCCATATTGTGTTGATTGTTGTTGTGTGGGAGTGTGTGGAGGTACAGTGTGATCTCGTCATGTAGCCCTTACAGCGCACATAGTTCGGTCGGGTGTGAACAGTTGCCTCTCTATGCTGGTCACACCCTGTACAACCAGAGAGGGGCGGGGTGGGGTGGGGGGGGGGGACCTTCCTTACCCCACAAGGACACGCAGTGTCAGTTTTACTGCAACTCCATTGCATCACCTCAATGCTCGCCGTTGTGTTGGTTGTTTGACGCCCTGGCAACATCTAAGGTCATATCAGGTGGGTAGTCTCCTCCCCCTCTCCTCCCTCCATCCCGTCATCTCCTCCTTCCATCCCCTCATCTCCTCCCTCCATCCCCATCATCTCCTCCACCCCTCGCCCTCCCTCTTCCTCCCCCTCTCCTCCCTCCCTCCTACCCCCTCTCCTCCACCCTCCCCTCCCTCCTCCTCCCTCCTCCTCCCCCTCTCCCTCCCTCCCCCGCTTATCTCCTCCTCTTCCCCCCCTCCTCCCTCCCCTCTCCTCCCTCCCTCCTACCCCCTCTCTCCACCTTCCCCTCCCTCTCCTCCTTCCCTCCTCCTCCCCTCTCCCTCCCTCCACCCGCTCATCTCCTCCTCTCTCCTCCCTCCTCCTCCTCCCTCTCCTCCTCCCCTACCTGCTCTCCTCCACCCCTCCCCCTCCCGCTCCTCCCTCTCTCCTTCATCCCCTCCCCTCCGTACGCCCCCTCTCCTCCAGCCCCCTCCTCCTCCTCCCCTTTCCCCCTCCATCTCCCTCCTCCACCCTCCCCTCCATCCCTCATTCCTCCCCCATCCCCTCTCTCTCCTCCACCCCCCTACTCTCCTCCCACTCCCTCCTCTATCTCCTTTCATCCCTCCATCGCCTTCCTCCCCTCCAACCCCCTCCCTCCACTCCCCTCTCTCCCTCTCCTCCTCCCTCATCTCCTCGACCTCTCCCGCTCGCGTTTTCCCTTCTCTCCTCCTCCTCCGCTTCTCTCCACCCCCCTCCCTTTCTACCCCCCTCGCTAACCCTCCTAACACAATTTCCTCCTCCTCTTCCCTCTCTCCTCCCACCATCAATTCCCTCCCTCCCTCGCCTCCTCCATCCTCCTCATCTCCTCCACCTCTCCTCTCCCTCCTCCCCCTCTCTCCCTCCACCCCATCCTCTCCTCCCCCATCCTCCTCCCCTTTCTCCTCCTCCTCCCTCATCTCTCCACCCCTCCCCCTCTCCTCCTTCACCCATCCTCTCCTCCCCCTTCATCCTCCTCCCCTTCTCTCCCCCGTCCCCCTCATCTCCTCACCCCTCCCCCTCCCTCCTCACACCCCCTCCCTCCTCACCCCCCCCTCCTCCTCCGCCCCTCCCTCCTCCGCCCCTCTCCTCGCAGCCATTTATGTAGAACAAAAGTTTGTTTTATTTTACGACGCTTCTAGAGCACATTGAATTTTATCATCGGCTGTTGGACGTCAAAAACATTCTGAGATATTTCTTTGGAGGAAACCCACTGCCGACACATAGCCTACTGTTTCTGATAAGCAACAAGGGGTCTTTTATATGCACTTTCCCACAGACAGGGCCATACATACAACAGCCTTTGATGAACCAGTTGTGGACCACTGGTTGCCATGCAAAAACAAATTTATACAAGGCTATTCTAAATGTTTGGCTAAATTACATTATCTGATTGAAGAATGTGACAGTACGTCGGTGACACAGTAATTGGTAATTGTAATGATGTTTGTTTGTTGTTGCTTTATGTCCTATCAACATCTAAGGTCATATTAGGACGGTACCGACTTGTGACAGTGCGCACTCATGGTGACTTTATAGAGCTGCCCAACTCGGATACCAGGCTGCCAGCACCATGACCTGATATCCCACTCAGTCACATTATCCTGACACTGAGCCAACCAGTCCTTTCCCTATCCTATTAATGTCGAGCGTCAGGCTAGGAAGTGACAAGTATCAATTGTATAAGTAACTGGTTTGACTTGACTGGGAAACGAACTCCCGACCTTCCGCTGCGCTCTACCGATTAGGCCATCGTGCCCGGTACTCTGTTTGTTAGATGGCTACATGTTCCTATTGATGGTGCAAAAAGATAAACCAGGATTTTAACAATTTAATCAAAATAAAAAACCTAACCAGATTCAGTAACAGTATACATTTCTATTCTACTTTTATCTTAGTATTAAATTAATTCAATCTCACTTTCAATAGTTATTTTTAATCCACATGTTTGCGTGGTTTTGTTGGGGTTTCTTTTGGAGGATTTTTTTTTAGTCAAGGAAAGTAATCGCATAAATGTACAATAAAGCCCTGTTAATTTGATCTGCCCGTAAAAGGGTCATGTGGACCCTGTGGACCCTCTAGAGCATCTCGATCATTCCACTGGATCCTCTGGATCATTTGGATTCTCTCGATAATTTTGATCACCTGGATCAATTGGATAATCTGGATCATTTGGATCATGTTGACATCTGGGTCATCTGGATCATTTGGATCACGTGAAACATCTGGATCATGTGGATCATTTGGATCATCTGGATCATCTGGATCATCTGGACCCTCTGAACCATATGGACCATATGGATCCCTTGGATCATGTGGACCATCTGGACCCTTTGGACCCTTGGATCCTCTGGACCAGTTGGATCCTCTGGACCCACTGGTCCATATGGAGCCTCTGGACCCTCTGGATCCCTTACACCATCTGGATCCTCTAGGTCACCTTAATCCTCAGGACCCTCTGGACCATTTGGACCATCTTGATCCTCTGGATTCTCTCGACCCTCTTTATCCTCCCGTGGACCACGTGGAAAACCCTGGAAACCCTCTGGACCTCCCAAGAAATTCCTTTGCCCCCTGAAAACCCCAGGGGCCAAATGTATGAACAACTTTTTATCGGATCCGGTGTTAAGGACGGGCAGTGGGTTAGCTAACGTCGGTGTTGAGAGATGTGTCATGGGAAATGTATGTGACCAAAGCGCAGCGGAGTTAGCTAACCAATGCGTTACTGGTGAGCCTGTTGCCGGCGAGCACCGGTATTGCACAATATCACCGCCGATTCGTTTAGTTTACATTTATCGATTCGACAATATTAATATCGCCGCTGATTTAGCGTGTCGATTTTAGGGTTAATTTGATGAAATTTCACTTATTGCGTATGTAATTCTGTTAAATATGATCGCATTGAATAGATTTGGGCATAATCGGTCCCTAACACTGCTGGGCATGAGTGACCCTTGTTACTGGTGAGCCTGTTCCCGGTGAGCGTCGGCGGCGGCGTTGGCGATTTGTTTAGTTTACATTCGTCGATTTGACAATATTAATATCGCCACCGATTTAGCGGCGGCGTTAATATCATGTCGATTTTAGGGTTACTTTAATGAAATTTCACTTATTGCGTATGTAATTCTGTTAAATATGATCGCATTGAATAGATTTGGGCATAATCGTCCCTAACACCGATGGTAAACTTGATATTTCTTGGTGTTAGTGTAGGTGACGTTAACTCTCAGGGTGTTTGCCTAACCCGGGCACATACATTGTGACTTTTCCCCGCTAACCCCGGAAGTCCGTGCTAACCAGGGGTTTGGAGCGCTAACCCGCCTTCATACATTTGGCCCCTGGAGTCCCTAGATTACCTGGATATATTATAAACCCTGGGGAAGCTTCATGAAGGTCTCTGGATCCCCCTCGGGTCTCAATGATTCCCAATGGACTCCCATGGATATCCCTGGATACTCCTGGACACCCCTGGATATCCCTGGATACACCTGCTTACCCCTGGATCCGTTCTGAGCACCCCTGAATCCCCACTTTCCCTGGAGACCCGCTAAGTCTCCTCCAGTCCCTGGACCTCTTGATCCCCCTGGATCCTCCTGGACTCCCTGTACTCCCTGGACCCCCCGTCTACCCCCTCCCCTCTAACTATTGGTCTCCCCTGGACCCCCTGTTCCCCCTGGACCCCGTTGACCTCGTCCCATCTAGCTATTCCTCCCACTGGACCCCCTGGACCCCCTGGACCCCCTGGATCCCCTCTACCTCTTGGTCCCCCTGGACCCTCTGAACCCCCCGTTCACTTCCTAGTTGACAGCCGAGTCTCGCCGCTATCGTTGTTATCCGAGATAATGAGATATGACCTTGACCGCTACTCCCTGAAGAGGTCATTCTTTATCAGACGAGTACAACAATCTAAATTGTCGTCTGCTCTGTTTCTAAACAAATCCATCGAAGTTATGAACAAACATTTGAAGAAAAAACTAACTTCTTTCGGCAATCTTTCTTCCAGCAAATATTTATTGAGAGAAGCAGACTTGGGAATGAAATAAAATAGTTCTCTTTGTTTTCTGTATTATAGAAGTATATATTATAGAAGTATATATATATCGCTTTTATTTTAATACACTGATAAAGTGGGGTACATTGTTATGCACAGATTAAGTGGTATCTCTGTATCTCATGAAGAGCGGAAATTGTTGAGAATATCATCAACGCCAAACAGATATTGTGGATTCTTTTTTTTTGGGGGGGGGGGGGGAGGGGTAAAGTTACATAGTAATCATAGTTTTGAGTGTCTGGCAGTTTTAGAGATAAATATAGTCGATTGATTGTTTTAAACATACCTTAGTTTAGTTTGAAGTAACTCTTATTACAAATCCTTAAAGCTGCATAGTCCGATGAAATATCAAATTTTCAAAACCAAACCAGTCATCTAGATTTGATTTTACATATCTAACTTAGATATTGATGCACTTATTAAGCATTTGTTTCTGCGTAGAAGGCAATGCTGAGTCAATTTAACAGAACCTGTTACTGCAGAAGTCTATGGTGTCAGAGTTTTGGCAAGCATGCCAAAAGTAATTTTCCAGGTTTGCACTCAAAATATCTCAAAAGTTTACCATTTAAAATAAAAGTAATTTTGAACTAATGTAAAGTAGATACTAGTGATCGATCTAATATATTTATCTCAGAAAAATTAAAGAAATTCAAAACCATCGGACTATGCAACTTTAACTTCGGGAATATTTTAAGTGAAAACAAGCAAAATTAAATTTGATATGCACATCAAAATTCTAGCAGCAGTAATAATTTCTATAAAAAAAAAAAAATGTTGGTACATTAATTGTTTAAGCAGGGGAAATGTCAATCAGTCTTCCTCATTCCACTGCTCCTTGCCCTATCCTAATAATGCTGAGCGCCTGACTAGGAACCAACAAGTATCAATATTAAAGTCATTGGTTTGACTCGACCAGGGTTCGAAACCCATGACCCCACGGTCTACCAACACGGGAGACAGACGCTCTAACTCATTCAGCCATCCCGTCTGGTTGACTTGGTGTATTCCCTTCGTTGCAAAAACAAATGCTTGATGAGTATTTGATGAGTAAAATCAAACCTAGGTGAGTGATTCAGTTTAGGAAATCTGATGCTTTTATCTGAGCATGCAGGATTAAAACAAATGTTAATGGCGTAACCTGGTTCAGGATGTATGAAATGTGATGCTTTTATCTGAACATGCAGGATTAAAACAAATGTTAATGGCGTAACCTAGTTCAGGATGTAGGAAATGTGATGCTTTTAACCGACCATGCAGGATTAAAACAAATGTTAATGGCGTAACCTGGTTCAGGATGTAGGAAATGTGATGCTTTTATCTGACCATGCAGGATTAAACAAATGTTAATGGTGTAACCTAGTTCAGGATGTAGCATTCAATTTGATCATGGTTGGGGGTCAAAGAGCAAGGGAACATGGGGGTACGGGAGCAAAGGAGTAAAGGCTTAATGTAGAAAGGGAACAAATGAGCAAAGGTCCAAGGGAGAAAGGGAACAAAGGAGTAAAGGCTAAATGTAGAAAGGGAACAAAGAAGCAAAGGTTTAATGTAGAAAGGGAACAAAGGATCAAAGGTCCAAGGGAGAAAGGGAACAAAGGAGCAAAGGCTTAATGTAGAAAGGGAACACAGGATCAAAGACTTAAGGTAGAAAGGGAACAAAGGAGCAAGGTTTAAAGTAGAAAGGGAACAAAGGATCAAAGGCTTAATGTAGAAAGGGAACACAGGATCAAAGGCTTAATGTAGAAAGGGAACACATGAGCAAAGGCTTAATGTAGAAAGGGAACAAAGGAGCAAAGGCTTCGTGTAGAAATGGAACAAAGGAGCAAAGGCTTAATGTAGAAAGGGAACAAAGGAGCGAAGGCTTCGTGTAGAAAGGGAACAAAGGAGCAAAGGTTTAATGTAGAAAGGGAACAAAGGAGCGAAGGCTTCGTGTAGAAAGGGAACAAAGGAGCAAAGGTTTAATGTAGAAAGGGAACAAATGAGCAAAGTTTAAAGTAGAAAGGGAACAAAGGATCAAAGGCTTAATGTTGAAAGGGAACAAAAGATCAAAGGCTTAATGTAGAAAGGAACAAAGCAGCAAAGGTTTAATGTAAAAAGGGAACAAAGGAGCCAGGTTTACGGACACTGAACATAGTTTCCCAAACAAAATAGGAAAGAATTAAAACTGCATTTTCTGAAATCATTAAATTGTCAAAACCGAAACTCTTGCCTAGACTTGGCGTGACATATCTAATTTATATTTGAGTAATCTTCATTGAAATTGCCTAACTTGGAGATATCTTAAATGAAGACTTGTAAAATAATGTTAGTTGACCCACTGAAATGCTGAACTTCGCATCCTTGTGTAACTTGTGGTGTCAGTGATAGGATCTGTTAACTTCATTTAATATCTCTTTTATGCAGAAATAAATGTCTATGAAGTCCACCTATATCTCAATTAGATATGTCGCGCCAAGTCTAGGCAAGAGTTTCGGTTTTGACAATTTAATGATTTCAGAAAATGCAGTTTTAATTCTTTCCTATTTTGTTTGGGAAACTATGTTCAGTGCCCGTAAACCTTGCTCCTTTGTTCCTTTCTACATTAAACCTTTGCTCCTTTGTTCCTTTTATACATTAAGCCTTTGATCTTTTGTTAAAATGAACCCCGATTTAAAGTGAACCCCGGCACTCGGACTGACGGGTCCTAGTCACCCACTTGATTAGCATGCTTCAGGCTCTGAATTGTTATTTACTTGATTAAACCTTTCAAAGTTGATCTTCTCTCTCGTCTCTTTCTTTGGCCCAGTGAAGCGAATCATAATGTTTTCATACTGTACATACATAATTATTTAAAGTTGCATAGTTCGATGGTTTTGAGCTTCTGTTATTTTTCTGAGATCCATATATTAAATTGATTATTGTAATCTACATTGCTTTAGTTTGAAGTAACTTTTATTTTAAATGGCTACATTTTGATATATTTGAAATGCAAATATGCTAAATTACTTTCGGCAAGCACGCCAAAACTCTGACTCCATAAGCTTTAGCGGTAACAGGTTTTTATTAAATTGCCTCGGTATTCCCTTCTATGTGGCGACACATGTTTAATAAGTTCATCAGTATCTAAGTTAAATATGTAGAATTAATTCTAAATAATTGTTTTGGTTTTGAAAATGTGATGACTACTATGTGGCTTTAACTATGGCAAAAACTCAAAAACATCGGATTGTGTAGCTTCAACCGCGATTTATGTGTAAGCACCGAGATGTTCTAGCTGTTGTTATTTATTGCCTGAAGCTACTTTCCAGTAGTTGTAGCGATTTTATAGACAGGAAGAACTAACCGAAGTTTGGGAAGTATAAAACAAAGACAAAGACCACACAAAACCAAAAACAGTCGCACTCAGTCCTTCATGTGTTATATGTTTGTTTGTTGTTGTTTTACGTCCTAGCAACATCTAAGGTCATATCAGGACAGGTAGCGACTTGTCACATTACACACTCATGGCGATTTTATAGTGCTGCCCCACTGGAAGACCATGCCACCAGCACCATGACCTGATATCCCACTCAGTCACATTATCCTGACACTGAGCCAACCAGTCCTTGCCCTATCCTAATAATGCTGAGCGCCAGGATAGGAAGTGAGAAGTATCAATTTTTAAGTCATTGGTTTCACTCGACCAGGGTTCTAACCCACGACCCCACGATCTACCAGCACGGGAGACGGACGCTCTAACTCATTCGGCCATCCCGTCTGGTATGTTATATATTCCACTACCTACATGCTTAAATCAAATTCAAATCAAATTAAACTGAGTTAAATTGATACGTTGTGCCATTGCCAAAGCCTAAGCCGGGCGCGGTGGTCTGATCGGTTTTAACCCATCCAGTCAATAAGTAAAAGAATGTTTTTTGTAATAAGCTCACACCGAGAGTTTGTTTATTTGTTGTTCTATATCCGATGAACATCTAAAGTCATATCAGGACAGGTACCGACTTGTAACAGTGCACACTCATGGTGACTATATAGTGCTGCCCCACTGGGAGACCAGGCCACCAGCACCCTGACCCAATATCCCACACAGTCACATTATCCTGACACTAAGCTGAGTCCGACCCAATATCCCACACAGTCAGATTATCCTGACACTAAGCTGAGTCCGAACCAATATCCCACACAGTCAGATTATCCTGACACTAAGCTGAGTCTGACCCAATATCCCACACAGTCACATTATCCTGACACTAAGCTGAGTCCGACCCAATATCCCACACAGTCACATTATCCTGATACTGTGCTGACCAGTCCTTGTTCTATCCTAGTAATGTCAAGCGCCAGGTTAGGTAGCAAACAAGTGCCATTTATCTAACTAAGTCATTGCTTTGATTCGGCTGGGAGTCGAACTCCTGAGCGTTCGCACAGGAAGCCTGCGCTTTACCGATTCGGCCATGGCGTCCGGTGCACAGTAAGGAAGAGATCGCCACAAGTTGAAGCGCGTCCCGTTAGAGCTGGCGCACACCTCCCATTTACGATTCGCGCGCTAAAACTGACTGCGACTTGCGACCCGTTTACGACTTAAAACTGGTCGATTCATTTTTCGAATCTTATAAGATTCCAGTTTTAAGCCCTAAAACTGAGTTTTAAGTCACGAATCGCAAGGCTCTGGTGTGCGCGGGGGTCGCACACCTAACGACTAAAACCCAGTTTTATGTGTGAAACAGGCAGTTTTAGGTCGTAAACGGGAGGTGTTAGGGTAGATGAGAGAGGGTGGGGGTGGGGGTGGGGGTGGGTATGTAGCAGGGTCGCCAACCCTTATGGACAGTTTCGCAATAAGGTGTACAATATTTGATGTCGCACTATCATCACCTTACGCTTATCTTTCGGTTTTTCTATTGTCCAATGTTGGCAACTCTGGAATACGATTAATATAGTAATATTATATCAATCTTACGGATTATTCGTAAAAGAATTGATGGGGGTGGGCGAGGTATGCCCCCATTATAACATCCCTTAAAGCCTGCATAGTCCGATGAAGCATCAAATGTTCAAAATCAAAACAATTATCTAGATTTGTTTCTACATATCTAACTTAGATACTGATGCACTTATTAAGTATTTCTTGCCACATAGAAGGGAATATTGAATCGATTTAATAGAACCTGTTACTGCAGAAGCCTATGGTATCAGAGTTTTGGCGTGCTTGCCAACATTATTTTCACATTTTTGAATTTCAAATATCTCAAAAGGTAGGAATTTCAATTAAAAGTTTCTTCAAACTAAAGTCAGGTAGATTATCATGATCAATTTAACATACTTATCTCAGAAAAATGTAAAAAAAACTCAAAACCATCGAACTATGCAACTTTAAGATCTTCTGGTTTTTCATTTTCAAATGTTGGCAACCCTGGCATAGTGGCAGATGTGGATCAGTAGACAGTGAAGGGAGAAGAGGGTGTGTGAGTGTGGGGGGGGGGGGGGGTGAAGGAGGGGAGGTAGAAGGGCCGGCGGTGGGGGGAAGGAGAGAGGCTCCCTGGTGTTTTTCCCATTTAGTGAGAAGGAGGAGAGAGAGAAGGAGAGAGAGAGAGTGGCGCCCTTTGTCGACCTGGCGGCTGGCCGAGGCACTTCTCTAATGGGATCTCTGATTGGCTGGTTGGATAACGTCGCCGACGTCATGCCGAGTGCTGCTCCCTGGTGTCGGGCCCTGGTACCGCTTTGGCGCCATTCTCCTGGTGCCTCAGTGCCTCTGTGTGTGTGTGCCGTGTGTGTGCCGTGTGTGTGCTTTCTATGTGCCGTGTGTGCCGTATGTGTGCCAGGTATCAACATATCCCAGTGTCCCACAACCCATAAGGCCGCAGTCACAGTTTTGACGCTGTCAGCTGTGATCTGTCAGCTGTCAGCTCTCATATGTCAGCTGTCAGCTGTCATCTTCATATGTTTGCATGCATCTGTCATCTGTTAGCAGCTATCTGTCAAGTGTCATCTGTTATCGTCGCTGTTGGATTTATTCGGATCTTACATAGCAACAACAACAGCAACAGCAATGGCAATAACAGCAACAACAGCAATAACAGCAACAACAGCAACATCAATAGCAACAACAACAACACTAGCAACAATAGCAGCAACATCAATAATAATAACACCAACAGCAAAAGCAACAATACCAACAACAGCAACAACAATATCAACAGCAATAGCAGCAACAACAGCAATAGCCATAACAGCAGCAACAACAATATCAACAGCAATAGCGACAACAGCACCAACAACAACAATGATAATAGCAACAACAGCAACAACATCATTAATAATAACAACAACATAATTAGCAACAACATCAACAACAACATCAATAACAACAACAGCAACAACAATAGCAACATCAAAAGCAACAACAGCAATATCAACAACAGCAGCAGCAACAACAACAGCAACAACAACAGCAATAACAACAACAACATCACGAGCAGACGGATTACCTCACGTGACCAGCGATGGCCACCTCCCACAACACCGGAAATGGACTTGAATGAACCGGAAGTGAACCTTAAACAACCGGAAGTGCATGTTGTGTGTGTGCGTGGGGATGGTAGTGGTTGTAGCGCTTCAGGGCTTCTCTGATGGGTTGCTACGCCCGGCTTTAACCGGTCTGACAGTCGGACAGTCGGACGGTCGGATGGTCCCTGTCAGCTGCTAAGTTGCCAAGTCTGACTGGTCTGTGTGTGTGGGTGTGTGGGTGTGTGGGTGTGTGGAACGCTCACTGTCGGTTCAGTGAAAGCAGAGCATTCCGGCTGGCAGGGTGGTCTCAGCAAGCCTGGCTACTGGTGCACGCATGTTGGCGTGTTGGTGACGTCACTGTCGGCTTTGGATGCCGTCACTATGGTTACACGAAGGTGATTATCGCTACATGCAAGTGATTGCCATTACATGTAGGTGATTATCGTTACATGTAGGTGATTATCGCTACATGAAAGTGATTATCGCTACATGAAAGTGATTATCGCTACGTGCCAGTGAGTATCATTACATGAACGTGATTATCGCTACATGAAGGTGATTATCGCTACATGAAAGTGAGTATCGCTACACGCCAGTGAGTATCGTTACATGAAGGTGATTATCGCTACATGAAAGTGAGTATCGCTACATGCCAGTGAGTATCGTTACATGAAGGTGATTATCAGAAATTGCAAGTGATTATCCTTACATGAAGGTGATTATTGCTACATGAAGGTGATTATCGATACATGCAAGTGATTGCCATTAAATGAAGGTGATTATCACCACATAAGTGTGATTATCGGTACATGAATGTGATTATCGCTACATGCAAGTGATTGCCGTTACATGAAGGTTGTTATCACTACATGGAGGTGATTATCACTACATGAAAGTGATTATCGCTACATGAAGGTGATTATCGTTACATGCAAGTGAATATCGCTACATGCCAGTGAGTATCGTTGCATGAAGGTGATTATCAGAACATGCAAGTGATTATCCTTACATGAAGATGATTATCGCTACTTGAAGGAGATTGGAGACTTGGGGAGGATGGTGGAGACTGGGGAAGGATGGTGGAGACTGGGGTAGGATGGTGGGGACGGAGTGAGGATGGTGGATACTGGGGGCGGATGGTGGGGACTGGATGAGGATGGTGGGGACTGGGATAGGATGGTGGGGACTGGGTGAGGATGGTGGAGGGAGACTGGGGTAGGATGGTGGGGACAGGGGGGAGGTGGTGGTGGGGATGGGGAGGGGGACTGGGTGAGGGATGGTGGAGACAGGGAGAGGATGGTGGAGATGGAGGAGGATGGTGGAGACTGGGGGACGATGGTGGGGACTGGGTGAGGATGGTGGAGACTGGGGGCGGATGGTGGGGACTGGATGAGGATGGTGGAGAATGGGGTAGGATGGTGGTGGAGAGTGGGGAGGACTGTGGGGACTGGGGTAGGATGGTGGGGACTGGGTGAGGATGGTGGAAACAGGGAGAGGATGGTGGAGACTGGAGGAGGATGGTGGAGACTGGGGGAGGATGGTGGGGACTGGGTGAGGTGGTGGGGACTGGGGGGAGGAAGGTGTGGGGGACTGGTGAAGATGGTGGAGACAGGGGAGGATGGTGGAGATGGGGAGGATGGTGGGGACTGGGTGGAGGATGGTGGAACAGTGGGGATGGGTGGGAGACTGGAGGAGGATGGTGGAGACGTTGGGTGGATGGTGGGGGACTGGGGAGGATGGTGGGGACTGGGTGAAGATGGGGGAGACAGGGGGAGGATGGTGGAGCCGGGGAGGTGGTGGGGACTGGTGGAGGATGGTGGAGTGGGGGAGGATGGTGGGGGCTGGGGGAGGATGGTGGGGACGGTGGGGGGGGGGATGGTGGAGACTGGACGTGGGATTGGTGCAGACTGGGGGAGGATGGTGGGGACTGGGGGAGGATGGGTGGGGGACTGGGGTACGTGGTGGGGACTGGAGGAGGATGGTGGGGACAGGGGTAGGATGGTTGGAGACTGGGGGAGGATGGTGGGGACAGGGGAAGGTGGTGGAGACTGGGATAGGATGGTGGGGATGGTCTGGGAGGATGGTGGGGACTGGAGGAGGATGGTGGGGACTGGAGGAGGTGGTGGAGACTGGAGGAGGATGGTGGGGACTGGGGGAGGATGGTGGGGACTGGGGGAGGATGGTGGGGACTGGGGGAGGATGGTGGGGACTGGGGGAGGATGGTGGGGACTGGGGGAGGATGGTGGGGACTGGGGAGGATGGTGGGGACTGGGGGAGGATGGTGGGGACTGGGGGAGGATGGTGGGGACTGGGGGAGGAATGTGGGGACTGGGTGAGGATGGTGGAGACTTACTTTGTGTTCGATAATCCCACATCTCTAGATCCTTGGCTCTTGGCGGTTAACATTCTGAGGTAAAACTACATTACGCCAATCGTAACTTCGATTTAAAATGGCTAAATTATGAGATTATATTTGAAGTGTAATCATGCAAATCCAACGTTGGCGTGTTTATCAAAACTCTGCTCCCGTGACTTTCAATCGAAACAGGTTCTATTAAATTGACTTAATATACCCTTCTATGCAGTGTGAAATACTTAATAAGTGCGCAAGTATCTAAGTTATGCCTTGGTCACAAATGCATTACGGCATGCTTGCGGCGACCCTAACTCGCCGCATCGGCCAGACCGTACGGTGACCGCATGGTGGTTTTTTGCTAGCGAGTGTTGTGGTTTTTCTAAGTCGGAGTTATCTTAACTTTGCAAAATCGCAATGCCACAGGCCGCAATGACATCACAACACCGTACGGTCACCTTTTTTTTGTTTTTACATCAATGAATATCAATATGGCACAATTTTCATGTTTGTGTCATCAATATTAAGAAAGCTATGTTTTTATATATTAAATACATGCATAAAGTTAAAGACAAACCCTAAGGTGCCTTGCGGTGACCGTACAATTTGTGAATAGATAAACCGCAGACTGCAATGCCGTAACATTTGCAAAAGCTGCAATGCACACCATAGACCACAACACCGTATGGCTAGGCATTAGATATGTAGGTTCAAACAAAGACCCTATAATACTAAGGCGGCTCACTCCCTATCTCTCCAATGGTAATGTAAATTTTGCAGTGCCACCTGGTGGTGGGTTTGATCAGCCGGCTGCTGGTTGGTGTTTCACATGTAAACACATACAATTATATTATACATGAGATAGGTAAGTATGAATACGCATCAATATGAAATTGCTATGAACAAATACACATCATCATCAGCATCATCATCAGCATCGCCATCATCACACATCTTTCACATTCATATATACATTTATACATATAATATAGCACCTGTTTAACCAAGAGAACAGCCAGCGCACCAAGTGGTGGGTTTGATCATTTTGATTACACAGTACAGGCTGAGTGAGCCGTCTTAGTATTATAGGGTCTTTGGTTCAAATCTAAAGTGTTTTGTTTTCAACAAGTTGCTTTTATCGCGCTGAGTAACTTTAACTTCTGGTCACTGTTTCCAAGTTGTTCTTTCTGCTCCTTTCCCTTTCCCACTCACCATCTAACCGTCACAACCACCTCCCGCCTTCTACTTCTCTCCACCCACGCCCTTCTTCCACTTCCCCACTTCCCCACTTCCTCACTTCCTCACTTCCTCACTTTCCCACTTTCCCACTTCTCCACTTTCCCACTTCCTCACTTTCCCGCTTCCCCACTTCCCCACTTCCCCACCAGCCTCTTGTCTTCAACATATCCACCAGCTTGTCTTACACTTCTTTCCTCCTCCCTCTCCCCACTTCTTTCCTCCTCCCTTTCCCCCCTTCCTTCCTCCTTTCCTCCCCTTCTTTCCTCCTCCCTCTCCCCACTTCTTTCCTCCTCCCACTCCTCACTTCTTTCCTCCTCCCTTTCCCCACTTTTTTTCTCCTTTCCTCCCCTTCTTTCCTCCTCCCTTTCCCCACTTCTTTCCTCCTCCCTTTCCCCACTTCTTTCCTCCTCCATCTCCCCACTTCTTTCCTCCTCCCTCTCCCCACTTCTTTCCTCCTCCCTCTCCCCACTTCTTTCCTCCTCCCTCTCCCCACTTCTTTCCTCCTCTCTCTCCGCACTTCTTTCCTCCTCTCTCTCCGCACTTCTTTCCTCCTCACTTTCCCCACTTCCTTCGTCTCCATCTCCCCACTTCTTTCCTCCTCTCTCTGCACACTTCTTTCCTCCTCCCTCTCCCCACTTCCTTCCTCCTCCCTCTCCCCACTTCTTTCCTCCTCCCTCTCCGCACTTCTTTCCTCCTCACTTTCCCCACTTCCTTCCTCTCCATCTCCCCACTTCTTTCCTCCTCTCTCTGCACACTTCTTTCCTCCTCCCTCTCTCACTTCACTCCCACCCATCCCCGCCTCTGCCTTTTCCGGTTTTTGTTCATTTCAGGGAAAACCACTTACACACCCCCCCCCCCTTACACCCCCCCCACTTACCACCCCCCCTCCACAGACACACACTTACCTCCCTCCCACACACACAACCGACACGTCCCGGCCCCTCACTGCGTGTTCTTATTGTGTATGTGTTCCTAACCCAGGAGGAGGTATAGGGATGACACCTGGCACCAGTAGATCCTCCTCCCCTCCCCTCCCCCCCATTCCTCTCCCCCCTCCATCCTCTTCCCCTTCCTCCCCCCTCACTCCCCTCCCTCCCTTCCCTCCCCTCCCTCCCCTCCCTCCCCCTTCCTCCCCCTCCCCCCCTTCTCCTTCCCCCCCTCCCTTCCCCTCCCTCCTTCCCCTTCCTCCCCCTCCCTCCCCCTTCCTCCCCCTCCTCCCTCACCGCCTCCTCCTCACCCCAGACAACGGAAGCATTCATTGCAGACCCGCCCCACTCCGCGGCCACTGGTGCATAGTAGCAGCCGTCTCCACCTCCTCCCGCACCCCGAGTACTGCATGAGCACAGGACTGCACAGGCATAGGAGTGCTGCACAGGCATATGCATGCTGCATTAGCATAGGTGTGATGCACAGACACAGGAGTGCCGGACAAGCATATACATACTGCACATGCACAGGAGTGCCGCACAAGCATATACATGCTGCATTAGCATAGGTGTGCTACACAGACACAGGAGTGTTGCACAGTTATAACCATGCTGCATTAGCATATGTGTGCTGCACATGCACAGGAGTGCTCAACAGGCATATACATGATGCATTAGCTTAGGCATGCTGCACAGGCATATGAGTGCTGCACAGACATAGACATGCTGCATTAGCATAGGTGTGCTGCACATGCACAGGAGTGCTGGACAAGCATATACATGCTGCACAGGCACATGATTGCTGCACACACATATACATGCTGCATTATCATAGGTGTGCTGCACAGGCACAGGAGTGTTGTACATGCATAAACACGTTGCATTAGCATAGGAGTGCTGCACAGGCACAGGAGTGCTGGATAAGCATACAAATGCTGCACAGGCACAAGAATGCTGCACAGGTGCAGAAATATCGGACATGTGCTTAAGTGCTGCATATGCACAGGAATGATGCACAAGCATGGTAGTGATGCACATGCACAGAAATGATGTACACGCATATGAATGCCACACATGTGCTTTAGTGCTGCTTATGTACAGGAGTGTTACATTGCATATGAGTGATACACATGCACAGGAGTGATGCACATGCACAGGAATGTTGTACATGTACATAGTGATGCACATGCACACAAATGATGCGCAGACCCACATACTCTGCATGCACATGAGGGATGGATATGCACAGGAGTGCTACACTGGCACAGGAATGACACATATGCTTGAATGCAGCCTGTGCACAGGAATGATGTACAGGAACAGTAGTGAGTGTTGTCCATACACATTAGTGATACACAGGTATAGGGATGCCACAAGCATAGATTCTACACATGAATGAGGCACAGGCACAGGCACAGGCACATGCACATGCACAGTTAGAGGCACATGCACATGCACAAGCACATGCACATGTACATGCACAGGCACAGAAGCCACACTGCACTATGCACATGCACATGCACAGGCACAGAAGCCACACTGGACTATGAGTCCTAACCTAGTGGTCACCGTGTTGCATTTGTGTGGTGTGATTTTCGCGCTTTTAAATATTAAGTCCTCTTAAAACAATATTTTCAGCTACATAAGTAGGGTATTTAAAGTTGCATAATCCTACGGCTTTTTAGGTTCTGCCATATGATTTAAAGTTGCATAGTCCGATGGATTTGAGTTTCTCTCATTTTCTGAGCTAATTATATTGTTATAATCTACTTTACTTTAGTTTGAAGTAACTTTTATTCTAATTTGCTAACATTGGAGATATTTGAAGTGCAGATAGTCCAAATTAATTTTGCCAAGCACACCAAAAGTCTGACACCATAGATTTCTGCAGTAAGGGGTGCTATAAATTGTCCGGGAGTTCCCTTCTCTGTGGCGACAAATGTTTAATAAGTGCACCATTATCTAAGTTAGATATGTGGAATTAAATCTAGGTAATTTATATATTTTTTAAATAAATGTTATCCTCTTATTCGACTAAGCAACTTTAAGTAAATATAGCGAGTGCTAGTTGTACAGGTGTGAGGCAGACCCAGGCGAGGAGGAAGAAGCCAGGTGGCAGCACCAGGCGAGGCAGAAAGCCTGACCAGTTAATGAGTAGAGGAGTGTCATTAGTTGGTTAGGTGTCAGTTTATATTTTATTCTACCGCATTGGTAGATCATGGGATCGTGGGTTTGAAACCTGGTCGAGTAAAACCAATGACTTAAAGATTGATACTTGTCACTTCCTAGCCAGGCGCTCGGCATTATTAGGATAGGGAAAGGACTGGTTAGCTCAGTGTCAGGATAATGTGACTGAGTGGGATATCAGGTCATGGTGTTAGCGGCCTGGTCTCCCAGTGAGGCAGCACTATAAAGTTGCCATGAGTGTGCACTGTCACAAGTCGGTACCCATCCTGATATGACCTTAGATGTTGCTAGGACGTGAAACAACAACAAACAAACATATTTTATTCTAAAGGATTGACTTTGGAGCTACCGGAAGTGGAAATATGGCAAAGTAATGTTGGTCTCATGCGGGAGGAAGTGGAGGTAAGGAAGCACTATACAAAAAAAAAGACTTACTGTCAACAGTGGGGATATTGACTCGACTAACTATGTGTGATGTAGCCTGCTAATCTTGTGGTGGCTTAACCCAACACACACACACACCACACACACCCCACACACCCACACACACACCCAGCTCTGGAGGTGCTGTATGCACACATTACCAGGTGACATAGGTACACTGTTAGAGCACAGACACAAACCACACACACCCCACACCCAACCCACACACACACACACACCCAGCTCTGGAGGTGGTGTATGCACACATTATCAGGTGACATAGGTACACTGTTACAAGTGTTAGAGCACACACACAAACCACACACACACCCCACACACACCCCACACACCCACCCACACACACCCCACACACCCACACACACACCCAGCTCTGGAAGTGGTGGATGCACACATTACCAAGTGACATAGGTACACTGTTAGAGCACACACACAAACCACACACACCCGACACCCACCCCACACACCCACCCCACACACCCACACACACACCCAACCCATAAACCACACACCCACCACACACACCCACACACGCACCCACACACACACCCCACACACACACCCCACACACCACATACACCCCACACCGCCCCTCGGAAGCTGGTGCATAATGCAGCGGTAGGGGGAGGGTTGGTGTTCGGTTATTGGAGTTTTACGTCCTGGCAACATCTAAGGCCATATCAGGACGGGTACCAACTTGTGACAGTGCGCCCTCATGAATGAGGTTAGTGGTTATAGGGAAGATAGAGAGAGGGGGTGGGGTGGAGGAGAGGGGTGGAGATGGGATGGAAGGGCAGCAGAAGCGTGGTGGTGTATAGAGAAGGGAGAGAGGGAGGTGGAGGAGGTGAGGTTGGGTGTGAGAGGTGAATGGAGATGGGGGTTGGGAGGTGAGGGAGGGAGGTGGGAGGGAGGGAGGGAGTGGAGGAGGAGGGAAGGAGAGGAGGGGGGGAAGGAGGAGGAGGGGGAGGGGAGGGAGGGGAGAGAGGGAAGGAGGAGGAGGAGGGGAGGGAGGGGAGGAGGGAAGGAGGAGGAGGTGAGGTTGGGTGTGAGAGGTGAAGGGAGATGGGGGTTGGGAGGTGAGGGAGGGAGGTGGGAGGGAGGGGAGGGAGGTGGAGGAGGAGGGATGGGAGGAAAGGGGGGGAAGAGGGAGGAGGGGAGGGGGAGGGAGGGGGAGAGGGAATGAGGAGGGGAGGGGAGGGAGGGGAGGGAGGGAGGGAAGGAGGAGGGGAGGGGAGGGGAGGGAGGTGAGGGAGGGAAGGAGGAAGAGGGGACGGGAGGGAGGGGAGGGGGGTGGAGGAGAAGGGAGGGGGAATGGGTTGGAGGAGAGGAGGGGAGAGAGGTGGAGGAGGAGGGAGGGGAGGGGGGAAGGGGAGGAGAGGGGAGGAAGGGAAGGAGAGAGAGGTGGAGGAGGAGGAAGGAGGAAATAAAATTTCGAAATAGATTCGCCGGCGGAGAACATTTTGAGGGAGACTTTATTTTGTGACACCGGCTGGTTAACGTTGGTCCATATATTGCTTGTAGCTTGAGTTTGGCCTGTTGGTAGGAGGATGAGTGATGCGGCTTAAGGCCGCCAGGAGGCACCAGCGACTGTGTGTAGGGATGAAACAAGGATCACGTGACCAGCGCAGATGGGGCGGGAGGGGGGGGGGGCTCCCCTTGCCCGGATTTAAGCAAGATAACACTAACAAGAAAAAAAGGTGTATCTCGAAAAGCCCCCCCCCACCCCCACCCCATTGAAATTGGGAAGAAAAAAAGGTCTGTTTCAATGTGTAATGGCAGTTCTACGCAGTGTACAAGGTTCTGGGTTCAAGTCCAAATGTAGATCTTTTTCCAAAACGAAACTAGCTCTTCACATGTATGCATATAATGCTGAAGCTTATGGGGGTCAGAGTTTTGACAAGCACGCCAAAATTAAATCAGCATGTTTACACTTCAAATATTAAATAAATGAGTCAATTGAAAGCGAAGTTACTTCAAACTAAAATAAAGTGGATTAAGATAATCAACCTAATATATATCGACCAGATCGGATGGCGGAATGAGTTGAGCGTCCCTCTCCCGTTTTGGTAGGTTGTTGGATTCGAACCCTGGTCAAACCAAACCAATCACTTTAAGATTGATACTCGCTTCCTAAACTGGCGCTAGGCATTAATAGGATAGGGCAAGGACCGGTTGGCTCAGTGTCAGGATAATGTGACTGAGTGGGATATCAGGTCATGGTGATGGTGAGGTGGTCTCCCAGTGGAGCAGCACTATACATTCACCATGAGTGTGCACTGTCACAAGTCGGTGCCCATCCTGATATGACCTTCAATGTTGCTAGGACATAAAACAACAAAAACAAACAAACACGAGTCAGTACCCGTCCTGATATGACCTTAGATGTTCCGAGGACGTAAAACTCCAACAACCAACCAACCAATCTATTTAAGAAAAAATGTTGGCGAGTGGGAACAGGGTACACACCCGCACACACAATGTAAAGCCTCAGTCAGACCTCACCGGATTGAGGAACCGGATAGAAAATGGACACTGTCCGGTGAAATACGGCAATGTACAGTTTATATATGGCTGGCATCCAGCGTGTCCATTGGTGGTGTCCGGCAGTGTCCAGTACAAGTTTTGAACATGCACAAAATTTGTACCAGACACCACCGGACTGAAGTGTAAGGTTGGTGTCCATTTTAAGCCTGTTTAGTCCGTTTTGTCCATTTCATGTACATTACTCATCCGTTAGGTGTCTGGTTTGTATCCTGAAGAGTCCATTGATGATGATGCGGGAATTCGGTCTGTCAGTTTTTGGTGCATCCGTGAACAGTCCGGTAGGTATCCGCTAGGTGTCCGGTTGGTGTCCGGTTGGTGTCCGTTTGGTGTCTGGTCCGTCCGTTTGACACTTGTTTGCCGTCCGGTTCTCGTCCGTTGGCTATTCGTTAATGTACGTTTAGCGTCTGTTTAGCATCCGTTTTGTCTGGCGGCCGCTGCAACAGTTCGACACCGGACACCACAGGACTAGACAATTCTTTGTCCGGTGGTGTCCGGTACTTAGTATGGTAAGGTCTGACTGGGCCTTAAGCAACCAACGCAGGACCACTGCACAATTCAGCAGCACAAGCAGCACAGACTTTGACCAAATTAATGATATAAATACCATGTTTGTTTGTTTGTTGTTGTTTTACATCCTAGCAACATCTAAGATCATATAATGACTGTGAAGGTGTCTGATCATTGTGACAGTGCACACTCATGGTGACTTTATAGTGCTGCCCCATTGGGAGGCCAGGCTGCCATCACCATGACCCGATATCCCACTCATGCACATTATCCTGACACTGGGCCAACCAGTGCTATCCCTATCCTAATAATGCTGAGCGACAGCCTAGGAAGCGATAAGTATCAATTTTTAAGTCATTGGTTTGACCAGACCAGGATTCGAACCCACAAACTCATGGGTTCGGATTATAAATATCAACTTGTGTGTACATGGATCATGTGGAACTAAATATGTTATTATTATTATTATATAGACTGGCAGCAAATATGACAAGTAAAACAAATATATAACTCCAGAAACCACTATCTTAAATAGTTCCGCCTACCTATACTTGTATAATATTTATACTTCTTATATTTATCTCAAAAGATGACAGAAACTCAAACGCCATCGGGGCTATGCAACTGTTAACGTGGGGTTTTCGTCTGTTAGTTAGCGTCAGTCTGTGTCAGACCTCTGGGGTGGCCTGGTGTCGCAGTTTAAAAGGGTACCCGGTTTAAAACGGGGCTTTTCACAATGCGCATGCACATGGATTTCTGCCTGCTTAAGATTGTACCTATGTTTAGTAACTTGTTAATTGCTTGTTAACTTGTTAGTGCAGAGGATAATATAGACTATCAAGCGACTACAGTGATTACTGAAAGAGTCCTCGCTTGTCTCGCCCTACATTTCCAGAGAGCTCCTCCACAAGCCAGAAATTCAGATAAGATTTCAGGCTTGCCATTCGACTTTGATGCATGCGCATTGTGAAAAGCCCCAGTTTAAACTGCGACACCACCGACCTCAGCTAGATGTCAGCTTCCTTCAGGCTTCAGAGCCCATATCTGGCAATAACTGATTGCAGTCGACTCCGAGACGGTTCTGCGACGTCTTTGATGGGTATATGCGTTCAGGGTGCACCTCGGAGTTGCCTCGGAGACACCTCGCTTTTCAGATAGGAGGCAAAAAATGCCTAGGAAATGGCCGCCGGATTCAATGGTTTCAGCCAATCAGAGCTGTTCTTTTCAATTGCAAATGGCTGACCCCTATGGAGGGCACCATTTTCAAGGCACCCGACAGCTAAAGTCGTTCAGACTAGCGCGATATCCGGAATATCTCCGAAGCATACCTTCAACGCGGCCCTGGTGTAAGTCGTGGCCGGACACTTCTGGTCATTGTTTGAAGCTGCGGCAAGATTCCTGCATTGTGTTAAAACTGTGCATGTGCATTGACCGCTGCGCACTTCGCTGAGGCAACACGGCGGCGGGACACTTCCGGTGGTGTAAGCATGGGCATGAAAGCGAGGCTGGCCCCACCGCAGCATGCCCTGCGGCGGGATGGTGGTGGTGGTGGGGGGGGGGGGGGTCCACATTGAATAAAATACCACTGTATTTATGTATGTATGTATGTGTGTGCATGTGTGTATGTGTATGTATGTATGTGTGTAGGCAGGTAGGGGAGCGGGACATAGCTCAGGCGGCAAGGTGTCGGGTCATCCGATCAATCCTTCTCAGTAGACCCATTTGCAGTTTGGGTTATTTTCCGTTCCAAGCAGTGGTCCACAACTGGTCCATCAAAGGCTGTGGTATGTGATATCCTGTCCGAGGGAAAGTGCATATAGAAGAACCCTTGCTGCTTATTGGACAGAGTAGCCTATGTGGTGGCAGCGGGTTTCCTCCAAAGAAATATGTCAGAATGACTATATGGTTGACGTCCAATAGCTGATGATAAAAATGAATGTTCTCTAGAGGCTATGTTAAATTAAATTAAACTTTTTTGTGTATCTGTGTATGAATGTATGTATTATGAATGCATGTGTGTATGCATGATTGATGTATGTGTGTATGTATGTGTGTATGTATGGATGTATTTATTATGTATGCATTTGTGTATGTATGTGTGTATGTGGGTATATGTCTATCTGTGTATGTCTGGATGTGTGTATGTGCATATGTGCATATGTGTATGTGTGTATGTGTGTATGTGCATATATGCATGTGTGTATGTGTGTATGTGTGTATGTGTGTATGTTTGTATGTGTGTTTATGTATGGATGGATGTATTATGTATGCATGTGTGTATGTATGTAGATATTATGTATGTGTAATGTATGTATGTGTGTCTGTCTGTATGTGTGGATGTGTGGATGTGTATATGTGTATACTTGTATATGAGTGTGCGCGTGTGTATATGTGTGTATGTGTGTATATGTGTATGTGTTGTGAGGGGTGATACAAATGGGAAATATTGCACCTACAGTGGAAATCGAACCCACTTCTCTTGCATTCCGGGCCAGTGTGCTAACCATTACACCACCTCGGCTTCCTGTACTAGTACTAAGACGAGCCTTGCATCGGAACAAGCTGAATACTGACTGACAGAGGTGCGCGGTTCACATATCTCCCGCTAGGGGGGAGAAGGCCGCTGCAGTCTGGAATAGGCAGATTGATGATATTTGTTTGTTTTACGTCCTAGCAACATCTAAAGTCATATCAGGATGTGTACCGACTTGTGACAGTGCACACTTATGGCGAATGTATAGTGCTGCCCCACTGGGAGACCAGGCCGCCAGCACCATGACCTCATATCCCACTCAGTCAGATTATCCTGACACTAAGCCAACCAGTCCTTGCCCTGCCCTAATAATGCCGAGCACCTGGCCAGGAAGCGACAAGTATCAATGTTTAAGTCATTGGTTTGACTCGACCAGGGTTTGAACCAATAAAGTGCACCAGAACGCAAGTAATATGTGTACGTTGAAATCTATATAAGTGTTTTTGTCATTGGTTTGACTCGACCAGGGTTCAAACCCACAAACCCATGGGTTCGGATCCCCCAATCTCCCAAAACAGGAGACGCACGCTCAAGTGATTCGGGCATCCCGTCTGGTACAGATGGATGTTATTGCTATTAAAGCGCATGCGCAGATCACATTACAATAACAAAGGATGTTATTGCTATTATTAAAGCGCATGCGCAGATGACATTACAATAACAAAGGAAACTATCCCTGTATGTCTCCCGGACAATAAGAAGCAATGCCTACTTAGCATGTTTTACACATCGTCCTGCATCACTACTCAACCGTCCTCATATGACCTTAGATGTTGCTAGAATGTAAAACAACAAATAAATCACTACTCAAGTACTAGAACTCCATTTTTGTTGTCTTTTTTTTATATTTTCAATTTATTTTAGTTTATTGTTATTAGCAAAACTATATTGACAATGTACAGGGTTTTTTTCTTGAAGATTTAAAAAAAAAAAAATATATATATATATATATAATACATGCATTGACCTCCCCCCCCTCCCACACACACACACACCCTTAAAGGCAATCTGACATGACCCAGGCAGAAATACCAGAATGGGAATACCTGGCTTTGTTTTTTATTGGGTATATTTTGGAACTACTTAAGCTAAGATTCCATATATGTGGTATGCGGCATGCGAATGCTTTCGCATTCGCACTGATCGGTCCATTGAGAGATCCACTTTGCCATCCACGCATTCACATTCGCATTTGCAACCGGACATGTGGAAGCACCGCCATGCGTTTACATGCTGTTCCGTTTTTTTGTCGCATTTGCATTTGCATACCGCATACTGCATACCGCGTATAATTGTGGAATCTTAGCTTAAGTGTTTATTAAACACTTTTGGGCTATTCTAAGCTATGTGACCTCTGCTGTCAAGATTTGACTATTAGGGTAGGTCAGCCATACTTGTTATTAATTGTAAGCATGTATGCATACTTATAGGAAGACTGGGTGCAGTGACCGAATCGGTAGAGCACGGGCCTCGCGTGCGGAAGGTCGGGAATTTGGTTCCTGATCGCGTCAAACCATTGTCTTACAAAATTGATACCTGTCGCTTCCTAGCCAGATGCTCGGCATTATTAGGATAGGGCAACGATGGTTGGCTCAGTGTCAGGAAAATGTGACAGGTCATGGTGCTGGCGGTCTTGTCTCCATAGTGGGGCAGCACTATAAATTTGCCATGAGTGCACACTATCACAAGACGGTACCCGTCCTGATATTACCTTAGATGTTGCCAGGACGTGAAACTCCAACAACCAACCTACCCCCGACCTGAGTGCATCTTGACACTCAAACCGGGCCACTTCTACAGTCACGTGACCCACAGTCACGTGACCCAGAGTCACGTAATCTACAGTCACGTGATCACGTGACTGTGTCCGAAGACGGGACCCAGGGGTCTGGTTGGTTGACTCATGGTGACTTCATAGTGACACCCTACTGCGAAATCGGGCTGCCGGCACTGTTACCCAAATATCACACTCAGTCACATTATCCTGACACTAAGCTAAACCAGTCCTTGTCCTATCCTAATAATGTGGCGCAACTGGCCAGCAAGCGACAAGTATCAATTTTTTTAAGTCATTGGTCTGATTCGACCAGGGTTTGAATCAAATTCAAAACGTGAGACGGACGCTCAACTCATTCGACCATCCCGTCTGGTTCGCCAGGGGCCTGAGTTTCTACTTGATGCTGCGCCAACCATTCTGTTGAACTCAGGATAAGTGAACACAGTATCCATTCCGAAACTATTGTTCCACTTAAAGCTGCATAGTCCGATAAAAGCACCACATATATGTGTGTTGTTGTTTTATGTCCTAGCAACATCTAAGGTCATATCAGGATGGGTACCGACTTGTGACAGTGCACACTCATGGCAAATTTATAGTGCTGTCCCACTGGGAAACCAGGCCACCGTCACCATGACCGGTATCCCACTCAGTCACATTATCCTGACACTGAGCACACCAGTCCTTGCCCTGTCCTAATAATGCCGAGTGCCTGGCTAGAAAGCGACAAGTATCAATTTTTAAGTCATTGGTTTGACTCAACCAGGGTTCGAACGCATGACCCCATGATCTACCAGCATGGGAGATGGACGCTCTAACTCATTCGGACATCCCATCTGGTCCAGCACCACATATATGCGAAAGAAAACCACTTATATAGATTTCAACTTACACATATTACTTGGGTACTTGTGCTCTTTATTGGTTCGAACCCTGGTCGAGTCAAACCAATGACTTAAAAATTGATACTTGTCACTTCCTAGCCAGGCACTCGGCATTATTAGGATAGGGCAAGGACTGGTTGGCTCAGTGTCAGGATACTGTGACTGAGTAGGATATCGGGTCATGGTGCTGGTGGCCTGATTTCCCAGTGGGGCAGCACTATAAAGTTGCCACGAGTGTGCACTGTCACAATTCGGTATCCGTCCTGATGCGACCATAGATGTTGCTATGATGTAAAACAAAAACAAACAAAACCTATTAATACATTTATGTCGGAAAAGGATAGAACTTCAAAATCCAAAAAATAGAACTATACAACTTTAACAGATGATCCCTTGACCAATCACACTGCGTTTATAAATAGATATCACCAGAACCGAGACCCTTGAATGAACCCTCCTCATGCCCGGATTAGCTCACTTGACCTAGTTTCCATTGAAACCAATGCTGTGGTGGTTAAAACCTGCGACACCGACTAAATGGGACTAACAACTGGCTAAAGCTAGGATTCCTTACACGCGGTATGCGGTCTGCGAATGCGAATGCGAATGCGGCAAAAAATCGAAACGCCTTGAACTCAATGGACTACAACCCTTACACGCGGTATGCGAATGCGAATGCGAATGCGAATGCGAATGCGACAACTCGATCGGTCCCTGTAGCGATCGGTACGGCATGCGGCATGCGGCACCCAGGGTGTGAATAGAAACCTGAGTCTGATGTGTCCATTAGTTTAACACTAGGAGAGGCGACTGAGCATTACGGAACGGTCACGCACAAGGCTTCTGAGTGGAAACATATGGTAGTGGTGGTGGTGGGGGTTCTGGTTAGTAAAAATGCTACCAGAGCCACAAAAATAGGAATACTTATCTATAATTTGGTAATTATAAAGGTAAGAACCTCCTTGTGAGGTACCAAGAGTTACATAGATATAGATGCCATATTAGGCCATATACAGTGCAGTATGGAGTATACTTGTTTATTTTTATTTTTTAAATATAGCCAGTCGTGTGCCGCATGCCGCATGCCGCATACCGCGTAGAAGGAATCTTCCCATTCGCATGCCGCATACCGCATGCCGCATGCCGCAGTCCGCATACCGCGTGTAAGGAATCTTAGCTTAAAGCTACACGCGGTATGCGGCATGCGAATGCGAATGTGGCATGCAGCATGCTGCATGCAAATGGGTTGATTCCACCCACGGGGCATGCGGCATGCGGCATGCAGCGATTTGGTTTGCCTTGTACACAGTAACAACTTTAAAAAGTCCATATTTTCTTTAATATTAGAGCGATTTTCACAAATGAAGTGTCATTTTATTTAAAATTCAATATACTAACAGGTGAAATCCATTAAATCAAGCTCAAACTATTTTTGCAAATTACTGAATGTCGTATATGCAGTGTAGATACCCAATGTGATAGGGGAAGCCTCCCCCACCATTAAGTGAAACCCCACACCCTGCCTTATCAGGCTTTCCCCTTGCGTTTCGGCATTCAGATGCCGCATCGATGGCTACAGGGACCGATTCAGTTGCCGCATTCGCATTCACATTCGCATTCGCATTCGCATTCGCATTCGCATTCGCATTCGGACGTATGGAAGCACCACTATTCACTTAGATGCTTTTCCATTTTTTGCCGCATTCACATTCGCATTCGCATGCCGCATACCATGTGTAAGGAATCCTAGCTTAAGCCCACTTGACCTAGTTTCCATTGAAACCAATGCTGTGGCGGTGAAAACCTGCGACACCGACTAAATGGGACTAACATTACAACTGGCTAAGACTGCGGTATGAGTGGGCAGAACGCTGACCTGTCGGTCGTCGGTCGTCGGTCGTCGGTTGTCGGTCGTCGGTAGTCGGTCGTCGGTCGTCGGTCGTCGGTCGTTGGTCGTTGGTCGGTCGTCGGTCGTCGGTCGTCTGTCGTCGGCCGTCGGTCGTCGGCCGTCGGTCGTCGGTCGTCAGTCGTCTTTCGTTGGTTGTCGGTCATCGGTCGGTCACATGACCGTCCATTACTCAAAGGCCGTAATCGATTTATCATCTCGGATCATCCCAACCACTTTTTTGCTCATGTACAGACCCTGCAACCTCAGGTTGCATAAACGAACGCCCTCGAGGTGGACAAAATGGTGTCTTAATCAAAAACTGCTGGGTGTTTTTTAAAATAACTAATAACACAGCAAGATAGGATTTACAGTATTTCATGATTGCATAGTGTATTTATATGTCCACGTCATTAATATGGGTGGTCATACTTCTATTCACACAAAAACAAACATTAAAAAAAACATGTAAGACTTGCACTGGTAGCTACAGGCCTCGAGGTACCAGAACAGTCATTGCTCCTGATGCTCCCAGCCAAGAGGTGGGGCATTGGGGTCGGATCATTTCTAGGATACGTGTATTTCTAGGTTCACCTCGGAGTGTTCTATGTGAAATTTTGATGACTCAAATGATCCGAGTGGTCCGGACTGTCATAATCGAATATGGCCTCAAAGTCTGTCTGCGAGTGACATCACAGTGTCTGACGTCACGGCCGGAGAGAGCTTGGAGAGTGGCGGGGTCTGCGATTAGCGCCCGGTTGTTGGTTGGTTGACTGTCCTGGCAACATCTAAGGTCATATTAGGGTAGGTACCGACTTGTGACGGTGTGCACTCATGGTTACTTCATAGTGTTGCCCCAGTGGGAGGCCTGATATCCCAATCAGTCACATTATCCTGACACTGAGCCAACCAGTGCTTGCCCTACCTAATAATGCACAGCGCCTGGCTAGGAAGTGACAAGTATCAATTTTTTAAGTCATTGTTTTGACTCGACCAGGGTTCAATCGAATCCCACTATCTACAAAAACGGGAGACGGATGCTCAACTCATTTGGCCATCCCGTCTGGTCTTGGCGCCCGGAGTAGGACTAGGAGGACTCCAGGCCTGGGGGGTGGCAAACCAACAATTCACCGACACTGACGTGTTAGTCACACACTGAATGGGCGGAGTGTCCGAATCTTAAAATACCCACCAATGAAAGATGGAGAAGAAACTGGGCTTCATTAGCATATCAAGCATGGCTGTCTTTGAGAGGGAAATTTGATTGAACCGAAGGAATGAAAACATTCAGACGCTCATTCTCCTTGAAAATTAATCAGGATCGTCCTGAAAATTATATCAGTAAGCTCAGGTTTTCCTCTACCTAATCCGAACAATATTTTGTTGAGATTTATATCATACTCGGCAAGGTTGGTCTGAGAAATGACCATGTCTTATCTCCAGCAGCAGAGTGATGAGCATGTTTTTGATTGAAGCTTCTGTTTCGGCAGAAAAAGGATGACCTTAGAGTATGGGAGGTGCCAGACATTGAAAACATTTCTGAAGCCTACTGTCGCCCGAGGGAATCTCTTTAATCATCTTAATAAAGTTAACCTATTTGCGACCTTGACTTGTAGTCAACTAGCAATGCCTATAAAAGTGAACTTCAGTTTTTGCCTCATATTAATTAAAAATATGTATGATCATATGCAGCTTTTGATTCCGATTATTTTGGAATAAGAAATAGAGTGATAGTGTAAGTAGAACAGAAGTTATGATATTTCAAAGAATTTATCATTAACCCTGATGATATTCAGCAAGTTTATCATGAAATATCTGACAGAATAACAAAGCTAATGGTCTGGGGAAAAATGGAGCCTGTTTTTTTGTGCTATACAGAGTGAGATTCTTTAATATTGGACAAATTATACGCAACATAGCTTTTGTGTTGGGGCCTTAAAAACCTAGATTTCCCTAATTTGGAAATGTGCACAAAAAATTGAAAAAAAATGAATCTTTAAAACCTCATAATTTCAGAAGTTTTCAAGAGATCTATATACATTTGATATCACTGGAATCATTTATTTTATAGTTTTATATTTTTAAAGGATTGTGCGTTTAGTTCCTTGTGAACGCGCGATTAGTTGTTAGTGAAGTGGCGCTGGTTGATGACGCAGGGCCCCTCCGGGTGGTGAGTGAGTAGGCGCAGGAGGCGGGAGAGAGGGGAGGGGCCAGGACGGGTGGGTGCAGGATGGGGGAGGGAGGAGGCGGGGGCGGGGGCGGGGAGAGAGGCCGGGCAGGGGTCGACGTGCCGGGAGAGGAGGGCATTCAGTCCGTCAGGACGCGTCGCACGGACCGGTCTCAAACGCCGGGAGGACAGGACCGATGGGCACCCAGTATGCAAGTACAAGGAGGAGCCCGGAGGGGGTGGGGTGGGGGGCGGGGGGGTGGAGCTTGGGGGGAGGGGGGCGGATGGGGGGTGGAGGTTTGGGGGAAAGGGGAATGGGAAGGCTGCGAGGGAAGGGTGGAGCAGAGGGAAGTTGGTTTGTTTGTTTGTTGTTCTACATCCTAGCAACGTCTAAGGTCATAACAGGACGAGTACCGACTTGTGACAGTGCACACTCATGACGACTTTATAGTGCTGCCCCACTGGGAAATCAGGCTGCCAGCATCATGACCGGATATCCCACACAGTCATATTATCCTATTAATGCCGAGCGTCAGGCTAGGAAGCGACAAGTATCAATTTTATAAGTCATTGGTTTGACTCGACCAGGATTTCAAACTCCCGACCTTCCACATGGGAAGCTTGAGCTCTACCTGTTTTATAAGTCTTCGGTTTGACTCGGCTGGGGGACCAGACGGGATCGCCGAATGAGTTAGAGCGTCCGTCTCCCGTGCTGGTAGATCGTGGGGTCGTGGGTTCGAACCCTGGTCGAGTCAAACCAATGACTTAAAAATTGATACTTGTCGCTTCCTAGCCAGGCGCTCGGCATTATTAGGATAGGGCATGGACTGGTGTGCTCACTGTCAGGATAATGCGACTGAGTGAGATACCAGGTGATGGTGCCGATGGCCTGGTTTCCCAGTGGGGCAGCACTATAAAGTCACCATGAGTGTGTACTGTCACAAGTCGGTACACGTCCTGATATGACCCTAGATGTTGCTAGGACGTAAAACAACAAACAAACAAACAAAACTCGGCTAGGGTTCGAATTCACGACCTTCCGCACGGGAAGCCTGCGCTGTACTGATTCGGGTAGAAGGGCGGGTAGGGGCGGGTAGGGGCGGGTAGGGGCGGGTAGGGGCGGGTAGGGGCGGGTAGGGGCGGGTAGGGGCGGGTAAGGAGGAGAGTAAGGAGCGGAGATGGACTGGTCTGGGATACACACGGGTAGAGAGATAAGGAAATGGGCGGGGGGGGGGGGAGAAAGGGAGAGATAATGGAGTGGCGGACAGGCGAGCAGACAGACAGACAGACAGACAGACATACAGATAAGTAATCAGACAGATACAACAATCGGACAGGCAGATAAGAGAGCGATAAAATGAGCCGTAGATGGATCGTTTTAGGATTTTAGGCTTTGGGTTTACATTGTCATTACTGAAGTTATCAGGAAAATTATAAATAAGAAACGCTTGTTTGCCACTATACAGACAAAGAAACTTATTTATTTTGGCCACATCATTCGTCAGAGTTCAATATACCGTACATTCTTGGAAGGGAAGGTGAATGGCAGCAGAGGGAGAGGGAGACCAAGAACATCATGGTTTACAAATATTTCACAGTGGACAGGCTTGAATTATTCACAGTCTATCAGAACAGCACACCATCTGGACAAGTGGAGAACCATTGCATCAAACCTTCGACTAGAGGACGACTAGAGGACGGAACTATTGATTGATTGAGATGGATCATGGTGGGTGGTGGTGGTGGTGGTGGTGGGGGGGGGGAGGTTGTCATGAGATGCACAGGAGCTGAGAAGGGTGGGGGAGGGGGAGAGCGGAGGCAGCAGGACAGATGGTGAAAGGACAGGGGACTTGGGACAGGGACAGGGACAGCGAGGCAGAAGTTGGGTTTGGAATGAGTTAGAGCCATATACCGTGACACCTAAATCTAAATCGACCGACCTTGGGAATGATTTTAAGTTGTCCATTTAGGGAGGTTCTCGGCTTAGGGAGTTCGATTATGGTTACAGTGGCATTGTTGGGACCCAAATAAAGCGATCGATATAGGGGAGTGGTCGATCTATGGAGGTGGTCGGTTAGAGATGTTTTACTGTACCATTCGCCTATATCGATCGCTTTATTTGGGTCCTGACAATACCATTGTAACCATATTCTAACTTCCTAAACCGACCACCTCCCTAACTGGACCACTAATAGTCGGTCCCATGGTTGGTCGGTTTAGAGAGGTTTTACTGTAGTTAGTTCCCAGCCGAGGTTGGAATCAGTAAGAACCATATACAGTAAAACCTTTCTAACTGGACCGACCATGGGACCGACTTTAAATGGTCCATTTAGGGAGGTTGTCGGTTTAGAGAGTATTTTTCATCGCTACAATGGTATTGTATGGGCGATCGTTTAGGACCCAAATAAAGCGTTCGATATATGGGAGTGGTCGATCTGTGGAGGTGGTCAGTTAGAGAGGGCTTTTACTGTAGATAGTTGCCAGCTGGGAGCTGATGCTGCTCTTATGTGGCTTGGTTGGTTGGCTGGTTGTTGGAGTTTTACATTCTAGCAACATCTAAAGGCATATCAAGATGGATATTATTATTAACTTGTGGCAGGGCGCACCCATTGCTAATTTGTAATGCTACCCAACTCGGAAATCAGGCCACCAGCAGTATGACCCAATATCCCACTCAGTCACATTATCCTGACACTAGAGCAAACAAGTCCTTGTCCTATCCTATTAATGCCGAGTGCCAGGCTAGGAAGCAACAAGTATCAATTTTTAAGTCATTGGTTTGACTCGACCAGGGTTCGAACCTGTGGTAAATCCCACGATCTACCAAAACCGGGAGACTGACGCTCAACTCATTCGGCCACCTCGTCTGGTCGATGTGTGCATATTCTTATACATACATAACATATACATATATTACGGGATGGCCGAATAAGTTAGAGCGTTCGTCTCCCGTGCTGGTACATCGTGGGGTCGTGGGGTCGAGTCCCGGTCGAGTCAAACCAATGACTTTAAAATTGATACTTGTTCCTTCCTAGCCAGGTGCTCGGCATTATTAGGATAGGGCAAGGACTGGTGTGCTCAGTGTCAGGATAATGTGACTGAGTGGGATACCAGGTCATGGTGCCGGTGGCCTGGTTTCCCAGTGGGACAGCACTATAAAGTTGCCATGAGTGCGCACTGTCACAAGTCGGAACCCGTCCTGATATGACCTTAGATGTTGCTAGGATGTAAAACAACAACAAACAAACAAACATGTAGAACAAATCCTCCGGTGTGACTGACACTGGTAAATATCCGGGGGAAGTGAGGGGGCCGAGATGGCGCCACCAGTACAATGTTGCATCTTATGGAGAATAACAATAATAATGATAATATTAATAAGTAATATTCCCTCACGTATCTTTATACTCACATAATACCTTATACATCACATATATAAAGTGTGTATCTATAGATATACACACACTTAAGTGGCATATTGACTGGTGTCAAGTGCCACAGAGTCCACACAGTATTATGAGTATACACTATTCGGAAGTGATGAGGTATGAGTCTATAAATAGCCATTTCGGCTGGCACGAGTCACACTGCCCCCCTCCCCCCTATCCCCTACCCCCCCCCCCCCCCCATGTACGTGTGTATGTGAATACCGCGTTGCCCCCGATAACGACTGACTATCATTAGTATCAGCGTTTGAGATACCAGTATCAATAACATGTCAAGCGTGCCTCTCTCAGACTCTTGAGTGGTTCGTAACCTTACGATGGTTACCGGCTGCAAAACTGCAGCAATATAGAAAGGCGCCGATAAATCAGTCCAATCTTTGGATTGAAGATCAATCTTCAGGTGGGACGATTGTAGAAGCGGAGATCTATTTACAAAATTGTTAATGAGGCATCGTTGGGGTGGATCCGGATCACTCCAGCCCAGTGGTAGCAGTGCACTTGTGTCCAGTAGCCGATGGTTTAGGAGGAAGGAACAGGTAAAGGTGTGTTCTGCAGCAAGAGCAAAGC
Source organism: Branchipolynoe longqiensis (assembly GCA_030323885.1). NCBI lineage: Eukaryota > Metazoa > Annelida > Polychaeta > Phyllodocida > Polynoidae > Branchipolynoe > Branchipolynoe longqiensis. The sequence continues at coordinate 12,249,397 of CM059196.1, read as the reverse complement.
GAGACAGCGAAAAAGGAAAAGGGCCCCCACCCAAGCAAACCACGCCCTTGATCAAGGGGAGGAGTAAGGCCGGGAAAAAAAGAAGAGAAAAGGGTAGTATAGAGGAAAGAGAAATGAGGAGAGTTGAGTCAAAGGGCCGTGTCTCCTTGCTCTGTGGTGACCAGTTGGCGAGCCAGAGGCATGGACGGAGTAAGAGGTAGAAACTGAAATGCCAGCCGGGTCCCCCTCCTGGAACTCTTTTCAGACATAATCAAGGAGGAGCGCGGCATGGCGGAGAGGTGATAGCATGCCATTGGGACAACCGCTTTTAGGCATAGTTTATGAGTGAAGGAAGTTTTGGGATAAGTAGTGTGTAGGTGGCAATGTTGCCAGGACAGAAAACTCCAATAACCAAGTAACGCAGTTCTTTATTACTATGGGGATATAAAACCAGGACTACTACACTCCCTGGTATCCGCTTGTCTTATAACTATACTTGTATACTATGGATACTATATAATTAATACAATACATAGGGCTTGGTTCCCATGTCTGCCGTGGTGGCGCCACCTGTGTGGGGCAATTATCACCCATTAGCGACCACAGTAGATTGGATGTATATATATACATACATTAAAACCTTTCTAACCGACCACTCCCCTAGATCGATCGCTTTATTTGGATCCCAACAATACCATTGTAACTATATTCTATCTCACTAAACTGACCACCTCCCTAAATAGACCACTCATAGTCGGTCCCAAGGTCGGTCGATTTAGCGAGGTTTTACCGTATATAGTTTAATTACATGTTTAATAATTCTGACTGGCAGGAAGTATTATTGGTGTGTAGTGAGGATCCTCGCCGACAGGGGCGACACTGTTAATAATATAAATTACTTAGTTAGAAAAGACTATATCAGTCACCCTTATTGTCGTAGCAAACACACATATATAGGACTAGGAGTTCAGGCGCAAAACCCTGTAAATACCAATGCAAAAATTGGAAAAAAACATTGGAGTCAAACGTTCAAAAGATATAATTTTTATATTCCGATACTTTTGCTCATTGCTCCAAAACCATTTCGTCACAAGGAAAGTGGAATTAATAAGAATTAAAATTACCTTCCCATAAAAATATTTGACTTTAATTATCTTTTTGAATTGGTGTTTACGGGGATTCACGCCTGAACTCTTCTATATATATATATATATATTATATATATATATATATATTATATATATATTTATATTTATATATATATATATATATATATATATACATATATGTATGTATATATACCGACCTGAAGTACGCTGACGGTTCTGCGCCCTACGTACGCTCACTGCGCCCGCGCGCTCTCCAGCCCATACGGGATGATTGACAGCTGATGGATCGTCGCAGCGCCCCCTGGACGAGCGGCGGCGCGGCGCATCATGCGCACGGACGGGCGGAGGTCGTGTCACGTGACCGTCACGTGACCGGCGCGCCGCGACAAACTGGGCGGGAGGCGGGAGGCGGGAGGCGGGAGGCGGAAGGCACTGCTGTTGTCATGCCAACTCACCGCTTGGTTTGATGGGTGCGCACCTGGCGGAGATTTCACGGCTGAATCGCTATCCCGCTCCCCCCACCCCCACCCCCAACGGGGTAGCTCTCTCCCTCCTCCTGGGTGCTGGGACGCTTCCACGTCACTGGATCTGCCCCCTATTTACATATGTAGGAGTGTGAGAGCTTGCAAGGTGACGACACATCGCAGACGACATTTCGGAGAGGGCGAGCAGGCAGACAGGCAAGCAGGCAGTCGGGCAGGCAGGCTGGCAAGAAGGCAAGCAGGCAGTCAAGCAGTCAGTCAGGCAGGCAAGCTGGCAAGCTGGCAAGAAGGCAAGCAGGCAGTGTGGCAGTCAGGCAGGCAGGCAAACAGGCAGGCAGGAAAGAAGGCAGGCAGTCAGGCAGGCAGGCAGTCAGTCAGGCAGTCAGTCAGTCAGTCAGGCAGGCATTCAGGCAGGTATTCAGGCAGTCAGGCAGGCAGTCAGGCATTCAGGCAGTCAGGCAGGCAGTCAGGCAGGCAGTCAGGCAGTCAGGCAAGCAATCCGGCAGGCAGACGACCTTTTTGTTGTTGGTCTGTGTCAGCGAGCTGTCGCCGGTGTTTGGACAAACTGAGCAGACGACTTTTTGTGTTGACATTACTTAAATCGTCGCCGCGCTGGGGCGGGGGGAGGGCGAGCGGGGGGCGCGGGGTTGGCGGGGGGAGGACGAGGAAAAGGGAGGACACCACAGCCCGGGCCTGCATTCATTCATTCGGTCCTTCTCCGACGGGGGTGGGGAATGTGAGGCTGGGAAGAAAACCGCGGCAAAATATGGCACTAGCAGACGACACTGCAGCAAAAGCTAGTGAGGCTGAGCAGCGGCGCGAAGCACCCACCAACGCATGTCGTCTGCTGGGATCGTGATTTGTGATTTGTGATTGTGATTGTGATTGAGATTTGACATTTGATCGTTGATCTCTCTCAGTCTCAGCCACGCTCATTTTCTCGCGAGATTATCGGGAGAAAGGAGGGTTCATACCTGACAACCCTGGTGGCGGTTACAGGAACTACATCGGAGGAGGAGGAGGAGGAGGAGGAGGAGGAGGTGGGTGGGCAGTGCGCATGTGTATGTATGCATACAGAGTGTGGGGAGGGGCACTGCTACGGGAGGCTAATCAGTGCTAATTGAGAGGCTAATTAACCAGCCCCTATTGTCGTGGCACGAACTCGACTTGCCCACAGAGGGCGCCACCATCGTCATATCTGGGACGAATCACGCGACGCTTTCGTGTTGGGATTTTTTATTTTTTATTTTTTATTTTTTATTTTTAGATTGATCTCGGCAGTGGGAACTCGCTGCACTCACTTGCGGTCTCGGCATCCGTCCGGCGACATTCCATTTCTCGTGATGACACTGGTGCTAACGCTGTCTTGTAATACTAACAGGAAGCACTGGTCCATGCTCAAAACCTAGCCACCCTACTCCACTCGACTCGCTCTATAATCTATTTGATCTACTTAACTTACTCCAGTTACTCATCCACGTTGCTGTCTGCTGTCACCGCTGTCACCGCTGTCACCGCTGTCATCACTGTCACCCACTGTCACCCACTGTCACCCACTGTCACCCACTGTCACTACTGTCAACTTTACAGCTACTGTCAACACACAAAATCTGTGACACCCACAGCATTGTGTCATTGAGAGACAGGGAACAATATATTCACTCAAGGGAGAATTACTGTCAATATATGGGAGCGGTAAATAGTTTATGAGTTTATTATTAGTTTGCTATGCATGCCATTGGGCGTCTCCAACTGATTACGAGCGATATATATATATATATATATATGCATTACACTTGCTGGTTGGTACTTGCTAGTTTGTGGCTCACGTGTGCGACTGGTTTACACAAGGATCATGTCCCGTGCCCGGTCGTGTCCGCAACAGCATTCGAAGGAACTGAATCCGAAGACGAAAGCGTCACCTCGTGGAACTGAATCCAAAGATGCAAAGCATCAACGTGTGGAACTGAATCTGAAGACGCAAAGCATTAACATGTGGAACTGAATCCAAAGACGCAACGTGTTAATGTGTGGAACTGAATCTGTAAATTCAAAGCGTCACTGTGTGGAACGTGTGGAACTGAATTCGAAGAGGAACTTATTCAGCAGAATAAACATCTCCCACCAAAATAATATTACGGATATTGAGGATATTAAGGATATTGAGGATACTGAGGATATTGAGCATATTGAAGCTATTTTAAGGCTTTTAAGTGATTCCGGTATATGCACTGAAGAATACCTTATACAGCAGAATAAACATATTTACTACGAAAAAGGATAATATTACGGATATTAAGGATACTGAGGATACTAAGGATATTGATGCTATTGAGGATATTAAGGATATTGAGGAGCGTTAAGATATTAAATATATTGAGGATATTAAGGATATTGACAATATTGAGGACATTGAAGATATTGGTAGTACTAGTTCATTGGTTCTTGGGGTTTTACGTCCCGACTAAATTTGAGGTCATATCAGGACAAGTACCAACTTGTAACAGTGCACACTCATGCCAAATTTATAGTGCTGCCCCACTGGAAGACCAGGCCACCAGTACAATAACCTGGTATCCCTCTCAGTCACATTATCCTGACACCAAACCAAACCAGTCCTTGTTGCTCTATCCTATTAATGCCGGACGCCAAGCTAGGAAGCGACGAGTATCAATTTGGTAAGTCATCGGTTTGACTCGACTGCGAACCGAACTCCCAATCTCCCTGCACTCTCCCGATTCGGCCACCAAGTCCGGTTAGAGTACTAGAACTGTAGTAGTTAGTCGCAGACCGCAGATCGGGTCGCTATGGGATACAGCAGCGCGAGCGGTGTGACGCCATCAGTGTGAGGACGCGGTGACGTCAGCGTGACCATGGTGACGTCAGTGACGCTTGTGTTGTTGTTGTTATTGACAGCTGTGAGCAGTGTTGATGTCTGGTCCGGCTTGTCCTGCTGCGGACTTCCCCTCGCCCACCAGTGCCAGAACTCCTGCCGACGGGTGAGTACTCTGTTTATTTTATTATTGGTTCATCAATGATCAAAGGGGGAGCGGGACGTAGCTCAGGCGGTAGTGTGTCCACCTGTGAAGGTGGAGGTCATCCTATCGATCCTTCTCAGTGGACCCATTTGCAGTTTGGGGTATTTTCCGTTCCAACCAGTGGTCTACAAATTGTTTATCAAAGGTTGTGTGGTATATGATGCCCTGTCTGTGGGAAGGTGCATATAAAAGACCCCTCGCTGCTTATCAGAAAGAGTAGCCTATGTGGCAGCAGTGGGTTTGCTCAAAAAGAAATATGTCAGAATGACCATATGTTTGACGTCCAATAGCCGATGATACAAAAATCAAATGTGCTCTAGAGGTGTCATTAAATAAATGAAGAAACAATAATTATGAAGAGTTCAGGTGAAAAAACCCATAAATGCCAATCCAAAATGTTGATCAAAATAACAGATTTTTCCAAGATGCTAATTTTAATTCTGACTAATTCCACTTTTCGAGTGAAGTAATGATTACGGAGCAATGAACAAAATAATAGGATTTTTAAAAAAGGAATTTTTTGAAGGTGTGGTTTCAATGTTTAGCTTAGCGTTGCATAGTCCGATGGTTTTGAGTTTCTGAAATTTTCTGAGATAAATACATTAGGTTGATCATTATTATGCACCTTATTTTAACTTGAAGTAACTTTTATTTTTTAAGTGGCTAACTTTTGAGATATTTGAAGTGGAAACATGCTAAATTAATTTTGGCAAGCTTGTCAAAACTCTGACCCCATAGGCTTCTGCAGTAACAAGTTCGATTCAATTGCCTCAGTGTTGCCTTTTGTGGTAACAAATGTTTGATAAGTGCACCAGTATCTAAGTTAGATATGTAGAATCAAATTTAGATAATTGTTTTGGTTTTGAAAATTTGATATTTTCATCAGACTATGCAGCTTTAATGTTTGGATTGTCGCTTGCATGGTTTTGCACCTGAACTCTTGGGATTTATATACAGTAACATGTCTCTAACTTGCCACCTCCACAAATCGACCACTCCCCTATATCGATCGCTTTATTTGGGTCCCAAACGATCACCCATACAATATACCATTATACTGATTTAAACAAACTTTCTAAACTGACCACCATCCTTAGATGGACCATTTCAAGTCGGTCCCATGCTCGTCAATTTAGAGAGGTTTTGCTGTATATCTATATATATGTATACAGTAAAACCTCTCTAAATCGACGACCTTGCGACCGACTTCACGTGATCCAGTTAGGGAGGTGGTCAGTATCAGGAATTAGAATATGGTTACAAGGGTATTGTTGGGACCCAAATAAAGCGATCGATATAGAGGAGTGGTCGATCTGTGGAGGTGGTCGGCTATGGTTAGAGATGTTTTACTGTATATATATATATATATATATATATATATATATATATATGTACACTGTATATATATATATATATTCATACATATATGAGACAAGTGGTCATGTCCCTGTTGATGCGTTCATGGCCCCGGGCTGCTGCCCGGCCGGCCCGGCCGTCCCGTCCGCTAAACGCCGACAAAGTGGCGAGATGATCATGAAGTGCCGGCCGACTTTAACCCCTCAGCACCCATCATTGTCCTGCACCGTGGGATAATCTGTCAGGCCCCCCCCCCCCCAACCCCCACCCCAAACCCACCCACCTCCGTCCCAACCCCAACCGTACATCACTCAATCAATAGTTCCGTCCTCTAGTCGAGGGTTGGATGCAATGGCTCTCCACTTGTCCCGATGGTGTGCTGTTCTGATAGACTGTGAATAATTCAAGCCTGTCCACTGTGAAATATTTGTAAACCATGATGTTCTTGGTCTCCCTCTCCCTCTGCTGCCATCACCTTCCTTCCAACAATGTATGGTATATTGAACTCTGACGAATGATGTGGCCAAAATAAATAAGTTTTTTTGTCTGTATAGTGGCAAACAAGCATTTCTTATTTTTAATTTTTCTGAGAACTTCTTTGTTGGTGATCTTCTTTGTCCATGATGATGATGACGTACAGTTAAACTTAAACCGGGCGCGGTGGCCGATTCGGTAGAGCTCGTCGGAGGGCCTCGAGTGCGGGAGATATGGAGTTTGGTTCCCGGTCGAGTTAAGCCAATGACTTATAAAATTGATACTTGTTGCTTTTATGAAATTGATACTTGTCGCTTCCTAGCCTGGCGCTCGGCATTAATAGGGTAGGGCAAGGACTGGTTAGCTCAGTGTCATGATAATTTACATACGAGAACAGAAGAGGATAAGGCAGAATTGGAAATAACAAAATTTATTGGAGAACATAACCTGCAGGCAGGTCGGTCTTGGCTGGAGAACATATCGGTATCGTGTATCGTGTCTCGTGTCATAGTTAAATGACCGTGATATTAGTGTGGTATCGTGTAGAGTACCAATCAGGTTAATGAATTCAAGATAAGTATGAATCAAATCGATCAATGATTAATCAGTTAAGAATAAGACTAGTTACATGTTGATAAGTTAAGCGGGAAATGTTAAGATCAAGAGAGAGATGAGAAAGAAAATTAACTAGCACCGAGAACCAGCAGCCCTCAACCCCTCCCCCTTCGATGCATGCTTATCGGGTGGGTGGGTGGGTGAAGCGACTTGCAAGAGGAAGGACCGGCGTGAAAGTGAATAGCAAGATGGCAGTCAGTGAGAAAGAAGAAGAGCAAGAAAGTAGTGCGAGAGAAAAGAGTGCCCGTGTTCCCACCAGTAAATTATCCATGTTGACGATCAATATGCGCAATGTGGCTGCGTGAGACATCGGGTGATGGTCCTGGTGGGCTGATTTCCCACTGGGGCAGCATTATATTTATTAAGTTGCCATAAGTCTGTGCACTGTCGTAAGTCGGTACTTGTCCTGATATGACCTTTGATGTTGCCAGGATGTAAAACTCCAACAAGCAACACATTTACAGTGAAACCTCGTTCGTCTGACCAGCTCCGGTGTAACGATTTCAACTTCCCCCCTTCCCAAGTTCCCCCCCGGGAATCTGAAAACGTTTTTAACTTCCCTCCGGGGAAATTCAAAACGTTTTCAGATTCCTGGGGGGGAACTTAAAAACAGTTTTCAGATTCCTCCCCCTATTTTCAAATTCCCCCCTCTGGGAATTTAAAATTGTTTAAAAAACTTTAAAAAACTTTTTAAATTTCAGACCTATAATATTTTTTTTCTTAACCATCTTGGAGACTTTTTGTGTCATTTGTGGTTAATTATGTTTTATTGTACTAGTAATATTTTCCATTATGCTATTCTCTGTATATTATAATATTTGTCATGAAAAATAACAAAAAATAACAAAAAATAACAAAAATAAAGAGAATTCCCCCAAAATGGGGGGGAGGGAAAGTTAAAACGAGGGAGGGAATTTGAGAACGTTTTCAAATTCCTCCCAGGGGAATTTGAAAACGTTTTCAAGTTCCCGGGGGGGAACTTGAATATGGGGGGAATTTGAAATCTTTACACCGGGACTAAAGCAGTCGGTGGCCAACTCGGAGCTGGCCGTAGAACTAGAAAATACAGTAAAACCTCTTTAAATATACCGACCATGGGACCGACTTTAAATGCTCCATTTAGGGAGGTGGTTGGTTTAGGGAGTTTTTGTATCATTACAATGGTCTATTTTATGGGTGATTGTTTGGGACCCAAAGAAAGCGATCGATATAGGGCAATGGTCGATATGTGGAGGTGGTCCGATAGAGAGAGTTTACTGCAGGTTTGTCACAATAGACGAGTTTGTAATTCCAACTGTGCATGCGTTGAAAACGGGGTCAAAAGCACACAAAAGCAACAACAGTGTGCACTCATGGCTACTTTATAGTGCTGCCCCACTGGGAAATTAGGCCGCCAGCACCATGACCCAATATCTGACTCATTCACATTATCCTGATGCTGAGCAGTCCTTGTCGTATCCTTTTAATGCCGAATGCCTGGTTAGGAAGCGACAAGTATAAATTTTTAAGTCATTGGTTTGACTCAGCTAACGACCTACCAGAACGGGAGACGGACGCTCAACTCGTTATGACTTATTTCAAATTTGTTTGTTTGTGACATCATTCGTGACCAGCGTGGGCCTGAGGTAAAATTAGTGTTATTAGCGGTTGACCGCTATATTAGACGAACCAGAATGTGAGTTTGCACTGTGTGTAGTGATGTGATCTGTCAGTGACATGGTGTGCTACCCTGTCATTGACAGAGTATGTTGAACTGTCAGTTGACAGTGCATTGTGACTGTTTGATAATCTGTCAGCTGTCAGTGACATGGTGTGCTACCCTGTCATTGACAGAGTATGTTGAACTGTCAGTTGACAGCACATTGTGACTATTTGATAATATGTCAGCTGCCATTGACATGGTGTGCTACCCTGTCATTGACAGAGTATGTTGAACTGTCAGTTGACAGTGCATGGTGACTGTTTGATAATCTGTCAGCTGTCAGTGACATGGTGAGCTACCCTGTCATCGACAGAGCATGATGAACTGTCACTTGAGAGCACATGATGGTTGTTTGATAAATCTGTCAGGGACAATGCGTGATCGGCCGTTAGTGACAATGTGTGTGATGAACTATCAGTCACAATGCCTAGTGAGATAATCTGTCACTGTCAGTGACACTGCGTGATTGGCCGTTATTGACAGCGTGTGGTGAACTGTCAGTGACAGTGCGTGTGTGCATATCCGACAGTATGTGATGACAGTTGACAGTGTGTGATTACCTGCCACTGACAGTACATGTTGACACGTCTGTAACTGCATGCAAATGACCTCCTAACTGACAGGGCACAATTACCTGTCAGCTGTCAACCTGCTGAGTGACACTCGCTTATTAATCAGTGTCTGTGGGTCCCTGTGTCGGCGCCGTTATTAATAAATCTGGGGCACCTCCCCCCTCCCCCCCCCTCCCCCTCTCCCGTATCCCTTCCCCCACCACTTCGTCCCCCCTCCTCCCCTTCCCCTTCCCCGTCCCATGCCCTCCCCCAATCCCATCCTTATTCTCATCCCATTTCCCCCCTCACCACCCCCACTCTCCTCCACTCCCCCTCCCTTCCCCACCCATTCCCCCTCTCCCTTCCCCCTTCGCCCCCCCCCCACTTCGCCTTCCCCCTCATTCTTTCCCTTCTCCTTCCGTTACCCCTTCCAATTCCCCCTCCCCCTGCCCTGCACTCCCCCCTTCCCCCTCCACCTTCCCCCTGGCCCTTCTATTCCTTCTCCTCTGCCCCTCCCCTGTCCCCTCTCCCCACTCTCCACCGCCTCCCTCCCCTCCCCTACCCCCTCCCCCTTCCACCGTGACAGGGAGTAGTTAGACTTCCGGCGTACCACTCGCCGATGGCGAAAACTGCCACCGGCTACATACCGCCGGCCCCTACCCGTGCCAACGGCCGATGTTCTACATTTCCCGCCAAAAGCTGGCCGGTCGTCTGCTCACGGAGCTGGCGCCCAGACGAGACGCGCATGCGCACTGAGGGATCGCCGTTTAAAGCTGCATAGTCCGATGAAGGATCAAATTTTCAAAACAAAAACAATTATTTAGAATTGATTCTGTACTAACAGGTTCTATTAAATTGACTCAGTGTTCCCTTCTATGTGTGACAAATGTTATACCCCTGTCACACTACGACGTAATGAGCGAACGTGAGCCTAACGTGGTGATTTTTCGTCATTACGTTGATGTACGTTGGATTACGTTATGATGACGTCATAATGACGTTAGACTGACGTCGAGCTACGTCACATTACGTCGTGTTACGTCGAGTTACGTCGAAGTTTTGGACATGTTCAAAACTTTTGACGTAGCTTGAACTTAAGGGTTTACGTTCGCCGTACGTTCTGTACACGTTCGGCGAACGTCAATGACGTTAAACAAACGTTATTAAAACGTCGGTCACTACGTTCAACTACATTGCATTACGTTGCACCACGTTGACCCACATTAATCCGAGGGGGAACGTGCAGTCCACGTAGTGAAACCGCCGGGTTAACGGACGCCTAACGGACATCCAACGTAGGTTTACCGTTTTGCCACCGTTTCCTGACGTAAATAACGTAAGGTAACGTAAAGCAACGTAGTTCTGGCGATGGAATAACGTTCATAACGTTCCGTGAGCGTAGTGACGTTGTCCTCTCTCGGTGCTTGACGGTATCACTACGCTTTAACCAACGTTACGTTCTCGTCCACTACGCTGCATCCACGTTCAACTTGTGCCCAAATTTGCATACTACGCTGAGAAGTTCAACGTTCTTCACGTTCTCCCTACGTTGACGTCATTACGTCGTAGTGTGACAGCCCCATTAGATATGTAGAATCAATTCTAAATAATTGTTTTTGTTTTGAAAATTTGATCCTTCATCCGACTATGCAGTAACAGTGTTACTGCAGAAGCCGTTGGTATCAGAGTTTTTTTCGTGCTAGCCAAAACTAATCTTGGATGTCTACACCTCAAATATCTTACAGCTTAGCCATTTAAAATAAAAGTTACTTCAAACTAAAGTAAGGTAGATTATAACAATCAAATTAATATATTAATCCCAGAAAAATGACAGAAACTAAAAACCATCGGACTGTGCAACTTTAATCTTTTGTTGTTATTGTTAAGCAGAATAATCCATTGACAGCATAAACTTTTCGAATCGAAAACATTTAAATTTGCATAGTCCGATCGTTTTGAGTTTCTGTTACTTTTCTTAGATAAATATAATATTAGGTTGATTGATATAGTTTACTTTACTTTAGTTTGAAGTAACTTTTATTTTAAATGGCTAACTTTGGATATATTTGAAGTGCAAACATGGAAAATCAGTTTTGGCAAGCACGCCAAAACTCTAATAGTAACACCGTAGGCTTCTGCAGTAATAGGTTCTATTAAAGCTGCATAGTCCGATGAAATATCAAATTGTCAAAACTAAACCAATTATCTAAATTTGATTTTACATATCTAACTTAGATACTGATGCACTTATTAAGCATTTGTTTCTGCGTAGAAGGCAAAACTGAGTCAATATAACAGAACCTGTTACTGCAGAAGTCTATGGTGTCAGAGTTTTGGCAAGCTTGCCAAAACTAATTTTCCATGTTTGCACTTCAAATATCGCAAAAGTTTACCATTTAAAATAACTTTTGAACTAATGTAAAGTAGATACTAGTGATTGATCTAATATATTTATCTCAGAAAAAATACAGACATTCAAAACCATCGGACTATGCAACTTTAAATTGGCTCAGTGTTCTATTCTATGTGGTGACAAATATTGCACCATTATCTAAGTTACGGGTAGAATCAAATCTAGATAACTGTTTTAGTTTTGATCAAACTATGCAGCTTTAAAGTTACATAGTCCATAGCTTTGAGTTTCATTTATTAAGATATATATATATATATATATACAGTAAAACCTCTCTAAATCGACAGACCTTGGGACCGACTTAAACTTTTAAGTGGTCCCTTTAGGGAGGGGGTCGGTGTGGGTAGTTAGAATATGGTTACAATGGTATTGTTGGGACCCAAATAAAGCGGTCGATATAGCGGAGTGATCGATCAGTGGAGGTGGTCGGTTAGAGAGGTTTTACTGTACATGTAATTAGGAGATATTTGAAGCGTAAACATGATAAATTAATTTTGGCGGCTTGTCCGTGGAGAATTTCTAACACCAACCCGCACGCTGGTGGCAGTGATATAATTAATGAGTGCAGTATGTTCTGTCAAAAAGGCCTTATACATTATAGAGGATTTCCACCACCAACCAACCGGCCCTCTGACGGCAGTCGCCAGGACAAATGTTCTGGGTACCAGTTCAATGTGCAGTATACGCCGTGGAATTATACTGGATTTCCACCGTGACCCTGCCTTCTCGTGGCACTGGCAGGAACTAATGTATTCAGTAGCAGCTCAATGTACAGCATGCTCAGTGGAAAGGGTCTAATACTGTAATAGGGGATTTCCATCACCCACCCACCCTATGAAAGTGCTAGCAAGAACTAAGATCTTGGGTAGTAGCTCACTGTGCAGCCTGCTTTGTGGAAAAGGTCTTATATGGGATTTCCTCCAATAACCCGGCCTCTGGCGGCAATAGTCAGAACTCATGTTTTATGTCCCAGCTAATTGTGCAGGCTGCGCCTTGTAAATGGTCCCCTGGTGGTAGAGACAAGAACTAATAATATAATGGGTAGCAGCTAATTGTGCAGTCTGCTCCTTGTAAATGGTCCCCTGGTGGTAGAGACAAGAACTAATAATATAATGGGAAGCAGCTAATTGTGCAGTCTGCTCCTTGTAAATGGTCTCCTGGTGGTAGAGACAAGAACTAATAATATAATGGGTAGCAGCTAATTGTGCAGTCTGCTCCTTGTAAATGGTCCCCTGGTGGTGGTGTCAAGAACTAATAATATAATGGGTAGCAGCTAATTTTGCAGTCTGCTCCTTGTAAATGGTCCCCTGGTGGTAGTGACAAGAACTAATAATATAATGAATGGGTAGCAGCTGATTGAGCAGTCTGCTCCTTGTAAATGGTCCCTTAGTGGTAGAGACAAGAACTAATAAAATAATGGGTAGCAGCTAATTGTGCAGTCTGCTCTTTGTCAATGGTCCCCTGGTGGTAGAGACAAGAACTAATAATATATAATGGATAGCAGCTAATTGTGCAGTCTGCTCCTTGTAAATGGTCTCCTGGTGGTAGAGACAAGAACTAATAATACAATGGGTAGCAGCTAATTGTGCAGTCTGCTCCTTGTAAATGGTCCCCTGGTGGTAGTGACAAGAACTAATAATATAATGAATGGATAGCAGCTGATTGAGCAGTCTGCTCCTTGTAAATGGTCCCTTAGTGGTAGAGACAAGAACTAATAAAATAATGGGTAGCAGCTAATTGTGCAGTCTGCTCCTTGTCAATGGTCCCTTGGTGGTTGAGACAAGAACTAATAATATATAATGGATAGCAGCTAATTGTGCAGTCTGCTCCTTGTAAATGGTCCCCTGGTGGTAGAGACAAGAACTAATAATATAATGGGTAGCAGCTTATTGTGCAGTCTGCTCCTTGTAAATGGTCCCCTGGTGGTAGAGACAAGAACTAATAATATAATGGGTAGCAGCTTATTGTGCAGTCTGCTCCTTGTAAATGGTCCCCTGGTGGTAGAGACAAGAACTAATAATATAATGGGTAGCAGCTTATTGTGCAGTCTGCTCCTTGTAAATGGTCCCCTGGTGGTAGAGACAAGAACTAATAATATAATGGGTAGCAGCTTATTGTGCAGTCTGCTCCTTGTAAATGGTCCCCTGGTGGTAGAGACAAGAACTAATAATATATAATGGGTAGCAGCTAATTGTGCAGTCTGCTCCTTGTAAATGGTCCCCTGGTGGTAGAGACAAGAAATAATAATATATAATGGGTAGCAGCTAATTGTGCAGTCTGCTCCTTGTAAATGGTCCCCTGGTGGTAGAGACAAGAATTAATAATATATAATGGGTAGCAGCTAATTGTGCAGTCTGCTCCTTGTAAATGGTCCCCTGGTGGTAGAGACAAGAACTAATAATATATAATGGGTAATAGCTAATTGTGCAGTCTGCTCCTTGTAAATGGTCCCCTGGTGGTAGTGACAATAACTAATAATATAATGGGTAGCAGCTAATTGTGCAGTCTGCTCCTTGTAAATGGTCCCCTGGTGGTAGAGACAAGAACTAATAATATATAATGGGTAGCAGCTAATTGTGCAGTCTGCTCCTTGTAAATGGTCCCCTGGTGGTAGAGACAAGAACTAATAATATATAATGGGTAGCAGCTTATTGTGCAGTGTGTTCTGCCTTAAAGGTCTTAGAGAGGATTTCCACTTCCAATTCACCTTATGGTGGCAGTGTCCAGAACCAATTTATTATGTGGCAGCTCAGAGCACATGCTCCTCTGAAAAGGATCTATAAAGCTAAGATTCCTTACATGCGGTATGTGGTATGCGGCATGCGGCATGCAGTATGCGGTATGTGAATGGGAGGATTCCTTCTATGTGGTATGCGAACCCATAACCCCACCACCACTACCATATGTTTCCCCTCTCCACCCTGGTGTGTGACCGTACCGTAATGCTCAGTCGCCTCTCCTCGTCTAAAACTAATGGGAAAGTGCGACTGACGTTTCTATTCACATACCGCATGCCGCATGCCACACCAATCGCTACAGGGACCGATCAAGTTGTCGCATTTGCATTCGCATTTGCATTCGCATTCGCATTCGCATACCACGTGTAAGGGTTGTAGCCCATTGACTTCAAGGCGTTTCGATTTTTTGCCACATTCGCATTCGAATACCGCATGCCGCATACTGCGTGTAAGGAATCTTAGCTTTAGGCTGTGTATCCATAGACTGTTCCCTTGTGGCATGTTCCCTTTTTCCATGTTCACTTGTGAACCTTGTGATATGCCACACAGACAATGAACCTGTGTTTTGCTTAGTGACCGTTCCCATAGGTTGGACCCAGGGATTGTATGGCCTTATGTATGGCACATGTGACATACTGACTGTGAACATAGAGAATGAACATGTTCATTGTCTATGTAGCACGTCACAAGGTCACAAGCGAACACAGAACAAAGGAACATTCCACAAGGGAACAGTTTATGGATACATGACCTTACTATTAATATTCAGGGGACCTAGCTTCCATATACACAGGTAGGCAATTGTGTACCACCTGAGATTACAAATAAATATTTAACAAAAATTAAAATATGTAATGCTTAATAGCGTTTTATTGTCTTATTACCTGCAAATCCCAAGCTATGCCCATCTGATTACTTGATTAAATACCGGGCGCGGTGGCCTAATAGTAATAGGTAGAGCATGGTGCTCGCGTGCGGAAGGTTGGGAGTTTGGTTCCCAGTCAAGTCAAACCGATGACTTTAAAATTGATACATGTCACTTCCTAGCCTGGCACTCGGTACTAATAGGATAGGGCAACGACTGGTTAGCTCAGTGTCAGGATAATGTGACTTGAGTGGGATATCAGGTCATGGTACCAGTGGCCTGATTTCCCAGTGGGGCAGCACTATAAAGTCACCATGAGTGTGCACTGTCACAAGTCGGATACCCATCTTGATATGACCTATGATGTTGCCGGGACATACAACTGCAACAACCAACCAACCTTGATTAGATATCGTTGCGTAGCAACACTTTTTGGCTGGCGATGCGTAGCCTGTTTCCATGGTGACAGGAGTGTAGTGAGAGGTGTTGCAAGAGTTGGACACAGCTCCAGGCTGTGCTGTTAGTGCTCCCAAATTTGTCGCCACCCAGCGGTCATTAGGTCACCTCCCAAGTGATATCTGCACCGGACGCGGTAGCCGAATGGGTACAGCGCTGGCTTCCCGTTCGGATGGTCGGGAGTTCGAATCCCAGGCAAAGTCAAACGAATGACTTATGAAATTGATAAACAAAATTTATACTTGGCACTACCGAGCCCCGTACTTGGCATTAATAGGATAGGACAAGGACTGGTTAGCTCAGTGTCAGGATAATGTGACTGAGTGGGATAAAGTCGCATTGGATGCGCACTGTCACAAGTCGGTACCAGTCTTGATATGACCATATATGTTGCTAGGACGTAAAACAACAACAAACAAGTCATAACTGTATGGGCTGGTTCATCTCATTCATTTTAAATGTGAAAGGACCCACGCTAGTTGTTTGACTCCAAAGGCAACGAAGGGCCAGAGTTTAAAGTCGCATAGTCCGATGGTTTTGAGTTTCTGTAATATTTCTGAGATAAATATATTAGATCGATCACTAGTATCTACTTTACATTAGTTCAAAGTTACTTTTATTTTAAATGGTAAACTTTTGAAATATTTGAAGTGCAAACAAGGAAAATTAGTTTTGCAAGCTTGCCAAAACTCTGACACCATAGACCTCTACAGTAACATATTCTATTAAATTGACTCAGTATTTATTCCCTCCTAGCTAGAATAAAATGTTCAATAAGTGCATCAGTATCTAAGTTAGATATGCAAAAATCTAATCTAGATAATTGTTTTGGTTTTGACAATTTCATATTTTATCGGACTATGCAACGTTAACATTAGAAGAACAAGAAAAAACATTACTGAAAGGATAATAACAATAGTGACAACACAGTTCAAACTTTTTTTTAAAATGTGATCAAGTAAGATAGATTAGCAACAAGTGGTCATTAGAGGCACGTTGTTGGCACAGAGTCACAGGACCCGACTAGAGACGAGATGGCGTGGCCTAGCGGGTAGAGTGTTTGCTTCCGATGCGTGAGGTGATGTGTTCAATCCCCGATAGAGTGAAATGAAAGACTTAGAAGATTTGGTATTTTGTTGCCTAGTGGCTAACATATCCAACTTAAAATCTGATCGTCCGAGCAGGTCTGGAGGCGGTAGTGACCAGACGCAGCTGGTATCAGGTGGCCAGGAGCCACTCACAGGTGGCGCCATAGTGGCAGAAGCAGAAACTAACTTCTACCACATTAGGATAGTAGGTAATATCTAATATATAGAAGTGAACTGATGAGTGGTAGTGACCTTGTTTATACTCCCATAATAGATTATAGAGTACATATATATACATATATCTGATTATATATCTATATCTATATGTATATATATATATGCTTTATAGTGCGCTATGTGATTATAAACGCTGACACTATTCACCTACAGTTCTTCTGTTGTCTTTCTGCTTACACAGAATTATATTTATTCAACAGTAAGTGTTCTTACTTGGTCTCTACTTAGAATACAGACGGGATGGCCGAATGAGTTAGAGCGTCCATCTCCCGTGTTGGTAGATCGTGGGGTCGTGGGTTCGAACCCCGGTCGAGTTAAACCAATGACTTAAACATTGATACTTGTTGCTACCTAGCCTGATGCTCAGCATTATTAGGATAGGGCAAGGACTGGTTGGCTCAGTGTCAGGATAATGTGACTGAGTGGGATATCAGGTCATGGTGCTGGTGGCCTGGTCTTCTAGTGGGGCAGCACTATAAAGTCGCCATGAGTGCCCACTGTCACAAGTCGGTACCCGTCCTGATATGACCTTAGATGTTGTTAGGATGTAAAACAACAACAAACAAACACTTAGAATACATATATGTAATAGTATGCACTGACCTCTCAGGCAAGGAGCCACGTAGACAGGTTGGCGTGGATAGGGTGATTGCATCAGGGAGCCTAGGTAGTTTAATGGCTAGCATGCTAGCCCAGAGAATGTGTATATAATTGTGAATGCATACATATCCGGGTAGTTATCTAATTGTGGGTCCTGTAGCAACAGCGAAAACAAACCATGAAGCCGGAACTGCGATCGATTATGTCATGTCATTAGTGTCCACCTCCTCCCTCCTCCTTCCATCCTCCTCACTCCATCCTCCTCCGTCACTCCTATTCCCTCCCTCCTCCCTCCTCCTTCCATCCTCCTCACTCCCTCCTTCTCCCTCCCTCCTATTCCCTCCCTCCTCCCTCTCCCTTCCTCCGTCCTCCCTCCTCTTTCCTCCTCCTCCCTCCTCCTTCCCCCCTCCTCCTTCCTCCCTCTTCCTTCCTCCCTCCTCCGTCCTCCCTCCTCCGTCCTCCCTCCTCCTTCCATCCTTCTCCCTCCCTCCCTCCTTCCTCCGTCCTCCCTCCTCTTCCCTCCGTCCTCCCTCCTCTTCCCTCCGTCCTCCTCTCCTCCTCCCTCCCTCCCTCCTCCCTCCTCCCTCCTCCTTCCATCCTCCTCCTTCCTCCCTCATCATACTCCTCCTCCTTCCATCCTCCTCCCTTCTCCTCCCCCCCCCCCCTCCCTCTTCGCTCTCTGTCCCCATCCACACCCCTCCCCCTCCCAATCATCCTCTCTCCGCTCCCCCACTCCCTCCTCCCACGTTGCGATGTAAACAAGGACTTCTGAACCTCCCCCTACCCTCTCCCCCTCCCACTGCCCCTCACCTCCCCTCCCTCCCCATCCTCCTCCCTCCTCTCTCCCTCCGCCCTCCTCCCACGGTGTGATGTAAACAATGACTTCCGATCCTCCCCCTCCCCCTCCCCCGTGCCCTCTCCACCTCTCCCCCTCTGCCCCCCTCTCCCCTCTCCCCCTCTCTCCCCTCCCCCCCTCTCCCCCTCTCCCCCTCTACCGCTCTCCCCCTTCTCCCCCTCTCCCCCTCTCTCCTCCCACGGTGCGATGTAAACATGGACTTCCGATCCTCCCCCCTCCCCCTCCCCGGGCCCCCTCCCCCTCTCCTCCCCCTCCTCTCTCCTCTCCCCCTCTCCCCCATCTCCCCCTCCCCCTCCCCCCTCTCCCCCTCTCCCCTCCTCCCTCCTCCCACGGTCCGATGTCAACATGGACTTCTGAGCCTCCCCCTCCCCTCCCCTTCTCCACTTCCACACCCCTCCCCCTCCTCCTCGCTCCTCTCCTTCCCCCCTCCTCCCCCCTCCCCTCCTCTATGCCCTCTCCCCCTCTCCCTCCTCCCTCCTTCCACGGTGCGATGTAAACGTGGGCTTCTGACCCCCCCCCCCTCCCACCGACCTCCCCCCTCGCCCTCCTCCCTGCCCCCCCCCCCCCCTCTCCCTCCTCCCTCCTTCCACGGTGCGATGTAAACTTGGACTGCTGAACCCCCCCCCCCCCTCCGACCTCCCCCCCGCCCCCTCCCCCCCCCTCCCCCTCACCCATTTACCCCTAAATCAGGACAGTCTCTAATTGACGCCATCTCCACATACAGGCACGCACTAATTGCCCAAATATGGACATGTGCTGTGACATTTGTTCCCGACTGCATGGCAAAGTGCCACTTCCAATCCAATATCAATTTGTTCCTCGTCTATGTATACACTTGCCAGTAACCGCTGCTGTACCAGAAAATCTGAACTTGACCAATTTTTATTCCACACACGTTGCTCTGAGACAGTGTCGCATTCTGTTTGTTTGAATGACAACAGCATCATATGATGTCACCAGGATATACAGTAAAACCTCTCTAACCGACCCCCTCCACAGATCGACCACTCCCCTGTATCGATCGCTTAATCCAGGTCCTGCCAATACCATTGTGCCCATATTCTAACTCCCTAAACGACTACCTCCCTAAATGGACCACTTAGAGTCAGTCCGAAGGTCTGTCGATTTAGAGAGTTTTTGTTACTGTAGTTCCAATCCACGTGAACCAGTGTTCACGCATCATCCTCACGTCAGACAAACTTGACTACCCACAGTATTGCATCACCAATAGCGATATAGTGATATAGCGAATGGTAGACAGGAAGTGTGAACACTTATTTGTCTCTCATTTTTGCTTGAGTGCAAGTAAACAAGCAACACAAGGAATTATTAGTAGCATGTGGTGAACAAGGGGTCAATTTTCCCTGGATCATCAGCCCATGCTTTTTCTAATCTATTCTTGAATCGGCATCAATAACATTTTGTGGGAGACTGTTCCATATATTTATGATCCTGTTTGAGAAACTATGTTGCCTTAACTTTGAAATGGCTCTGGGTTTTACTAGTTTGAGAGTATGGCCCCGACTGCCTTCTCTTTTATTCAAGGTGAAAAATTTGTTCATATCTATTTTATCAAAACCCTTCATAATCTTAAATACTTCAATTATGTCACTTCTTTTCCTTCTGTAGGAAAGGGTAGGAAGTTTCAATTCCCGAAACCTTTGTTCATAGGGTAGGTCCTTTATAACTGCAACTAATTTCATTGCACGTCTCTGAATCTTTTCGATCTCCAAAATATCTTTCCGAAAAATTGGGCTCCAATGCTATCGCTACGGGTCCAGCTTTTTAGTGCTCAGCCCTGCTAAATGCCAAATGGCCTTCTTATGAAACTATCATTATGGGATAGATAAACATGTTGTCTATTTCTGTCAAAAGCGACTTGGTGTTATATAGGGTCCATTTTCTAAATACAGTATAACCCCGTTAAACCAAGCTCGGTTAAACCAAACGATCGGTTAATCCAAACTGTTTTCGGCGGCCCGGCAAAATACTACCATTTATCATATATAAAAGTTGGTTAAACCAAAGTTGGTTAATCCAAATTATCGGTTAATCCAAACAAAAGTGTCAGACCCCAGGCCACTCCAGTATGGTTAAACCAAACTTTCATGTGGTTATAAGGTCATCTGAGACCCCACTGACTTTTTTATATGATAAATGGTAGTATTTTGTTGGGCCGGCGAAAAAAGTCTGGATTAACCGATCGTTTGGGTTAAACAAGCTTGGTTTAACGGGGATATACTGTACATACATAACAAAAATAATCAAAGTGTCTACATACATTGTATATTACATGTGCAATACATGCTTACTCAAAGTCAAAGTCAAAGCCAAAGCTCGGTTTACCAATGATCGGTTAATCCAAACAAATTTCTAGGGTCCCTTCAAGTTTGGTTTAATGGGGTTATACTGTATTTTTAGTTTCCGAGGCGCAAAGTGATTTACTTCAAGTCATCGGTCAGCTGGGTCACATGACCAGAATGCAACGTTGTGATTGGTTTTTCATGTGCTGTTGTTGACATTTACATGATGCACGCAGCCCATGTACTTTTGTTGATCATGTTGTTTTGTGCATTTAAAAAAAAGTAATCTGCTAATAGTTGTCAGTTATCTATTACAAACGATCGCCATACAATGCCATTGTAATGGTAAAACAAAACCTCCATAAACCGACCACCTCCCTAAATGCACCACTCAAAGTCGGTCCCATGGTCGGTCGATGTAGAGAGGTTTTTCTGTATATACAGTAAAACCTCTCTAAATCGACCGACCTTCGGACCGACTTTAAGTGGTCCATTTAGACCGATCTTCGGACCGACTTTAAGTGGTCCATTTAGAGGTGTTTGGTTTAGGGAGTTAGAATATGGTCACAATGGTATTGTTGGGACCCAAATAAAGCGATCGATCCAGGGGAGTGGTTGATCTGTGGAGGTGGTTGGTTAGAGAGGCTTTACTGTATATGTATATATATATATATATATATATATATATATATATATACATGTATGTATATATATATATATATCTATATATATCTATATATATATACACATATATATATATATGTACGGCTGATCGGTGTCGTTTGTAGTTGACATTAATTTGATGGCACACTTGTAGGGAGGGCCCTGAGGGCAGGGGCGATGTGGGTGGGGGAGGGGGGAGGGGGGAGGGACCCCTATGCTGCTATTAATCTACTTGGAGTTGACATCACGTGATGCCAGTTCAAAATAACACACCGCGCCAAATGTGGGTCTTCATAGCCCTACACTTTTTTTTAGCTTTTTTAAAATAGTTTTTTAAAAGTTTCTTTTAGTGATTGTTTGTTTATTCTGCTCGTAATGGTTAAGTGCATGCACTTGTTTTCGCCGCTGTGCAGTCATCGTCATAATCCATATGGATTCATTTTCTTTATCAATAATTTCTGTAAACGTATTTGTGGTGTAAAATCGGGGGGAGGGGTTTCCAATTTGTTTGGTTTTTGTTTATATTTCTGTGCATAGTTTGTTTGGTAAGGAGTCTCCTATTGGTTTGTAATGTTTTATGGCTTACTTAAGGGCCTGTCACACTACGACGTATAGCCTTAGCATATGCCGACATATGTGATTTTCGACCAACAGTTTGGCGTACATCATCATACGTTATGTGTACGTTGGGCATATGGCGTATACATTCTGGATATGTTGGTATAAGTCATCTTACGTTGACACGCGTCGAGGCTCTGAAGAAAATTTGTGCATGCTCAAAATTTGCAACTTGTGGCTCATATGTTGAACGTACGCTGTGTGTATGTACAGGATACGTCAGCGTACATTGGGAGTATGTTAGGGATACATTGGTAAAAGTTGCTGCACATTAGCCGTAAGTGCAGCCAGTGGGAATGTGCAGTCCGCGCACAGTCCACCGCTGAAAAGTTTGATGAATGCCGACGTACTGGCAAATTTTCTAACTTTGAGCACGCGCTAATGCCATACGTCGTAGTGTGACAGGGCCTTTACTGTTTATCCCTGATCTATTACTTAGTATGTATTTCTTTATCCATTTATCTGTGGGTTAAAGCTGTATAGTCCGATAAAAGTATCAAATTTTCAAAAACAAAACACTTATCTAGATTTGAATTTACAGATCAAACTTAGATACTGATGCACTTATTAAGCATTTGTTGCTGCATAGAAGGGCATATTAAGTCACTTTAATAAAACATGTTCCTGCTGAAGCCTATGGGATCAGAGTTTTGACAAGCATGCCAAAATTAATTTGACAAGTTTACAGTTCACCAATCTAAGTTACCTGAAACTAAAGCAAGGTAGATTATAATGATCAACCGAATGTATTTATCTCAGAAAATGACAGAAGCTCCAAACCATCGGATCATGCAACTTAAAAATTGGGGTGGGGGGTGGGTATTAAAAGATGAGGGTTGAGGGTGGGAGGATGCTGGTTGCCGGTGTGTGTATGTGTGCGTGTGTGTGGGTGTGGTTTAATGATGCCGTCATAGGTTGGTAATGACGTAATAGGTTAATAGTGACGTAATTGAAACACAATAACCCATGGTCAATGATGTACAGTGAGGACATTGGTTTGACCACGCAGCATTTATTTATTTATTTATATTTACTCTGTTGGTCGGGACCAGACATAATGGCCGAATGAGTTAAGCCTCTCGTTTTGGTAGATGGTGTGGTTTCAAACCCAACTCGAGTCAAACCAATGACTTACAAATTTATACTTGTCGCTTCCTAGCCAGGCACTCGGCATTAATAGGATTGGTTGTCTCATCATCAGGATAATGTGACTGAGTGGGATATCAGGTCATGGTGCCAGTGGCCTGGTCTCCCAGTGGGGCAGCACTATAAAGTCACCATGAGTATGAACTGTCACAAGTCGCTACCCATCCTGATATGACCTTAGATGTTGCCAGGACATAACACTCCAACAACCAACCAACCTTTTTGTTGGTGACCGAAAGCAGACAAAAAAAAACGCGTGAACAAAAGGGTTGACGACTGCAGGGAAGACAGGTTGGTCTTTCTTTGATCAACAACCTGTGACAATTATCAGCAACCTCCTGGTGACCGTGTTGGTCACAAGGAGGTTTTAGATGCAGGCAAAGACCCTATAATACTGGAGTGGTCTGCACTGACCTCTCAGGCAAGTAACCACATAGACAGGTAGGCGTGGGGAGCGTGTTGATATCAGGGAGACTAGGTGGTGTAATGGTTAGCACACTGGCCCGGAGTGCAAAGAGATGTGGGTTCGAGTCCCGCTCTAGGCACAATATTTCCCATTTTCATCACCCCCATGACACTGGTTGCCGTGATCAGGATCCTGTACAAGCTTTGCGCTACCCTGTGTATGTATGTGTTAGTGCATTGCCTGTATGTATGTAATTGTAAGCATTACAAGACTTACAATTCCAGGGGGACGAGTGTAGTGCCATGACAATACTAAAGCCCCAGTCACACGAGGCCTGTGTTCACTTACGATCAATCCGCGAGCATTTTGCTATTAAATTATGACCATCTACGACCACATTACGACTAATCGCCGATGTCTCTGCGAGCGATTGCTGACTGATCGCCTACCATAGTAGCAGTACTCAACCGACCTCTGGCATCTCCACCGGTCGGCACCGATCGCCGACCGATCGCCGACCGATCACCGACCGATCGCCGACTGATCTGCGACCATAGTAGCGGTACTCAAGCATCACACGAGGCCTGCGTTCGCTTACGATCGACTTGCAAGCATTTTGCAGTTAAATTATGACCATCTTACGACCACCTTATGACCACATTATGACCACCTTATGACTAATCGCCAAGCGATCACTGAGACACGATGTGGCGCATGTACGATGATGTCACAATGTCGCCTGGTGCGTCATTATCATCATGGCGACGTATTAAAATAGTTTGTAACAAATTGTTTCATTTTTGGCGCAAGGAGCTCGCAGACTTTTGGTCGGCAAGTGAACACAAGCGAACGCAGGCCATCGTGTGACTGGGGCGTAAGACGGCTCACTCCCTATCTCTCCCATGGTAATGTAAATTTTGCAGTGCCACCTTGTGGTGGGTTTAATCAGCCCGGCTGCTGGTTGGTGTTTCACATGTGAACACATACAATTATATTATACATGATATAGGTAAGTATGAATACACATCAATATGAAATTGATATGAACAAATACACATCATCATCATCATCACCATCATCACACATCTTTCACATTCATATATACATTTATACATATAATATAGCACCTGTTTAACCAAGAGAACAGCCAGCGCACCAAGTGGTGGGTTTGATCATTTTGATTACACAGTACAGGCTGAGTGAGCTGTCTTAGTATTATAGGGTCTTTGGTGCAGCACCTGCAACCTCCTTGGGACCAAAATGGTCGCGAGAAAATCGGCGAACACTTAAGAACAAATAGATACATTGTTACCTATTTGCGACTACTTGCGACCATTTGCAACCACTTGCGACCACTTGCGATCAATTGCGACCACTTGCCACCATTTCGACCACTTGCGACCACATGCGATCACTTGCGGACTGTGAGGATCAAGTAAAGACTTTATTACCTCATTGCGATCACTCGCGATCACTTGCGATCACATACGATCAATTGTGACCACTGGAGACCACTTGCGACCAATTGCGACCTGTGCGGATCAAGTAAAGACCTTATGACCTCTTTGCGACCACTTGTGATCAATTGCGACTACTTGTGACCAATAGCGACCTGTGCGGATCAAGTAAAGACCTTGTGACCTATTTGCGACCATTCGCGACCACACGCGACCACTCGCGACCACGTACGACCACCTGTTTTTTTGTTGTATTAGCTGGAAGTGAGTGGGACGAGATGAGCAGTCTGCTGTCACGTGACGTCACGTGACGCCACGGGACGCGTGTCATCAGTCATCACTGCGCAATGACATGCGCAGAGAGGCGATATAGGGGAGCGTAGTTGTAGATGAATTATGTACATTTGGTTCCGCTTTATTATCTATTGAGGATTTGATTGTGACGTAGCATCACACTACTCCTGAATCGTGGTTGGATAGAAGCAGTTCCTTCTACTATCAAGTGGAGTTATTGCGAATGTAAATAAAACAAAAAGCACAAATCTATTCACTGCTCCGATCTAATTCTTATATTTAGAGAACCATGAATATTCATTCACTCGGGGGTTGACATAATGTTATTTAGGAGCATAACTTACTCAATAAGTGAAATTCGGTCAAATTAAACGTAAAATTCAAGCGATATTAAGGCCGCCACCTCATCGGCAGCATTATTGCCATTATCCCTGTACTTTCACTCGGGTTTTGTGTTTAATTTGACCAGGATTTCACTTATTGAGTAAGTCATGCTTCTAATTAACATTATTTCAACCCCCCAGTGAATATTCCTGTTTTTAAATAACAGAATTAGATCGTAGTAGTGACTATTCACACACACTTGATACTAAAGGGAACTGCTTCGATTCAACCATGATGGCCGACTAGGCACTGGTCACGTGGTGCTGATTGTTTGACGCAAATCCTCAATATATAATGATTTTACATGATATATATTGAAATAACAATTTGGGTGTGAGGTATGGGTAAACTTCCTTCATGTGGTAGCAGGACGATGGGTTGAGTCCATAACCAGATGCACCAGGCAGGATTCCCGAATAGGTTGAGCATCCGTCTCTCGTTTTGGGAGATCATGGGATTCGAACCCACGGGTTCGAACTCTGGTCGAGTCAAACCAATGACTTATTAATTGATACTTTTTTTATATCCCGGCAACATATAACGTCATATCAGGACGGGTGCCGACTTGTGACAGTACACATTCATTGTGACTTTATAGTGCTGCTCCACTGGAAAAGCAGCCCGCCAGCACCTTGACCTAATATCCCACTCAGTCACATTATCCTGACACTGAGCTAACCAGTCCTTGTCCTATCCTAATAATGTTGAGCGCCTGGATAGGAAGAGACAAGTATCAATTAATAAGTCATTGGTTTGACTCGACCAGGGTTCGAACCAATGGGTTCGAATCCCACCATCTACCAAAAGCGGAGTCGGACGCTCAACTCATTCGGTCATCCCATCTGGTCTTCACATTCATACTTTTATATTTGTTATGGCGTTTTATATATATATTTTGTATATATATATTTTAGATATATATATATATTTGATATACATGTTTAAAAAAAAAAAATCTTTGTATACATCAATGTTTTCAGTGCAGAGATATTGGCGAGGGTGGTCCGTGTGACGTTCGTAGGGTGCGGGTGTGGGGAGTTCCGGGTTGTTGGAGGGTGGAGTGTGGGGTGTGTGTGTGTGGGGGGGGGGGTGGGTGGACGTGTGGGCAGGGGCATTCCCAATTGAGCACGTGTCACGCACAACCCACATCCATCCAGCACGCACGCGCATGGTCACACACTCACGCACAGAGTCACGCATATATAACGCAATGCACGCACACATAAATACACGCACACATTCACACACGCGCATATATGTTCTCAGACACTCACACACACACACAGAGTCATGAATACATTAACACACGCGCACACTAACACAGGGGCAATCACGCGCACAATCACTCGTACTCACGCGCACACAATCACACGTGCACCCACGCACACAATCATGCGTACACTCACGCACACAATCACCACACACTCACGCATACACTCACCCACACAATCACGTGTACACTCACGCGTACACTCACGCGCACACTCACGCACACAATCACGCGTACACTCACGCACACAATCACGCGCACACTCACGCAGACAATCACGCGTACACTCACGCACACACTCACACACACGCACAGGTTCACGCGCACATACATGCACACCGCACAAATGCGTGTGCATACTGAAACTTACAAACACACTCAAGTACACACTCACGCATTCACACGCACACACATGCGCACGCACTCTCATGCACATGCACATACTCACACACACTCACGTACATACTCACCCATTTGCACGCACACATGCACACACATGCACACACACTCTCATGCACACAAACACACACACACATGCTCACACACTCAGGTAGATCCTCGCGCATATGCCTTCACGCCCATACACAACCCCGGTCGAGTCAAACCAATGACTAACAAATTGACACTTGTCGCTTCCTAGCCTGGCGCTCCGCATTATTAGGATAGGACAGGGACTGGTTAGCACAGTGTCAGGATAATGTGACTGTATGGAATAGCAGCTCATGGTGATGGCGGTCTGATCTATCTGATCTATGAAGTTGCCATGAGTGTGCACTGTCACAAGTGTGTAGGCACCAGTCCTGATATGACCTAAAATGTTTCCAAGACGTAAAACTCCAACAACCAACCATGCACTCAAACACACGCACGTACTCACGCACACACTCACGTACATCCTCACGCACACACGCACGCACACACGAAACGCACACCCAAGTGCCCCTGACTCGACACGAAGCCCTTCTCCGCTAGGTGGCGCCACCAGCCACCATCGACTATGCATCCTGTCCTCCAGATAAGGAAAGTCGGAGGGTGGGTGTGGAGGGGAGGGGGAGTGGGAGGGGGGAATCCTTTCTGACTTCTGGGAATACTTCAAGTTGCCAGTAGGCCCGGATTTATCGCGTCGCGTCGGCTATATACACTACACATGCGCCAACAGTTTTAGGGCGGGTTGGTGGTGGACATCTTCTATTTCTATAAGACCCTTTCCACAGAGCACACTGCACAGTGAGTGCTGAGTCACTACTACGTTAGTGGCGGACATCTTTTACAATTATAAGACCCTTTCCACAGAGCACACTGCACTCCTCCTGTCTCTTCCCCTCCGCACCCCCTCCCCCCTCCCCCTCCCCCTCTTCTCCTCCCCTCTCTTTCCCTCCGTCTCCCCTCTTCCCCTTCCCCCTTCCCCCTTCCCCTCCTCCCCCTCTTCTCCTCTCCTCTCTTTCCCTGCGTCTCCCTTTCCCCCTCCCCTCTCCCTCTTCCCCTCCTCTCCCTCTCCCCCGGCCCTCATCGTCCTTCCCCTCCCCATCCCCTCCTCCCCTTCTCCCCTCTCTTCCCCTCCGCCTCCCACCCCCTACCCTCTCCCTCCTCTCCCCCTCCTCTCCCCCTCCCTTCCCCTCCCCTCCCTTTCCCTTCCCCTCCCCTCCGTTCCCCTCTGCCCCTCTCTCTCCCCTGCCCCCTCTCATCCTCTCTCTCTCCTCCCACTCTCTTCTCTCCTCCCCATTCCCCCCTCCCCTCCCCCCCCCCTCCTCTCCCCCTTCCGTGTCCCTTTAAAACCCTTGTGTGGTTTGTAAATAAGATGTTTTTGATGTTGAGTGGAATTCCTGCACCGCAGACAACAACAAAAAAAGA
Source organism: Branchipolynoe longqiensis (assembly GCA_030323885.1). NCBI lineage: Eukaryota > Metazoa > Annelida > Polychaeta > Phyllodocida > Polynoidae > Branchipolynoe > Branchipolynoe longqiensis. The sequence goes on along the minus strand of CM059196.1, from coordinate 12,220,446 downwards.
GTAGCAAATAACCATGCGTCCGCTGTAACTTGTAAGCGACGAGACGCCGGCTTTGTGGGTCCGATGACGGACTTTCAACTTCTTATTATTTTGTAAATATTCTATTCTTCAGAATTGTCTGAGGACAATGAAAATCCCGCGCAGCAGTTGTGTGTGTCCATCAAACTTGGGCAGATCGGCTGCTCTTGTCAGCCTGCTCACTCTCAAATGTCGTCTGCCCGAAGTGTTTCCCGCTTTGATCAAAATGGCGCCCGGACTGAGCGGATTGTCGTCTGCTGTGGGTTTTAAAAGGAAATATTGTATCGATTCCCGCAAAATGTTGTATTTTAGCATAAAAAGGAACCAATGCCTGCCTACTCCCACTGTAGGATATCTGTTTTGACAGAATGTCGTCTGCTTTGATTGAGTGTCATTTGACCCGGCAAAATGTCGTCTGTTCCGCTAAAGTGTTGTCTACCGAAAGAAAATGGATTCTCTTTTGAGCTAAAATCATGTAAGATAGACTAATTCGGGTAAATAGTCTTTAAGATTCATTAAGAAAGTGTCGTTTGTAGACATTTAATTGGCACATTGTTCTTAATTTCTTGAAGATTTATACTACCTATCATGGATAAGCCTGAATAGACTTGTTTTCACCATTAGACAGTTTGTCGATAGAAAGCCTGAGTCTACACTTTTACCGACCCAAGGGATTTTTAACCTCCCACACCACATAGACATGGTATGAGAGCAACTGGCCTTTGATGACGCTGTAAGTTATACACAGCGGTGGAAATCCAAATTGGCAGAGGTGTGGGCACAGAGAATCGAACCACCGACCTTCAGATTAGGAGTCTGACCTAGAAAAAAGCCAGACACTCTAACCACTCCACCACAGAGAACACCACAGTATTAATGTTGCAAAGTCCGATAAAAACATCAAATTTTCCTAAGTAAATCGCCTATCTTGATTTGAACCTACATATCTAACTTAGATACTGGTGCATTTATTAAGTGTTTGTTGCTGCATAGAAGGGCATATGGAATCAATGTAATAGAACCTGTTACTGCTGAATCCGATGGAATCAGAGTTTTAGAAAGCACGCCAAAATCAATTGTGCAAGTTTATGCCTAAAATATCTCCTTAGTTAGTCATTTTGAATGAAAGTTACTACAAACTAAAGAAAGGTACATTATAATTATCAACTTAATATGTTTATCTAAGAAAATGACATAAACTCAAAAGCATCGGACTATTTTACTTTAATGTAATGTCATTCTCTGACTAGTTCACCAATTGCACATCGGTGGTGGAAGGATGGTGATGGATTCTAAATGCTGAAACCAGCGTGGATTTCACAGGAGAAAATGTGCAGCATATTCATTGGCCCATATAATATATTACACACACAAATGCTACACACCTCATACACAGACCATGTTACCAACAAATAAGTCTGCAACAAGATCCAGCAGGCAATTGGACCATGAAAAGATCTCCCGACAATCGTAAAAGATGCAAACTGCAGTGGTATGGCCATATTTCCGGTTAATCACATCTGGCCAAAACCATCTTACAAGGGACAGTGAAAGGGGAAGAAAACAAGGCGGACACAGGAAGAGGTGGGAAGACAACATCAGGAAATGGCCAGGCCTGGAGTTCAGCAAGTCCTAGAGGGCAGAGAGAACATGGGAAACTGTCAGAGAGTCTGGTTGATGAAGGAAACAATCTTTCCTCTGTTGATGCTTTTGATTTGCTTGAGATATACGATCAGTTTCAAACTGTCTTGTGCCTTTACAAATAGAAGAACGCCATGAACTCCTGTCCTTGGCTACTGTTTCCCAGATTGTAGTGTTGACATTACATTTCTTCAGGTTGTATTTAAGGCAGTCCTTGAACCTTTTCTTCTGACCGCCTTGATTTCTGTGTCCTTTTACAAGTCCAGAGAAGAGAGCTTTTGGTATTATAGCCTCATCCATATAGACCACATGGCCAGTCAATGCTGACCATTTTTGTCCTCTCTAAGACTTCAGTGTCTGGGATCTTATTCCGCCGCCTAGTATTTATAATTTTCCTGAGATAGCCTAGGTTGCTTAGTGTGGTGATGGTATCTTGTCCATGATTCAGATGCATAGAGCAAGGCTGTGAGAACTAGAGCTTTGTGTACTGGGCGCAGTGGCCGAATCAGTAGCGCACAGGCTTCGCGTGTGGGAGATTGGGGCTTCGTTTCCCAGTCGTGTCAAACCAATGACTTATCAAATTGATACTTGTCGCTTCCTAGCCTGGCGCTCGGCATTATTAGGATAGGGCAAGGACTGGTTGGCTCAGTGTCAGGATAATGTGACTGAGTGGGATATCGGGTCATGGTGCCAGTGGCCTGATTTCATAGTGGGGGCAGCACTATAAAGTCACCATGAGTGCGTATTATTACAAGTCGGTACCCATCCTGATATGACCTTAAATGTGGCATGGAGGTAAACCTCCAAACTCCAACACCCAACCAACTACTGCCTTGTATGCTTGAAGCTTAGTTTGATGCTTGAGACCTCGTAGTACGCCCTTGGTACAACCAGGGGGCGCCACCAGGGAGCGCCACTAGAGGGCGCCACCTGGGGGCGCCACCAGGGGGTGCCACCCCCTGCACAACTGCCGCTGCCCCCCACCCCCACCCCCTCCCTACACACACACAAGCTCCCAGCGTCTGACATACCTAAACACTTGCCAGATGCTTACACTTTACTGTAAGGCGCGTCACCTGGTGTTGGATCCAAGTACTACTCGGCGAAGGCGATTTGTATTGGAGTTCACGGTGGTGTTTATTTCTGCCGCAGGGTGGCGCATTGCAAGCACCATTAGTATTACGGGTACTCCTAGTTCCACTTCTTGCTAAAAAATAACTCAAGCTGGGACCCGGTGTCACGGCTTCAGATCTCTGCCAGTTTCAGGTCTCCGCCTGGCTTCTGCGCATGCGTCAAAATCGAACAGCATTGTCTGCGCATGTGTCAACATCGAGCCAGATTCAAGCCGTCGCCGATCGCCGCACTCATACTGTCACTATAGTGTCAGTGTCACTAAACTTATAAATTTAATATAATCTTTTCGGTAAACATGTTTTCTATATGTGTACCAAGTGATTTGTTTCTAGGTGGTGTGGTTTTAGAGATATTTAACTTTTTCTGTATGAAGATTGCTCATGACCATTGACAATGCCTTGAGTTTGCCGGTACGCGCAGTGCAAAACATTATTCAAAATTAATAGAAATCCAATACCATAACCATATCAATTTAATATAATCTTTTTGGTAAACATGTTTTCTATATGTACCAAGCGATTTGTTTCTAGGTGGTGTGGTTTTAGAGATATTTCACTTTTTATGAAGATTGCTCACGAGCATTGACAATGCCTTGACGGATGCGCAGAAGCGATGCGGAGATCTGAAACTGGTGGAGATCTGAAACCGCGACACCGGCATGGCAAGGTCACAGCTTCAGCTTACAGTTGATTGCTTGTTGGAGTTTCACGTCCTGGTAACATCTAAGGTCATATCAGGATGGGTACTGACTTGTGACAGTGCACACGCATGGCAATTTTTTAGTGTTGTCCCACTGGGAAATCAGGCCACCAGCACCATGACCTGATATCCCACTCAGTCACATTATCCTGACACTGACAAAACCAGTCCTTGCCCTATTATCCTATTAATTCTGAGCGCCAAGCTAGGAAGTGACAGGTATCAATTGTTACCTCATTGGTTTGACTCGACCAGAGTTCGAACCCATGGGTTCGAATCCATAATCAGAATAGAAAGTGGTCCATCACATTAATGAATACTGGAGTAATTTAGTTTAACACCAAATGTGACGCATGCACACTCCAGCCTGCCAGCCACCTCCATCTATAGCACTGTGTGGGTGGAACCACTGTGCCATTGACACCTAGAACCTCTGTGACAGTGACAGCTAGAATATCTGTGGCACTGCCAGCTAGAACTGCTGTAGAACTTATTCATAGTTCACCTCTGTGACACTGACAGCTAGAACCTTTGTGTCACTGATAGCTGGAACTGCTGTCACACAAAGAGATATGTTGTGACTCCGACATCTAAAACCTCTGTGACACTGACAGCTTGAACCTCTGTGACACTGACAACTAAAACCATTGTGACACTGACAACTGCAACCATCGTGACATTAACAGCTGGAACCATTGTGACACCTACAACTAGAACCCTCGTGACACTAATAATTGGAGCCATTGTGACAATGACAGATGAACCTCTGTGACACTGACAACTAGAACCATTGTGACACTTACAACTGGAGCCATTGTGACATTGACAATTGGAATCATCGTGACACTGACAACTAGAACCCCCGTGACACTGATAACTGGAGCCAGTGTGACACTGACAACTAGAACCATTGTGACACTGACAACTGGAGCCATTGTGACACTCACAGTTGGATCATTGTGACACTGACAACTAGAACCCCTGTAACACTGATAACTGGAGCCAGTGTGACACTGACAGCTGGAATCATTGTGACACTGACAGCTAGAACCCCTCTGACACTGACAACTGGAGCCATTGTGATGCTGACTGGCCAGAACCAGTGTGTATTATCACACACCGCGGCTAGACTTCCACGCGGTGCTTTGAAGTCCTCCGTGTGTACAGACCCTACTGTTCATAGCGATTTGGAATAACAACCAGTAAAGTGTTCGACATGGCCACCACAAAGCCAGCCTCAAAGCGTGCCCAGCTGTCACTGGTGTTACTGTCACTGTCACTGTCAGTGAAGTGTCTGGTCCGGGACTCGTCAGGTACAGCCCACCCGGGGTGAGGCCTTCTGTTACGTGACCCCTGACCCATGTCCTGCTCCTCCCCAACTCAAGTCCCTCATACCCCATCTCCCGTTTTGGTAGATCGGGAGATTCGAACCCACGGTTTCGAACCCTGGTCGAGTCAAACCAATGACTTAGCAATTTATACTTGCCCTTTCCTGGCCAGGCGCTCGGCATTGTTATATTAGGATAGGGAAAGGACCGGTTGGTTCAGTGTCAGGATAATGTGACTTGAGTGGGATATTGGGTCATGGTGCTGGTGGCCTGGTCTCCCAGTGGGGCAGCACTATAAAGTCGCCATGAGAGTGCACTGTCACAAGTCGGTACCCATCCTGATATGACCTACTATGATGTTGCCAGGATGTAAATCTCCAACAACCTTCCCTATAGTTTACTAAATAGATTCTATCAATTATTAATAAAACTTTTCTTTTTCTATGGGAATTTGTTTCCCTTGACCACAAATATATGATTGTGAGCTTTCTAATTTAGTGAGTGCCTATTGGCACATAATTGATTGTCGGCTTTTACATGTAAAAGCGATGGTTTGAACAAAAAACAAACATTTTTCACCGTGAATATGGCCTATACTGCCGACACTGCGTAAAGCAACCACCAATCAACCAATCAACCAGTAACCAACCAAACCCCTCCTACAATCTTCCCCCTCCTTCCAACCTCTCTAACCGCTCTTCCATCCCCCCCCCCTCCTCCTGCCCCTCTGCAACCCCTCCTACACCCTCCCCCTCTGCCCCTCCTGGTCATGTCACCTGTACATCTACCTCATCCTCTCCTTCCCTCCTTTCCCCGGCCTCCCTCCAGCACTCCCACTTTCTTCCCTCCTTTCCCCGGCCTCCCTCCAGCACTCCCACTTCTTCCCTCCTTCCCCGGCCTCCCTTCAGCACTCCCACTTTCTTCCCTCCTTTCCCCGGCCTCCCTCCAGCACTCCCACTTTCTTCCCTCCTTTCCCCGGCCTCCCTCCAGCACTCCCACTTTCTTCCCTCCTTTCCCCGGCCTCCCTCCAGCACTCCCACTTTCTTCCATCCTTTCCCCGGCCTCCCTCCAGCACTCCCACTTTCTTCCCTCCTTTCCCCGGCCTCCCTCCAGCACTCCCACTTTCTTCCCTCCTTTCCCCGGCCTCCCTCCAGCACTCCCACTTTCTTCCCTCCTTTCCCCGGCCTCCCTCCAGCACTCCCACTTTCTTCGCTCCTTTCCCCGGCCTCCCTCCAGCACTCCCACTTTCCTCCTTTCCCCGGCCTCCCTCCAGCACTCCCACTTTCTTCCCTCCTTCCCCCGGCCTCCCTCCAGCACTCCCACTTTCTTCCCTCCTTTCCCCGGCCTCCCTCCAGCACTCCCACTTTCTTCCCTCCTTTCGCCGGCCTCCCTCCAGCACTCCCACTTTCTTCCCTCCTTTCCCCATCCTCCCTCCAGCACTCCCACTTTCTTCCCTCCTTCCCCCGTCCTCCCTCCAGCACTCCCACTTTCTTCCCTCCTTTCGCTGGCCACCCTCCAGCACTCCCACTTTCTTCCCTCCTTTCCCCGGCCTCCCTCCAGCACTCCCACTTTCTTCCCTCCTTTCGCTGCCCTCCTCCAGCACTCCCACTTTCTTCCCTCCTTTCCCCGGCCTCCCTCCAGCACTCCCACTTTCTTCCCTCCTTTCCCCGGCCTCCCTCCAGCACTCCCACTTTCTTCCCTCCTTTCCCCGGCCTCCCTCAAGCACTCCCACTTTCTTCCCTCCTTTTGCCGGCCTCCCTCCAGCACTCCCACTTTCTTCCCTCCTTTCCCCGTCCTTCCTCCAGCACTCCCACTTTCTTCCCTCCTTCCCCCGTCCTCCCTCCTGTACTCCCACTTTCTCGCCTCCCCCTTCCCCCCCTCCTCTCCTTTCTCCCCATCACCAACGCTTCCACCTTCCCCCCTGCCCCTCTCCCCACACACCTCCTTCTCCCAATATTCATCTCCTTCTATCTCTCCCTACGTGCTCCTTCTTTTCCTCTTCCACCTCTCCCTTCTCTCCTTCCCTCTCTCCTTCCCCCTTCTCTCCTCCCTTTCTCACATTTCCTCTGTTCTTTCCCTCAATTGCCACATCCTAGCCAGGCGCTCGGCATTAATAGGATATGGCAAGGACTGGTTAGCTTAGTGTCAGGATAATGGGACTGGGTGGGATATCTGGTCATAGTGCCAATGGCCTGATTTCCCAGTGGGGCAGCACTATAAAATCACCATGAGTGTGCACTGTCACAGATTGGTTCCTGCCCTGATATGACCTTAGATGTTGCCAGGACGTAAAACTCCAGCAACCAACCAACCTTCCCTCCCCTGTCCCTACACCATCTCCAGGTCCCTCCCCCATCTACCCCCATTGACCCCCCCCCCCCTCCCCCCGCCCCTATCTCCCCCCTCTGCCCCTTGTGGCCTTTAGTTATTGCCGTCACGTGGTTATTGCGCCACTCACTGTGCGCAGGCGCATTCCACAATGTACTGACGTCACTTCCGTGACGCGACGACGAGGTAACGTGTTCTCCATCCCCCTTCTTTCCTCCAACCACTTTGCAAGAAAAAAACAACAGAACAGAGAAAGCGCCCTGATTCATTTTGTTGTTTTCCGTCCTAGCAACATCTAAGGTGATAGCAGGGCGGGGACACGATCGTGATGTCCCGTGTAACCGTAAACATGTCGCTGTGAGAGTTTAATGGAAATGAGCTCCAGGGTTGACGATGTTGCATTACTGATTAGTTGGCAGTGGGAAGACAACCATTAATGGTTACACTGTTCCAACAATTTACATTATTGTCAACAGGTTAATTTATGTTAGTGTACGCTGTATGGACATTGAATAAAAATGTCTATAAAATGTCATTAAATGTTTTTAAAATGACTTTAAAATGTCTTTGAACTGTCTTTGAAATGAGCATGATACTTTAGTTATTAGGTTTAATTAATGTATGTTGTCTCTGATTGTTGATTGACCACTCTCATATTAAAGTTGCAAAGTCTGATGGTTTTGAATTTCTGTATTTTTTCTGAGATAAATATATTAGATCGATTGCTAGTATCTACTTTATATTAGTTCAAAGTTACTTTTATTTTAAATGGTAAACTTTTGAGATATTTTGAGTGCAAAGATGGAAAATTAGTTTTGGCAAGCTTGCCAAAACTCTGACACCATAGACTTCTGCAGTAACAGATTCTGTTAAATTGACTCAGTATTTTCTTCTACGCAAAAACAAATGCTTAATAAGTGCATCAGTATCTAAGTTAGATATGTAAAATCAGATCTAGATAATTGGTTTGGTTTTGAAAATTTGATATTTCATTGGACTATGCAGCTTTAATCTAATTCCAGTGCATCCTTTGTATATTTGGCGGAGGGGATTGGGGGTGGAGGGGGATGAGGGAAGCGGATGAAGGCAGGGAACAGTCCAGGGAATGAGGGAAGAGAAGGGGGGAGGGGAGGAGAATAAAAGCGGGCCATAACAGAGGTTTACGTCCTGGCAACGTCTAAGGTCATATCAGGACGGTTCTGACTTGTGTCAGTGCGCACTCATGGTGACTTTATTGTGCTGCTCCACTGAGAGACAAGGCTGCCAGCACCATGACAGGATGTAACTGAGTGGGATATCGGGTCATGGTGCCGGTGGCCTGATTTCCCAGTGAGGCAACACTATAAAAGTCACCATGAGTGTGCACTGTCACACATCGGTACCCATCCTGATATGACCTATCCTGACACTGAGCCAACCAGTCCTTGCCTCATCCTAATAATGCCCAGCGCCTAGCTAGGAAGTGACAAGTATCAATTCTTAAGTCATTGGTTTGACTCGACCAGGGTTCGAACCCGTCGGTTCGAATCCATCGATCTAGCAAAACGGGAGAGGGACGCTGAACTCATTCGGTCATCCTGTCTGTGGGGGAGGGGGGGGGGCACAACAAAACTGCAGACTCAACTTCGTTGATGACCTATTTTGAAACCCAAACCCGACTTCCAGACGCTAAGTGACCAGTTTCATGCACACGCGCACTCCGCGCATGTCACGTGCTCTCTTCACCACTGAGTGTCACCGGTGCCGGTGTCACGAAATAGAATCTCCTCCTCAATTATTTCTCTTTCCCGCCTCCCTGGCGATTCTATTTCGAAATGTAAATCTCCCCCCCCCCCCACACCTTGAAATGGAATCACCCTGACCCACGAAATTCAGAGAGGCACATACTTCACCCTCACCCATATACATTCATTCACCGGGCATCAACACACTCACCAACTCACACTGACATGTACACACCCGAGTGCATCCCAGTCCAGCCCAGTCCAGCCCAGTCCACCCCAGTCCACCCCAGTCCACTCCACCCCATCCCAGTCCAACCCAGTCCACCTCAGTCCGCCCCAGTAAACCCCAGTCCACCCCAGTCCATGTCCGTCCGCCCCAGTCCATCCCAGTCCATCCCAGTCCATCCCAGTCCGCCTCAGTGTACGTCAGTCCATCCCAGTCCAGCCCTGTCCAGCCCAGTCCAGCCCAGTCCAACCCATCCTAGTACAATCCAGTCCATCCCAGTCCACCCCAGTCCATCCCAGTCCATCCCAGTCCATCCAAGTCCATCCCAGGCCATCCCAGTATATGTCAGTCCACACCAGTCCACCCCAGTCCATCCCAGTCCAGCCCAGTATATGATTGATTGATTGGTGGTTGCTTTACACCGTGTCGGCAGCATAGACCATATTCACGGCGAGAAATGTTTGTTTTTTGTTCAAACCATCGCTTTTACATGTAAAAGCAGACAATCAATTATGTGCCAATAGACACTCATTAAATTAGAAAGCTCACAATCATATATTTGTGGTCAATGGAAACAAATTCCCATAGAAAAAGAAAAGTTTTATTAATAATTGATAGAATCTATTTCGTAAACTATATGAGTTGGTACAGTCCAGCTGCCCTCAAAAAGGCTAAAATGTTTTCCTGTTTTATTTTAGTAAAAAGGTCATGCATACTGTCTGCAGTGTAAAACTGTTGGCGCAGGGCCAACAAAATCAACGCAACTTAGTAAGATGTGTTTGAGTGTCAGCGGGGATTGACACCCAATACATTCTGAGGGAGGTTCCCCCTTGAGCAGAAAAGCATGTGTAAGCCATGAGTGGCCAATACGGCAGCGGCTAAGGACCACTTGGTCCCGCCGACCTCCCGCATGAGTCTGTGGTGGCTTTCCCACAAATGGTTCAATTTCTTTAAGTTTATTAATGTTTTCATCCCACTCATGTTTCCATTTGGATTTTATGTGGGTGGCTATGAGTGGTTTCAGATCAGAGTGAGGGATCAGACACGGTTCAAGATCACAGTTCAGGGCCTTCTTCGCAGCGTGATCAGCTCGTTCATTTCCTTGTATGCCGGCATGGCCAGGCACCCAGCACAGGTGGATGTCATACCCATCTGTTGTCAGTTGGTTCATTTTATAAATGACCGTTGCTAGAACAGGGCCATTCGTTTTCAGTCCAGCAACAGCCAGGAGGCAAGAGAATGAATCACTGTATATAACATAGTTAGTGTGGTTGGATACCTCAATACACTCCAAAGTGAGAAGGAGTGCTCGGGCTTCTGCAGTGAAAATCGAGCTCTGATCGGGCAAACATATGCCAAATCTTTCCCATCGGCAGACTGCCGCAGCAGCTACCCGGCTTTGGTCTTTCGAACCATCAGTATATATGGAGAGGTGGTCTGCAAACTGGCCTTGAATCTCTGCATGCAGTCAGTCCTTGGTACTCGAGTGGATGTGTACCAGACTTCCTCAGTTCTGTGAGTCGGAGGATAACCGATGGCTTTCTCAATGACCACGGGGGATGTTCTGGGACTTTGGCATACTCCAACACGTTCAAATCCATGCCCAAGGCCTCCAAATGAGGTTTCATTCGGAGCCTCAGTGGCCGGATGTAATTCGGCCTGGCCTCATTCAGCATATGTCAGTCCACCCCAGTCCATGTCCGTCCGCCCCAATCCATCCCAGTCCAACCCATCCTAGTCCAGTCCAGTCCATCCCAGTCCATCCCAGTCCAACCCAGTCCATCCCAGTCCATCCCAGCCCACTCCAGTATACCCCAGTACACCCTATTCCAGTCCATCCCACTCCAACCCAGTCTATGTCAGGAGATATTTCACATTTTCTGTATGAAGATTGCTCACTGCCATTGACAATGCATTGAGTTTATTGGGTTTGTTATTGTGGGTACTATCGCAACAATGGCCGCACTTCCGTTTAGCATGACGTCAGTGCATACCCTCTATATGGCATAGTGTGACAGGGCCTTTAGCAAAGGGACACCACAACGAACCCTATCCAATGCACCACCAAGGTCCCAATGGAACTGACGCAAGTCCCGACGGACGCGCCGCAGTACGCTACGCACTACGCATGCGTGCGCACCCCCCTCCCCTTATGGTGCAGTCACACTACGACGCTTCTCGCCGGCGACACAGCGACGTGTGGTGTTTTTGGGCGATAATAAGTGAAACGTCGGGACGCGCTGGGGGCGCGTTGTGGGGGCGTCGGTACATTTCGGTACACTATCTTTGACGTTGACGGTCGGCGGACAACGTCGGCGCGCGTTATTCGTCGCCCAAGATTTTAAGCGTGTAAAAAAAAAAACAATGACCGGCAGCACGCGCAAATATATGGGTAAGGACGTTAGGCACGCATCGCGATGCGTTGGACGTGCCGGAATAACGTTATGGGAACGCTAGGAAGACGGCGCGCACGCGGGAGGGTCGTTGCTCACACGTTGCGGCAAACTGGGGCATTTTTGTTTTACGCCCTAGCAACATTTAAGGTTAGATAAAGACGTCGCGCCAAACTCTTTTTTTTCCCCCCCAAAGCATCGACACCCGTTGGCGCGCGCTACTAACACACTGCCCTGACGCCGATCTTTTCCCCCAAACCGCCGAAAAGTTGGACGTTTCTCGACGCGTAGAAGTTATTTTGTGCGCTGGCGGCATGCTGGAGAGAAGCGTCGTAGTGTGACTGCACCATAACACCCCAGCCCTATTGGCTTACCCCATTAGGATGGTAATCAGGCCACGAGGGCTAATCCAAAAGTAACGAGAACTCGACCGAAGCATAGTGTCTGGCCTCACACGGCCTATTTCTTACCATAATAATTCATATTCTGCTGCATAAATTAGCAGAATGTTATATTATCAAGCATGCGCGCCGCGAGTTCAAAAGCAGACGACCTTTCAGCACCCCCCCCCCCCCGCACCCCCACCCGCCTCTCTCATTCCCGCCGTCTGCCCTGCTTTCCCGAGGTTGCTGTCAATAAGACATCGTCGCTATGGTAACAGTATCCACTGAAGGGAGTGTGGAAGGAGTTGGGGTGTTGAAGTGTGTGGGTGGAGGGGGGAGAGGGGGGGAGAGGGGGGATGCGGGGGGGGGTGGGAGGACTCGGTTTCAGTGCGAGTATGTCGTCTGCCAGCAACTGATAATTAAAGATGGCGGCTGCTGTTTTCGTCTGTCAACAACAACGGCCTGCCGCCATGACTACCTCCATTCCACCCGATGTCGTCTGCTTCTTGGCCTCAGCCCGCCTTAGCGACGCTTCCGGCGCGATAAAATGTCACCTCTTGTTGCGCCGGATGTGTCACTTGTCGTCTGTGCAAACTCGCAAACTCGCGTGAATGTGGGTTCACTTTGTTGTCGTTGTTATGCATCACACTTGCCGTCCGGACGCGGCCTTGTCCATACCTCTTCTTCTCCTCTCCACTGTCTGGCGCTCCTCCTTGATTATGCCTAGGGGGAGCTGGCCAGCATTTCACTTTCCCACCTCATACTCTGTCTGTGTCTCCGGCTCACCCACTGGTCACCACAGGGCAAGCATGCACGCCTTTGACTCAACTCTCTTCACTTCTCTTTCCTCTCTACTACCATTTCTTTTTTTTTCTCCCGGGCTTACTTCTCTGCCTGATCAAGGGAGTTGTTTGTTTGGGTATGGTCTTGTTCCTTTTTCACTGTTTCACTTTGTTCTTGTCTGCAGATTCCACCTTTTCCCATCCCTTCCTTGGTTCCTCATGAATAATCGGCTACTGGACGTGAGTGTACAGCTACAATCAGACCAGTGATTCAGTACCACTCCAACGACTCATCACTATTGTTGTAAAGTTCCCCCCTGCTTGTACAGCCGCCCCCCTCCCCCCTGAAGTTAAATCTTAAATTCGAAGAATGGACATATTTATCGTGGTCATTCTCTAATTTCTGCACACCTGCAGCCTGTAACGGTCAAGGTTACAAACCACCCACGAGTCAGTAGGTGATGCATGTTGGTGATGTTTGTTTATGTGTAAGTCATCCTGATATGACCTTGTGTTTATGTGTAAGCCATCCTGATATCACCTTAGATTGGTTGGTCGTTGGAATGTTATGTCCTTGCAACATCTAAGGTCATATCAACATGGGTACTGATTTGTGACAGCACACACTCATGGCAACTTAACAGTGGCGCTCTACTGGGAAATCAGGCTGTCGGCACCATCAATATCCCACTCAGTGAGATTATCCTGACACTGAGCTAACGAGTCCTTGCCCTATCCTATTAATGTTGAGCACCAGACTAGGAAGTGACAAGTATCAATTTAATAAGTCATTGGTTTGACTTGACCGGGAACCGAACTCCCGATCTACCGCACGCGAGGCCTGCACTCTACCGATTCGTTCACCATGCCCGGTGATTCATGTTGGTGATTAGATAAAGGATCCACCCAGTACTTGCAGTAGGGGTGACCAACAACCCATTAAAAATAGTAGCAAGCGGCTGGGTAAATTAAATCAACACATAAATCTAAGAACCAAATATATTCTTCATATGCATCGCTAATTTTGAGTTGAAAATGATAACAAAACATGTATTTTAATGAACTTGAAAAGTGAAATCGACAGCATTCTGTATTTTTGCATTCTCTCCCATTTCACTGTCGATAACTAAGATACGAGACGTGATGGCTGAATGAATTGAGCGTCCGCCTCTCGTTCTGGTGGGTCGTGGGATTCGAACACCCATGTCCGAACCCTGGCTGAGTCAAACCAATGATGTACAAATTTATACTTGTCACTACCTAGCGATTGGCATTACTAGGATAGGGCAAGGAGCAGTGGAATTAGGAAGAATTGTCTGCAATTGAATTGTCTGCGATTGAAAGTTCCCCTGCTTAATCAACTAATATACAACAAAAAAGACTTCGTTAAATATTTTCCTTCCATTCTCAATTAGTGCACCCAGTGGACCAACAGTGATATTTATATTACATTAGAGCTTACACAGCCTGACAATTTTGACCCAGTCACCTCATGATGTCAATAGTGTGGAACAGAACACAATATGTGATATTTGATTCGGTCATGCTTGGGATGACTTTTATTGGCCGGTAAGACAGCGTACCTCATAAGACGAGATGGCCGAATGAGTTGTGTCTCCGTCTCCCGATTTGGTAGATCATGGGATTCGAACAGATGGATTTGAATACTGGTCGAGTCAAACCAATGACTTAAAAATTGATACTTGTTGCTTCCTAGTCAGGCGCACCGCATTATGAGGATATGGCAAGGACTGGTTGGCTCAGTGTCAGGATAACGTGACTGGGTGGGATATCAGGTCATGATGGTGGTGGCCTTGTCTCTCAGTGGGGTAGCACTATACAGTGGCCATGAGTGCACACTGTCACAAGTCGGTACCCGCCCTGATATGACCTTAGATGTTGCAAGGATGTAAAACTCCAACAACCAAACAACTGTAAACACAGATGACTTTCAGTCAAATGACAGTAAACACAGATGAATTTCAGTCAAATGATGGTAAACACGAAAGCTTTCAGTCAAATGACAGTAAAGATAGACAATGTTTCAATCAAATGACAGTAAGCACAGATGCCTTTCAGTCAAATACAATAAACACAGATGACTTTCAGTCAAATGGCAGTAAACACAGACCCGTCTTTCAATAAAATGACACTAAACACAGATGACTTTCAGTCAAATGACAGTAAACACAGACTACTTTCAGTCAAATGACAATAAACACAGACTACTTTCAGTCAAATAATGGTAAACACAGATGACTTTCAGTCAAATAACTGTAAGCACAGACAAATTTCAGTCAAATGACAGTAAACACAGACGACTTTCAGTCAAATGACAATGGACACAAAACAAGTTTCAGTCAAAAGACAGTAAACACAGATGACTTTCAGTCAAATAACTGTAAACACAGACGAATTTCAGTCAAATAACAGTAAATACAGACAAATCTCAGTCAAATGACAGTAAACACAGATGACGTTCAGTCAAATGACAATAACCAAAGACAACTTTCAGTCAAATGACAGTAATCACAGATGACTTTCAGTCAAATGACAGTAATCACAGACGAATTTCAGTCAAATAACTGTAAACACAGACGACTTTCACTGTTTCAGTCAAATAATAACCCAATATTTCCGCCAATTTCACTTCTTTTCCCGACAATCCACAACCCACAATCCACAATCCACCGTTTCCTTCACCGATGCGCTATTATAACGCAGGCAGAACGCCGACAAAAGTCGTCTGCTCTTTGGCGCCCTTTTAGAAGCCTGGCGTGCTGTCGTCGTGGCACGAACCTGACACCTCTGATACAGTTGTGTCAGTGTGCGCACCATCAGTCCCTGCCTGTTCGCTCATGTCTTCTCTTTCAACAGATTGCAGAACCTGGTTAGAACTGAGAAGCTGGGAGAGGGGTGGGTGGGTGGGTCGGGGGGGGGAGGGTGGTCGGGGGGTAGGAGAGAGGAGGAGGGGTGGAGTTTGGAAACAAAAAGCAAAGTGTCAGATTGAGTGAATTGTTTCCTTACCAGTTCGGCGCGCATGCGCACTCCATTCATTGCATGCAAATTGCGTTGACATACTCTCTTGGGTGTAAAAGACTGGTCAGGAGAATTCCCCACCTGATGTTTTAATGCAGCTTTAAAGTTGAAATAATCCAATCATTGCCTAACATCCTGACACCATAGGCTTCAGCGGTAGCAGGTGCTATTAAAGCGACTTAGTGTCATCCCCCTTCTATGCAGAAATAAATGCTTAAAGCCGCATCGTCTGATGAAGAATCAAATTATCAAATCTAAAGAAATTACATCGATTTGATTCTGCATATCTAACTTAGATACTGGTGCACTTATAGACTACATCACCATTCCAGCGGCGCGGTGCATTGTGGGATGCGTAGAAGAAAAACAAAACCCATGCGAAGCACATGGCACATGCTAATACACTGGGCGCAGCTATGAAATGTGCTAGTTTCAGCTCATCTCAGCTCTTGTTTGATACATAGAATACTAACTCACAAATATATATAATAAATTAAGATATTAATATTTTATCCAGCATTTCATTTACATCAATTTAATCAGCACATCTTATGCCATGTGCATTTAGATTTAGACAAATCTGGGCACTCAGACTAGTGGAAGAGCCATAGCCAGTTTTACTTATTTTATTAATGTTTTTATTTATATCCTATGGTTAATGACATATGTAGACCTAGAAAATGAGTAGGGTTAATCAGATATTGGTATATATTTCTCTGCAACAAGTGTATGTTGACACATTTGGCATTTTAATATTTAGAACAAGAATTAATAATGGTGATGTGGATATCAGCCTTAAAGTGACTGATTGTTTTGTGTGGAATTGTATGTTTCTTAGCTCAAAATTTTTAACTATGGCTAGTTTTGTCTTAGCTATATTCAGATATTCATCAGATCATTATATTGCATGTGTGCATACATGTTTATGCCAAATTGTTATGTATTTCTATTCATTTTGAATAAAAATAGAAGTTTTGCCCTGTGCGTATCAGCAAACTCAATGGCTAGACGCATTTGCTTTGTTGCCAACACCGTTTTCAGTGCATGCGCAGTCGGAACGGTGATCTCGTCTATTGAATCAAATTCATTATTTAACCCCCTCCCCTCCTCCCTTTGCCATGTCACATGACCATGCCCAATGATCGTGCCTGCTTGTCTGGAAACTCCCCCCCCCCCCCCCCACCGCCCCCTGACACGATGTTGTCATCGGACGATGCATCTTTAAAGTTGAAATAATCCAATCATTGCCTAACATCCTGACACCATAGGCTTCAGCAGTAGCGGGTTCTATTAAATCGACTTAGTGTCATCCCCTTCTATGCAGAAATAAATGCTTAAACTTTTAAGCCACATAGTCTGATGAAGAATCAAATTTTCAAAACCAAAGAAATTACATCGATTTGATTCGGCATATCTAACTTAGATACTGGTGCATTTATTAAGTTTTGGTTTCGAAAAGTTTATGCTTTCATGAGACTAGTTAGCTTCAAAGGATTCAGCACAGCTAATTACATAAGCTACAATCTGATTCGCGATGGCTGTGTCTATCAGTAGTATCAGCAATCATTGGTTATGAGCAATAATGTCTTTGGGAACTAAATCCCAAGATTATTCACTCTTGCAGAAAGGAAAGAGATTTTCGCCGAAAAGTAGCCGGAATGGTTAGTTCGTTGTTGGAGTTTGACAACCTGACAATATCTAAGGTCATATCAGGATGGGTACCGACTTGTGACAGTGCGCATTCATGATGACTTCATAGTGCTGCCACATGGGGAAATCAGGCTGTCGGTATCAGACCCAATATCCCACTCAGTCACATTATCCTGACACTAACCAGTCCTTGCCATATCCTATTAATGCCAAGTGCCTGGCTAAGAAGCAACAAGTATCAATTTTATAAGCCATTAGCTTGACTCGACCAAGAACCGAACTCCTGAGCTCCCGCATTTAAGGCCCGTGCTCTACCGATTCGGCCACCGCGCCTGGTTTTATCTCAGAATATGACAGAATCTCAAACTCATCGGACTGTGCAACTTTAAACCAGGAATCAATTACTTTGCTCCACCACTTTGCAGCAATAGTTCACATCAGTACACAATCCCTCTTGGTGCACAATGTCAGCGTTCTCTGGCCACATCACACAAGTCCTCTTAGAGGACTGGGGTTAGGCTCCTAGGCTGCCCCCCTCCCTGCCCCCCTCCCGTCCCCCTCCCCCAACCCGCCTCTCATTTCTCTGACCAGGACCCACCAGAAGCCAACTCCCGGCCACATGGGACCGCCTTCAGCAATGCCCATACAGTGCTGCAGATTTGCAGATTTGCAGATTTGCAGCCCTCAGCGCATCAACGCAACTGAAAACTCCACCCTCCCCCCCCCCCCAAACAAAATCCAAAAAAACAACAAGCACAGGCCTTTACGACTTTTGCAGACGACTGCCCTGATTAAAAAACTGTTGCAGACAATTGCTCAACCACTATGGCAGGCTTCTCTAGTTTTATAGGTTGTTGGGTGGATGGTAGATCTGGCTTTTTGTGCCCCCACACACACATTTCTGTGTTGGACTTAATAGGATTAGCACTAGGCTCGGTGGTCGAATCGGTAGAGCGCGGGTCTCGCGTGCGGAAGGTGGGGAGTTCAGTTCCCGGTCGAGTCAAACCAATGACTTGTAAAATTGATACTTGTCGTTTCCAAGCCAGGCACTCGGCATTAATAGGATAGGGCAAGGACTGGTTAGCTCAGTGTCAGGATAACATGACTAAGGGGGATATCGGGTCATGGTGCCGGTGGCCTGATTTCCAAGTGGGGCAGCATTATAAAGATGCCATAAGTTCACATTGTCACAAGTCAGTAGCCATCCGGATATGACCTTAGATGTTGCCAGGACGAAAAACTCCAACAACCAACCAAATAATAGGTTTAGCAGAGATTCCCAAATGCTTGCAGCACCTGATCGTTCAGCGCTACTTGTTAAATCAGATAAATAGTATCCTGTTAAGACCCACCCGCCAGATGGTTAAAGGTACATAACACCACCCTGTGGTTCCAAATCCCTGACCTACTTTTTAGATACATACACAGGTCCATATTCCCTTTTCCAAAATGGTAAAATCCGAAAAGTTCTAAAAACAATTCTGCACGGTACATGCATAATCTTTAAATTTATTTACAGGCTTTATTTATCCTGTCTCGTCTGAACATTCTTAAATTTCTCTGGAGAAATATTAATGTGTTTCGTTGCAGTTTATTTTAAGCTGTGTATATGATTAAGTTACACCAACAGTTATTCTAGCGCACATATGGGATATGTTGGAGAATTGTTTATCTTTTATTTTTGTCTTGAAGATTTTTACTGCCTATCATGGATAAGTCTGAATAGAGTTGTTTTCACCATCAGATAGTTTGTTGATTAAAAGCCCGAGCCTAAACACTTTTGCCGACCCAAGGGACTTTTAACCTCCCACACCACATAGACATGGTTTGACAGCAACTGGCCTTTGATAACGCTGTAAGTTATACACAGCGGTGGAAATCCAAATTGGCAGAGGTCAGGGTATGGGGAATCGAACCACTGACCTTCAGATTAGGAGTTCGACCTAGAAAAAAGTCAGAGACTCTAACCACTCCCCAACAGAGAACACTGAAAATACCATAGCGTAAGGTATATATGTGATGTATAACACATTATGCAAGTATAAAGATACATATGGAATGATTATCATATCTGTGTACTCTGTAAGACCAATCACTGTACTGGTGCCACCTGCGGCCGGTCCGGATCACCTCCACCGGATGTTGACAAGTGTCAATCGCATCGGAGGATGTTTATATATCCTCCGATATATATATATATATATATATATATATATATATATATACCGTATATCCCCCAATAGAAGCTAGCTACCCAATAGAAGCACACCCCCTATTTCGAGATTGTAAACAGGCACAAAATTACGATCATATTCAGACTGAATGCACATAAATTAACACAATCCCACTTTATTTCAGAGGCATGACAAAACAAATCCATGAAATAATAAACATGAATGTTTCACAATATCTGCATATGTAAGAATAGTATGTGTTAATTTGAAACAAACCATTGCAAATAATTACTTTGCGCCGACGCGAAATAAAAAGACGCACATCCACATGTCTGCACTCATGCAGTGCACATCTATTGGGACATATACAGTATGTATATGCATATATCGAGAGAGTGATGAAAGGCATTGCCTAGGAGTTCGCTTTCTGATCGAGTCAAACCAATGACTTACTAAATTTATATTTGTGATAACCTCGCATGTTGCGATATATAATTTGTATAAATGCTCTATAATCTATTATCGGAATATAAACAAGGACACAACCACTTATCAGTTCTCTTCTATATATTAGTTATTACTATCCTACTGTCACAGGAGTTAGTTCCCGCTTCTGCCACTATGGTGCCACCTTTGAGTGGCTCCTGGCCACCCTGATACCAGGTGTGTCTGGTCACTACCAGTACCACATCCAGACCTGCTCGGATGGTCAGATTTTAAATGTGAATCCTCTCCTATCCCTTCCCCTACTCCCCCTCCTCCTTGCCCAACTCCTTCCCCTCCTCCTCTGCTCCTCCCTGTCCTTCCCTCCTCCCCTCCTATCCCTCCCCCTCCTCCCCTCCTACCCCTACCCCTCCTCCCCTCCTACCCCTCCCCCTCCTCCCCTCCTATCCCTCCCCCTCCTCCCCTCCTACCCTTCCCCCTCATCCTCGTCTGATTCTCCACCTCTCCTACTTCCTTCCTCCTCTTCCTCCCCGTCCTCCTTCTACTCCCCCTTCTCCTCAACCTGCCCCCTCCCCATCCCACCTTCTTTTCCACCAAATCCTTCTCCCCCCTTCCTCCCTTCCTACCCCTCCTCCCCTCGTACTGTTCCTCTCCTCCTCTCCTCCTCTCCTCCTCTCCTCCTCTCCTCCTCTCCCCTCTCCCTCTCCCCCCTCTTATTCCCCCTTCTCCCCCCCCTTCTCCCCCTCCCTCCTCCCACTCCTCTACTTCTGCTCCTCTCCTCCTCTCCTCATCTCCTCCTCTCCTCCTCTCCTCCTCTCCTCCTCTCCTCCGCCTCTCCTCCTCTCCTCCTCCTCCTCTCCTCCTCTCCTCTCTCCTCCTCTCCTCCTCTCCTCCTCTCCTCCTCCCTCCTCCTCTCCTCTCCCTCATCTCCCCTCTCCCTCTTCCCCCCTCTTATTCCCCCTTCTTCCCCCTTCTTCCCCTCCTCCCCCTCCTCTGCTTCTGCTCAACTCCTTCCCACACCTCCCTCCTCCCACCCTCCTACCCCGCCCACCCTCCCACCCCTCCCACCCCCTCCCACCCTCTCCCCCCACCCCTCCCACCCTCTCCCACCCTTTCACCCCTTCACCCCTCCCACCTCCCGAAGCCAGTCCCACGAAGAAAAAAGAGTAATCATTTCAGCTTCTTAGAACAGGCAGCTGGGTCCTGTATCTTGCATTTCTCCACAATTTGTTTTCCTTAAAACCCCTACTACTCCCCCTCCCCCCCCCCACATACGCGACCCCCCCCCCCCCCATACACACACAAACGCACCCCCTCCCCACACACCCATCTCCACCGTCACTCTCCGTACACTCATATCCGGTCTCTCCCCGCATCAGGCGTGGGATTGATCTCCGCCTGGGTCAACCCCAAGACGCTTGCCACTTGTCCTCCCCACACGTCAACACCCACACCCCACTCATACCCACATCCACGCCCACACCTACTCCCATACACCTGGCGTTGTGCATTTGCAGCGCACAGGGCACCAACAGGGACTGCTGGTGGACTCAGGAAGCATTTGGCTGATGAAATGAGAGGACTATGAAGTTCCAATAAAATAGAAGGTGTAGAAGGTGTAGGAGGTGTAGGAGGTGTAAGAGGTGTAGGAGGTGTAGGAGGTGTAGGAGGTGTAGAAGGTGCAGAAGGTGCAGAAGGTGTAGGAGGTGTAGGAGGTGTAGGAGGTGTAGGAGGTTTAGGAGGTGTAGGAGGGGTAGGATGTGTAGGAGGTGTAGGAGGGGTAGGAGGAGTAGAAGGTATAGGAGGTAATGGAGGTGTAGAAGGTGTAGGAGGTGTAGAAGGTGTAGGAGGTGTAGGAGTTGTAGAAGGTGTAGGAAGTGTAGGAGGTGTAGGGGGTGTAGAAGGGGTAGAAGGTGTAGAAGGTGTAGGAGGTGTAGAAGGTGTAGAAGGTGTAGGAGGTGTAGAGGGTATAGAATGTGTAGGAGGTGTAGAAGGTGTAGAAGGTGTAGAAGGTGTAGAAGGTGTAGGAGGTGTAGGAGGTGTAGAAGGTCTAGAAGGTGTAGGAGGTGTAGGGGGTGTAGGAGGTGTAGGAGGTGTAGAAGGTGTAGAAGGTGTAGGAGGTGTAGGAGGTATAGAAGGTGTAGGAGGTGTAGGAGGTCTTGAAGGTGTAGAAGGTGTAGGAGGTGTAGGAGGTGTAGAAGGTGTAGAAGGTGCAGGAGGGGTAGAAGGTGTAGGAGGGATAGGAGGTGTAGAAGGTGTAGGAGGTGCAGGAGGTGTAGGAGGTGTAGAAGGTGTAGAAGGTGTAGGAGGTGTAGGTGTAGGAGGTGTAGGAGCTGTAGGAGGTGTAGGAGGTGTAGGAGGTGCAGGAGGTGTAGGAGGTGTAGGAGGTGTAGGAGGTGTAGGAGGTGTAGGAGATGTAGGAGATGTAGAAGGTGTAGAAGGTGTAGAAGGTGTAGGAGGTGTAGGAGGTGTAGGAGGTGTAGGAGGTGTAGGAGGTGTAGAAGGTGTAGAAGGTATAGGAGGTGTAGACAGTGTAGAAGGTGTAGAAGGTGTAGACGGCATAGAAGGTGTAGGAGGTGTAGGAGGTGTAGGAGGTGTAGGAGCTGTAGGAGGTGTAGGAGGTGTAGAAGGTGTAGGAGGTGTAGGGGGTGTAGGAGGTGTAGGAGGTGTAGAAGGTGTAGAAGGTGTAGACGGCGTAGAAGGTGTAGGAGGTGTAGGAGGTGTAGGTGTAGGAGGTGTAGGAGCTGTAGGAGGTGTAGGAGGTGTAGGAGGTGTAGGAGGTATAGAAGGTGTAGAAGGTGTAGGAGGTGTAGAAGGTGTTGAAGGTGTAGAAGGTGTAGGAGCTGTAGGAGGTGTAGAAGGTGTAGAAGGTGTAGAAGCTGTAGAAGGTGTAGGAGGTGTAGGAGGTGTAGGAGGTGTAGGGGGTGTAGGAGGTGTAGGTGGTGTAGAAGGTGGAGAAGGTGTAGGAGGTGTAGGAGGTGTAGGAGGTGGAGGAGGTGTAGGAGGTGTAGGAGGTGTAGAAGGTGTAGGAGGTATAGGAGGTGTAGGTGGTGTAGAAGGTGTAGAAGGTGTAGGAGGTGGAGGAGGTGTAGGAGGGGTAGGAGGTGGAGGAGGTGTAGAAGGTGTAGAAGGTGTAGGAGGTGTAGAAGGTGTAGAAGGTGTAGGAGGTGTAGAAGGTGTAGGAGGTGTAGAAGGTGTAGGAGGTGTAGAAGGTGTAGGAGGTGTTGAAGGTGTAGAAGCTCTAGGAGGTGTAGGAGATGTAGGAGGTGTAGAAGGTTTAGAAGGTGTAGAAGGTGTAGAAGGTGTAGGAGCTGTAGGAGCTGTAGAAGGTCTAGTAGGTGTAGGAGGTGTAGTTGGTGTAGAAGGTGTAGGAGGTATAGGAGGTGTAGGAGGTGTATGCAGTGTAGGAGGTGTAGAAGGTGTAGAAGGTGTGGGTGTAGAAGGTCTGGAAAGGACAGTAAGGAATATAAGGAGGGTATGGTCAATAAACAAAATAAACAAAATAAACAAAATAAAATAAAATAAATAAATAAAGACAATGAGGTAAAAAAGGTAGATACAGTAAAATAAAGTAAATACAATAAATATATACCGGACAAGACGGCCGACCGAGTAGCGTGCTTGTTTCTGGTGTGGAGATATTGTCAGTTTAATCCACGGTCGAATCAAACCAAAGATCACACAAGTAATACATATCACTACCTATCCTGGCACTCAGCTTTACTAGGATAGGGCAACGAACAGTGAAACCAGGAAGACCAATTGTATGTGATTGAAATCTTCCCTGGCTTTGAGTTTCTCTCATTTTCTGAGATAAACATATTAGGTTGTTTATTATAATCTACCTTACTTCAGTTTGAAGTCACTTTTATTTTAAATCACTAACTTTTGAGATATTTGAAATGGAAACATGCTAAATTAATGTTGGCAAGCTTGCCAAAACTCTATCACCATAGGCTTCTACAGTAACAGGTTCTATTAATTGACTCAGTATCCCTTATATGTGATGACAAATGTTTAATAAGTGCACTATGCAGCTTTAACGAATTGGACAAACTTGGTTGCTTAATTTAGCGCCCGGCAAACTCAATATATCTCGGAGTTCGGATATGTTTTACTGCTGTCGTCGACAAGTACAATTCTGGTGCAATCGGGGCAGTCAGCACTGATCGCCTGAAATGAGATTAGATCGTAATCGATTAAAGAACTCGGGTCATCCAAATTACTTTTTTACTCATGCGCAGATGTTTTTTGTTTGTTGTTGTTTTACGTCCTAGCAACATCTAAGGTCATATCAGGACGAGTACCGACTTGTGACAGTGCGCGCTCATGGCGTGCTGCTCCACTGGGAAACCAGTCCGCCAGCACCGTGACCTCATTTCCCACTCTCTCTTGAAGATTTATACGCCTATCATGGATAAGTCTGACTAGCCTTGTTTTCACCATTAGACAGTTTGTCGATAGAAAGCCCAAGCCTACACTTTTACCGACCGAAGGGATTTTTAACCTCCTACACCACATAGACATGGTATGAGAGCAACTGGCCTTTGATGACACTGTAAGTGATACACAGCGGTGGAAATCCAAATTGGCAGAGGTGGGGGCACAGGGAATCGAACCACTGACCTTCAGATTAGGAGTATGACCTAGAAAAAAGTCAGACACTCTAACCACTCCGCCAGAGAGAACACCACAAGTCCCATTATCCTGACACTGAGCCAACCAGTCCTTGCCCTATCCTAATTATGCCGAGTGCCAGGCTAGGAAGCGACAGGTATCAATTTTAAAGTCATTGGTTTGACTCGACCATGAGTTTGTGGGTTCGGATCTCCCGATCTCCCAAAACAGGAGACGGACGCTCAACTCATTCGGCCACCCCCGTCTAGTCTCATGCGCAGATCCTACAACCTCGGGTCGCATAAACGAATGCGCTCAGGGTGAAAAAAATGGTGGCTTAATCCAACACTTTTTTTTTTAAATAACCAATATTACTACAGCAAAATAGGATTCAAAGTATTTTATGATTGCATAATTTAGTTATATTTCCATTTTAATCTGGATGGTCTTTTACATTTAAAAAAGAAGAAGAAAAGTAGCTTTGCAGTACATGACACACACGGGTGCCAGCACTCATGCTCCTAGAACCTCCAGCCAAGACCTGGGGCACTGGGGTCGGGTCGGTTGACCTCGAGGTGTTCTATTTGAAATCCTGATGACTCGAATCACCCAAGTGGTCCATAGCGTCATAATCGAACACGGCCTTTGTGAGTCAACGCCAAAGTGCCGTAATTGCACACGAGGTGGCAGCACTGTCGCAGGGCGGAAGTCATTGGCGCTATGCCTTGTGGGAAGCCCCCCCCCCCCACCCCCCACCCCCACCCCCGTCGTGGTGAGTGTTGACGCGGCGAATGGAGGTGGTTGTGACAGCTTGCCAGTGACTGCTGTCAAGTGTCAGAAGGCACTCTGGTGCATTGACACTAATACTAGTAGTAATGGAGACTTGCGCATGTGTGGTCAGGTCGGCTAAGGCCGCCATTTATATTTAAGAAGCTATTTCTTACACCTTTTTTCTCTCTCGCTCTCTCTCTCTAAATATATCATATATGATGTATAACGTATTATGCGAGTATAAAGATACGTATGCAAATATTATTTATTATTATTGTTATCCTCTGTTAGATACAACACTGTACCGGTGGTGCCGTCTCGCTCACCTCACCTCCCCTGGATGTTGACCAGTGTCAGTCGCACCAGAGGATATATATATATATATATATAAATATATATATATATGTATATATGAAGAGCTCTTTTCCAAAATGCGATAATTGCCGATCCAAAAGAGCTCTTTGTAGATCGTATTTTTGGAAAAGTGCTCTCCATATATGTAATGAGTTCTTCATATATATATATATACCTATATGAAGAGCTCTTTTCCAAAACATGATCTACAAACTTGGTATTGGCATTGCAAACCGTTTTTTTAAATTATTGGCGCTTATCACGTTTTGGAAAAGACCTCTTCATATATATATATATACATACATATGTATTTTTTTTTCAGCGGTACAGGTAGTGGTGCTTACAGTGTGCAGGGGTGGTGGGGCCACCATCGGAGCTGGGGTTGGGGAGGCTGGAACAGTGGATGACTATGAGAGACTCCCACAGTCCATGGAGCTGAGTGAGAGATGACGGACAGGAGGGATATTCCGGGTTATTATACTCATATAATTCTTGTACAGCATATATATTTATATACATATATTATTATTTATATATTATTTATATATATTTATATATTACTTATATATTATTTATATAGTATTTATGTTATTTATATATTATTTATATATTATTTATATATTATTTATATATTATTTATATATTATTTATATATTATTTATATATTATTTATATATTATTTATATATTATTTATATATTATTTATATATTATTTATATATTATTTATGTTATTTATATATTATTTATATGTTATTTATATATTATTTATATATTATTTATATATATATATATATATATATATATATATATATATATATATATTACCTCGGACTGCAGCCTCCAGGGCATTCAGAGCCCATGGAGATGAAGCAGTTCCGGTCTCAAGTCAATTAGAATATTCCAACCAACTCAGACACACGCTGAGTTGTTTCAAGATACTTTAAATAAAGTATATGTTAGTGTCTAAGTTACTTTGGAACTCCGTCATTGTTACATGTCTTGTATAAAGCACTTATTGATCACGATGCGGGGCTAACCTCTTAAGCATTACACTGCCTAGGCGCTCTGATGAAATCACCTTATCCACACCTAACTGATTATGTGGCTCCTTGCCGGAGAGGTCGGTGCAGAATGAGCACTACATTTATATCGCGAAGAAACATAGAGGGTCATTAAACATCCCCCATATCCGGAGATATGGAGGATCTATCTATCTGTCTATCTATCTGTCTGTCTATCTATCTATCCATATCCGTCCATCTACCATCAGCTTCTGTCCGTCTCGGTCTCGGTCTCCGTCTCCGTCTCGGTCTCCGTCTCAGTCTCAGTCTCAGTCTCAGTCTCAGTCTCCGTCTCGGTCTCCGTCTCCGTCTCCGTCTCCGTCTCCGTCTCCGTCTCCGTCTCAGTCTCAGTCTCAGTCTCAGTCTCAGTCTCAGTCTCAGTCTCAGTCTCAGTCTCAGTCTCAGTCTCAGTCTCAGTCTCAGTCTCAGTCTCAGTCTCAGTCTCCGTCTCAGTCTCAGTCTCCGTCTCCGTCTCCGTCTCCGTCTCCGCCTACCAGAAGGGCTGGCCGAATTAGTTGAGCATCCGTCGCGAACACCCACACTCCCACACCCGCACACCCCCACACCCCCACACCCCCATGCCTTAAACCCCCACCCCACGTCCCACACTCACACACCTTGAGCACACTCCACCCCACACCCCCACACACCCCTACCCCTAACCCACGCTCCCACCCTCACACCCCACACCCACACTCCCACACCCCCATGCACTAAACCCACACCCCACCCCACATCCCACACTCACATACCTTAATCACACACCACCCCACACCCCCGCACACCCCTACACCCACCAGCACGTCCCCACCCTCACACCCCACACCCACACTCCCATGCCATAAACCCATTCCCACACACCCACACGCACAGACACACGCACACCCACCCCCAAACCCCCACTCCCACCGCACCCCCACCCCCACCACCACCCGCAACCCCAACCCCCACATGGAGGGTGTTGTTGATGGAGGAGTGCACCTTGTTGTGAAAGCTGACAACGAATTGGCCACATGCACCCACTTCCACATGTAGGGGGCGCCACAAACACCCACTTCCACATGTAGGGAGCGCTAGTGTGTCCCGCCGTTCACAGCCCCCCCATCCTTCATTATGTGTAGTATAATATTTATACAAGTATAGAAAGTGCGGAAAGTCAAAGTTGTGTTATTTGGTATTGGGTGAATAAGTTCAACCGTTCCAACCAGTGGTCCACAACTGGTTCATCAAAGGCTGTGATATGTGTTGTCCTCTCGTTGGGAAAGTGCATATAAAAGACCTCTTGCTGCTTATCAGAAAGAGTAGCCTATGTGGTGGCAGCGGGTTTCCTCCAAAGAAATATGTCAGAATGACAATATATTTGACGTCCAATAGCCAATGATATAAATCGATGTGCTCTAGAGGCGTTGTTAATTAAAACAAACTTTCTTTTTCTTTGAGATAATCTCTACCCTCAACTGCGGGGCTAATATCCATTCACTCAGGTCATGTGACTCTGTAAGAGATTTTTTCTTAAAGATTTATACTGCCTATTATGGATAAGTCTGAATAGACTTGTTTTCACCATTAGACAGTTTGTCGATAGAAAGCCCGAGCCTACACTTTTACCGACGCAGGGGATTTTTAACCTCCCACACCACATAGACATGGTATGAGAGCAACTGGCCTTTGATGATGCTGTAAGTTATACACAGCGATGGAAATGCAAATTGGCAGAGGTGGGGAATGGGAATCGAACCACCTACCTTCAGATTAGGAGTCCAACCTAGAAAAAATTCAGATACTCTAACCACTCCGCCACATATAACTCTCTTCCCAATTCACCCTGCAATTTTCGCCTTTATTTTGTGTATTTACAGTACAGATTGTAAAATATTCCGATATACGGTATAAGGGGAATGCAAATGTTCTATTACTGATCGGTGTACATGACAAGGGCTGCATTGAGGGTGCGCCTCGGAGGCGCCGCGGAGACGTCTAAACGACGGGTTTTGGCCTATTTGCGTTCAGGGTGCGTCTCGGAGACATCTCGGAGACGCCTCCCATTTCAGACAGGACACAAAAAGCGCCTCGAAAATGGCCACCGTATTCAGTGGTTTCAGCCAATCACAGCACAGCTTTTCCATTGAAACAAACGGCTTTTACCATTCAGACTAGCGTGACATCAGGGCCATCTCCGAGGCGCTTCGGAGACGGACCCTGAACGCGGCCCAGGTGCATGTATTTATATATAGCCAGGCGCTCAGCAGTAATAGGATAGGGCATGGATTGGTTGGCTCAGTGTCAGGATAATGTGACTGAGTGGGATATCAGGTCATGGTGCTAGCAGCCTGGTCTCCCAGTGGGGTAGCACTATAAAGTCACCATGAGTGAGCACTGTCACATTTCGATCCATTTGAAGTTACTCCATCCACATAAGCCATTTTGTCTCTACAATCATATCTTTGTTATCACCTTGTGCTCACATGGACTCATGGTATCTTTTATGATGAATGACTTATAAAATTGATACTTGTCGCTTCCTAGCCTGGCACTCGGCATTAATAGGATAGTACAAGGACTGGTTAGCTCAGTGTCATGATAATGTGACTGAGTGGGATATCGGGTCATGGTACCAGCAGCTTGATTTCCCAGTGGGGCAACACTATAAAGTCACCATGAGTGTGCACTATCATAAATCAGTACCCATCCTGATATATGACCTTAGATGTTACCAGGACATAAATCTCCAACAACCAACCATCTTTGATGACGTGGCATTGACCTTCCCGCTTGTGCGTCATGGGGACCTTGGCTCGTTGAGCTTGTTGTGAATGGTCTGCGTCTCTTGTTTTGTTGCAGGCCCGATCCAGGGAGGATGTGGGTGGCGCCTGCCGGCCAACACAAGAACTAGTCTTCTTCAGCTGTCTCGAACGACAAGAAGGTAAAGTCTCACATGATGGATGGCTCAGTGGGTAGGGCGATAACATTGATGCGGGAATAACCCACATCCGCGTCAAATCTAAAGACGTTGGGTCTTTTCTCTGAAACTAGGCACTAAAGTGTGACATGGAAACCAAAGGTGAAAACTTTCCAAATAATAGCAGAATCCATATTTGTATGAAGCTTTACCTGTTGTGTATATGTCAGGTTTGAACAAAAATATTTCACTTTTAGATTTGGATCTTATATAAATTGAGCAACATGTTAATATCACTCATGTAACATGGAAATTAAACGCACATCCTGAACATCATTTTAGCATACGCAACAAATTCAAACAAGATTTAATCGATTATAGTTAAGGAAACAAGATTATGTCATACAAGAAATACACTTAAAAAGAGTTTGGGTAAATGAATGGTGTTGATGTGTAAATTTTCACATTTTTACTTGAGAACAAAATCATACAATCATACTTATTATACGTGTTGTCGGATAGATTACATATTGTCGTATAGCTAACATAAGCAACACACAGAGGCAACAATAATTATTTGACTCTCTACCATATTGTGGAATGTGTGGTGCCCAGCTTCAGATAATGACCCACTGTAGCATCGGGCGCAGTGGCCTAATCGGTAGAGCGCAGGCCTCGCGTGCGGAAGGTCGGGAGTTTGGTTCATGGTCGAATCAAGCCAATGACTTAAAAATTGGTACTTGTCACTTCCTAGGCTAGCACTTCAGCATTACTATGATATGGCAAGGACTGGTTAGCTCAGTGTCAGGATAATGTGACTGAGTGGGATATCGGGTCATGGTGCCGGTGGCCTGATTTCCCAGTGGGGCAGCACTATAAAGTCACCATGGGGGTGCATTATCACAAGTCGGTACCCGTCCTGATATGACCTGATCGGTTCGAATCCCTCGATCTACTAAAACGGGAGACGGACGCTCAACTCATTCGGCCACCCTGCCTGGTGGTGGATTGTTGCATAAACTGTGCTGCTGTTATGGCTGCGTTATGTTTGTTTGTTTGTTGTTGTTTTACGTCCTAGCAACATGTGTGATGGGGGATGGTGGATGGGAAAATGAAACAATTTGCTGTGTGGTTCAATTGTGAGTGTGGTGTGTGTGCTTCTTCCTCACAGTGGGAGACCGGTGCTGTGGAGGCCCCGTCTCCGCCCAGTGCCTAGCCACATGTAAGGGCATCTTCCTGGAGGACACAGTGCCCACCATGGCCACACTGTCCATTCTCGGCGACCACTGCAATGATCACGTGACGGAGTGTGTGCAGAACTACACCATGGTGATGCCGACCCTGAACCCCGACCAGAGTAAGGAGTGATGAGAGTAATGACAATAATAACAGTAAT
Organism: Branchipolynoe longqiensis; assembly: GCA_030323885.1. Taxonomy (NCBI): domain Eukaryota; kingdom Metazoa; phylum Annelida; class Polychaeta; order Phyllodocida; family Polynoidae; genus Branchipolynoe; species Branchipolynoe longqiensis. Next base: position 12,189,384 of record CM059196.1, on the reverse strand, counting down.
GACAGTAATGACAATAATGACACAAATGACAATAATGACAAAAACAACAGTAAGAACAATAAAGACAATAATAATGACATTAATGACACTAATGCCACTAATGACAACAATGACAACAATGACAACAATGACAGTAATGGCATTAACGCCAGTAATGACAATAATGACACAAATGACAATAATAACAATAACCAAAACAATGGTAATAACAATAAACACAACAATAAAGACACTAATGACACTAATGCCACTAATGACAGCAATGACAGTAATGGCATTAACGACAGTAATGACAATAATGACAATAATAACAATAACAATAACAACAACAATAACAATAACGACAATGATGGCAATAATGACATTAATGACAATAATGACAATACTGACAATAACAACTCCAAAGAAACATGTCAGAATGACTATGCTTAACGTGCAATAGCCGATGATATGAAAATCAATGTGCTGTAGAGGCGTCATTAAATAAAACAAGCCTTACTTTTCTTTGGTTGTTTGTTTGTAATCATTGTCACGTGACCTCCCTGCGTAGGCCTGCTGTGCTGCGAGCAGGCGGACAACATGGCGTGCCGCACAGGATGCCGGGAGATCCTGACGACGCAGACGGGCGAGGAGCAGATCGTCGAAGGACTCAGCAGCGTCTGCGGCCAACCCAGCTTCACCGTGAGTAGGGGTCAAGGTCAGGGTCAGATGCAGAGGTCAGCGCAGCTTCACCGTGAGTAGGGGTCAGGGCAGAGGTCAAGGTTCAGCACAGCTTCACAACCCAGGTTCAAAGTGAGTAGGGGTCAGTCAGGGTGAGAGGTCAGCCCAGCTTGGCCTTGAGTAGGGGTCAAGATCAGGGTCATAGCTCAGCCCATCTTCATCGTGAGTAGGGGTCATGGTCAGGGTCAGAGGTCAGCCCAGCTTAATTGTGAGTGGGGGTCAGGTCAGGGTTAGAGGTCATCCCAGCTTCATTGTGAGTAGAGGTCACGGTCAGGGTTAGAGGTCAGCCCAGCTTCATTGTGATTAGGGGTCAAGGTCAGGGTTAGAGGTTAGCCCAGCTTCACAGTGAGTAGGGATCAAGGTAAGGGTCAGAGGTCAGCCCAGATTCACGGTGAGTATGGGACAGGTCAGGGTCAGAGGTCAGACCATATTCACCATGAGTAGGGGGTCAGGGTCAGAGGTCCGGCCCAGCTTCACGGTGAGTAGGGTTCAGATCAGGGTCAGAGGTCAGCCTAGCTTCACTGTGAGTACTAATCAGGTTAGTGTTAGAGGTCAAGGCCAATTTCACGGTGAGTAGAGGTCATGGCAGGATTTGCTTTAAAGAGGAGCCCAGTTTCATGGTGATTAGAGAGCAAGACAAGGTCAGGGTCAGAGGTCAGCCCAGCTTCACAGTGAGTTGAGGTTAGGTGAAGGTCACAATCAGAAGACAGATCAGACGCATGGTGAGTACAGGTTAGGTGAGGGCCAGCCTAGCTTAATGGTGAGCCGAGATCAGGCCAAGGTCATAGTCAGGGTTCAGCCTAAATTCATGGTGAGTAGAGAGGCGAGCTCAATCACATGAAGAGGACAGTCACCAGAGGTCAGATCAAGGTCAGAGTCAGAGATTAGCATAGATTCATGGTGAGTAGAGAGGCGAGCTCAATGTCAGATGAAGCTCAGAGTGAGAGGTCAGTCAGTAGAGGGCAGATCAAGGTCAAAGTCAGGCCAGAATAGCTTTACAATGAGTAGAAGTCAGTGTATGCCATCAATAATGGACAGACCAGCGTCACAATCAGAACAGGTCAGACTTTAGGTCAGGGTTAGACGTCTCGCCAAATCTTGACACCTGTGTAGCAGTGTAGTCCCTCCTTTCCCCAGTCTGTTTTTGTTTGTTTGTTTTAACGACCCCGAGCACAAAAAGTAAACATTGGATATTGGGGGGTCATACAGTGGTTAAACGTACCTGAGTAAAGAAATGACATTTCAAGCATGTGAAATAGAGCACAGAAATGTATGCCAAAAGAGCGTGAAACGGTAGTAAAATCACAAGTGGTATATGATGAATCAAATCAACAGTAAAAGACTTTTCAAGTTAAAAATGGCAAATTAATTTTTGGTAAAAACCAGTTTGCCTAAAAAATGTAATAATGTGTTGCGGATGGAATCGGGATGACTCCATCACACTCTCATTTCAAAATACATCATCTCTAACTGGTTGTAGGTGAGGACATCTCACCAAATTGTGATGCACTGTCACTGTCAGTATACACCGGCAGTGCTGGCACTTTTCGACAAGAGTTTTGGACAGTTTGGGGACCAAACTGGCAGATCTGAGAAACATTGTAACAAATGATTCTTTCTAATTTTCTTCTCTCCGCGCCTTCCAGGACTCGATGTGGCAGTGCTTCCTGATTCAGTCTCACCGGGGTCGGCCTAAGTCGCACACGGGGGGCACGATAGAGACTGCAGGAATAGATGGGGCGAAGCTTGCATGCTGCACCAAGGCTCGGACAGACTCCTGCAGAAAGTTGTGTGTCAAGGTCAGTGCATATGCGTGTCAAGGTCAGCACATATGTGTGTGTCAAGGTTAGTGCATATGTGTGTCAAGGTCAGCACATATGTGTGTGCCAAGGTTAGTGCATATGTGTGTCAAGGTCAGCACATATGTGCGCATCAAGGTGTGCATATGTGTGTGAAGGTCAGCACATATATGTGTGTCAAGCTGAGTGCATATGTGTGTCAAGGTCAGCGCATATGTGTGTGTCAAGGTTAGTGCATATGTGTGTGAAGGTCTGCGCATATGTGTGTGTGAAGGTGAGCGCATGTGTGTGTCAAGGTCAGCGCATATGTGTGTGTCAAGGTTAGTGCATATGTGTGTCAAGGTCAGTGCATATATGTGTGTCAAGGTCAGCACATATATGTGTATCAAGGTCAGTGCATATGTGTGTCAAGATAAGCGCATATGTCTGTCAACGTTAGTGCATATGTGTGTCAAGGTCAGCGGATATATGTGCATCAAGGTCAGTGCATATATGTGTGTCAAGATCAGCTCATCTGTGTGTCAAGGTGAGTGCATATGCGTGTCAAGGTCAGTGCATATGTGTGTGTAAAGGTTAGTGTATATGTGTGTCAAGGTCAGCACATATGTGTTTCAAGGTCAGCACATATGTGTGTCAAGGTCAATGCATATGTGTGTCAAGGTCAGCGTATATGTGTGTCAAGGTCAGCGCATATATGTGTCAAGGTCAGGACATATCTGTGTCATGGTCAGCGCAGACACAGTCACTATTCATTATAAGCAGGTGTTGATTGTGGTGGCCTAATCGGTCGAGCGCGGGCCTCGCTTGTGGAAGGTCGGGAGTTTGGTTCCCGTCGAGTCAAACCAATGACTTATCAAATTGATACTTGTCGCTTCCCAGCTTGGTGCTTGGCATTAATCGGATAGGGCAAGGACTGGTTAGCTCAGTGTCAGGATAATGTGACTGGGTGGGATATCGGGTCATGGTGCCATTGGCCTAATTTCCCAGTAGGGCAGCATTATAAAATCATGATGAGTGCACACTGTAACAAGTCGGTACCCGCCCTGATATAACCTTAGGTGTTGCCAGGAATTAAAACTCCAACAACAAGTAAACTGTTGGTTGCACCTAGTAGTGACCTAATGACCTTGACCTTGCAGACGTACAGCCGGGGCTGGACACAAAGTTGGACGCAGTTTGACCGGAAATGCGTTGATGACCCGTTGGAGGGAGACCTCAACCTCTGTCTCAATGATGGTAGGTCGCCATGGATATTTATAATTGTATAATGCTTATACATCACATGTATATAAATGAAGAGTTCAGGCGGAAAACGCTGTAAACGACAATCCAAAAATGTCGTTAAAATAACAAATTTTGACATCAAGGTCATTTTAAATCTCACAATTCCACTGTTCTTATGATGAACCGATTATGGAGCATGAACAAAAATGTAGGAATTTGTTGATGGTTTGATTCCAATGTTTATCTCTATTTTGGGATTGGCATTTACGTGGTTTTGCGCCTGACCTCTTTATATATAAATATATATATCGGATAACCTTTAGCATTATCTGGCCAGAGCAAAAGCTAAGCTGACATAAAGGTTTGAAAGTGGGTTAATGTCACCGCTACATATTTATGAATGGATGTCTAGAAATGTAATTGTGGATGATGCATTATTAAGGGTCAACGAACACGAAAATGTTGTCTTCATAAGTACAATCATCATCATGCTGTCGGTCACGATGGGACAAAGACTGCTTTCATTACTTGACTGCAGCTCTCCATTTAGCTCTCTGCTGTGAGAGTGATGTCCATGAGTCGGTCTTAATGTCTCTCAGCTTCAGGTTTCTCTTGATGGTATCCTTGAACCGGAGACGAGGGCCTCTCTTTCTGTAACCAGAAGACAGTTGAGAGTAGAGGATCATATTTCATGAAAGCTGCCTGCAAAAGTGTTGAAGTGCTGCTGGCTTTTGCAAGTTACCAGCAGTACTCTCTTGGGGAGCAAATAAAGGTTTCACATTGGCAAGAACATGTCCAGACAGGCGCAAAACTATTTGTCCCTGCAGTGGCTGGTCGGGAGATGTTGGGAGTTCCATACATCAACCGCCCTTGATGCTGCCACAGTGACATGATTTTCTGTTCAGGGTTTGCTCCCTTAGCCTTCGGTTCTATCAAGAACCTGTACCACAAGGCAGTGGTTTACAACTCTGCAGGGCAGGGGCGTCAAACTCCCTGAGGTATTGCAATACCTGCATACCTGAATCATAAGTACAATACAGATCATTTAAAGGATGGATATTATGAATAAAAGAGGGAACATTTCAAGGTCAATTTACATGACCAATGGGGAATACATTTAAAGGTCATCTTACATGAGCAATAGTGAATACATTTAAAGGCCATCTTACATGACTGATAAAGAATGCATTTAATGCTCAGCATGTGTGACAAATAGTGAATCATTTGCCGATTGGCTTGCATGACTAATAGTAAATACATTTAACGGTTAGCTTACATTGGTTGATTGGTGGTTTCTTTACACTCAGAGTATAGAATGCATTAGTCATTAGCTTACATAACTAATAGTGAATATCCTTAAAGGTCAGCTTACATGACCAATAGTAAATACATTTAACGGTTGAATTACATGACAAATAGTGAAAATGCTTAAACGTCAGCTTGCATGACTAATAGTGAGTATCCTTAACTGTCAGCTTACATGAGAAATAGTGAATACATTTAAAGGTCAGATTACATGACCAATAGTGAAGACATTTAATTTATCCTTTCACTTCAGTCGATGAGCGCTGTCAGCTGGGCTGCACAGGCCTCGACTACTGCACCAACTTCAACGGGCGTCCCACTGAGCTGTTCCGGAGCTGCTCTTCAGCAGCAGACAAGGCGGCCTGGCGCGATGTCCGACACTGGGCGACTGGCTACATAGCACTGCCTCATGTGAGCATCCTGATACGCGTCTCCGAAATTGGTCTCAGGGAGCCTTAATTGCCTGCTATTTAGATGCGCAACAGCTTTCCTCAGGGATTGTTTCCTGATGCAGCGGGTATACTTCTATGTTAGTGCGAGTGGCATTTTGCGATGTGTATTGATCCTGGTGCTGGGTGGTTATCAGTATTTTACCTCACATGATGTTGCTTGATCCTGATGCTGGGTGGTTATCAGTATTTGACCTCACATGATGTTTCTTGATCCTGATGCTGGGTGGTTATCAGTATTTGACCTCACATGATGTTTCTTGATCCTGATGCTGGGTGGTTATCAGTATTTGACCTCACATGATGTTACTTGATCCTGATGCTGCGTACATACCTGTTTGTTAGCGTTAGCGGTGTTCCTTCATCCTAATGTAGTGTATGCATATATCTTCTTGGTGCTGATGCAGGATATATTTAGGCTTATTGTATTTTACCTTTTTGACTCGGATGCAGAGTACCTGCATGCATATCATTGTTAGCAGTGTTTTACCTCATGGATTGTTTCTTGGTTCTAGTGCAAGGTATGCTTAGATTAGTAGTTGTAAGCAGTATTTTAGCGCGCACATTGTTTCCTGCTGCTAATGTAGGGGATGCGCTAGTTAGCAGTTCTTACCTTAACTGTTGTTTCTTGTTCCTGATGCTGGGTACAGACATGTTTATAATCGTTAGCAGTATTTTGCCTCATGAGTTATTTCTTTACCCTAATGCAGGATAAAACATCTGTTTGTTACCATTAGTGGTATTTTGCATCATGTGTTGTTTCTTGACCCTAATGCAGGATACATACCTGTTTGTTATCGTTAGCAGTATTTTGACTCATGCATTGTTTCTTGACCCTAATACAGGATAAAACACCTGTTTGTTATCATTAGCAGTATTTTGCCCCATGCGTTGTTTCTTGACCCTGATGTTTGTTATCGTTAGTGGTGTTTTGCCTCATGCATTGTTTCTTGACCCTAATGCAGGATAAAACATCTGTTTGTTATCGTTAGCAGTATTTTGCGTCATGCGTTGTTTCTTGACCCTAATGCAGGATAAAACACCTGTTTTGTTATTGTTAGCAGTATTTTGCCTCAGGTGTTGTTTCTTGACCCTAATGCAAGATAAAACACATGTTTGTTATCGTTAGCAGTATTTTGCATCATGCGTTGTTTCTTGACCATAATGCAGGATAAAACATCTGTCTGTTATCATTAGTGGTATTTTGCGTCTTGCGTTGTTTCTTGACCCTAATGCAGGATAAAACACCTGTTTGTTATCGTTAGCAGTATTTTGTGTTATGCGTTGTTTCTTGACCCTAATGCAGGATAAAACATCTGTTTGTTATCATTAGAGGTATTTTGCGTCATGCGTTGTTTCTTGACCCTAATGTTTGTTATCGTGAGTGGTATTTTGCGTCATGCGTTGTTTCTTTACCCTAATGCAGGGTAAACCACCTGTTTGCTATCGTTAGCAGTATTTTGCCTCATGCATTGTTTCTTGACCCTAATGGAGGACAAAACATCTGTTTGTTACCGTTAGCAGTATTTTGCGCCATGCGTTGTTTCTTGACCCTAATGCTGGATAAAACATCTGTTTGTTATCATTAGTGGTATTTTGCATCATGCGTTGTTTCTTGACCTTGATGCAGGGTACACGCATCCCGGTGCGCAACATTCACACCTGCCGGCCCGAGATGTGGCGGGCGATCGCCTGTACGCTTCAAATCAAGCCGTGTCACCGCCACAAGCACACCACCAACATCTGCCGGTCAGTCACACCCCACACTTCTTAATTCATACCCACTCTCATTTAACTGCCGGGCGCGATGGCCGAATCGGTAGAGCACGGAGATCGCGTGCGGAAGGTTGGGAGTTTCAGTTTCTGGTCGAGTCAAACCAATGATTTATAAAATTGATACTTGTCGCTTCTTATCCTGGCGCACAGCATTATTAGGATAGCATATGGACTGGTTGGCTCAGTGTCATGATAATGTGACTGAGTAGGGATATTGGGTCATGGTGCTGGCAGCCTGATTTCCCAGTGGGGCAGCACTATAAAGTTACCATAAGTGCACACTGTCGAAGGTCGGTCCCAATCCTGATATGACCTTAGATGTTGACAGGACGTAAAACTCCAACAACCAACCGATCTCATTTAACAAAGCCTCCCCGCTATCATTATTTAGTCCAATAATCTCCTGAGCATGGCTTAGCATTCCGAAATGCAATAAACTTGATATTTTCTAGAATTTGAATTTGAATTTTTTTTTTTAAAGTTTGTTTTTTATACTAACCACATCTAAGCTCATATCATAGTGAGTACCGACTTGTGTCAGTGCGCACTCATGGTGACTTTATAGTGCTGCCCCACTGGGAAATCAGGCCACCAACTCCATGACCTGATATCCCACTCAGTCACATTATCCTGACACTGAGCGAACCAGTCCTTGCCCTATCCTAGTAATGCCGAGTGCCAGGCTCGGAAGGGACACGTATCAATTTTTAAGTCATTGGTTTGACTCGACCAGTGTTCGAACACACAAACTCATGGGTTCGAATCCCCCGATCTCCCAAAACAGGGGACCGATGCTCAACTCATTCGGCCACCCGGTCTGGTCTCATACGATAACTGAATAACAAATATCATGCACAAATAAATATAAACAATACGACAATTCCAGCTCCACCCATTTATGCTCATATAATTAATTATATATCACATATGAAACTGAATTCCATGGGTCGGGGCGATTCTATTTAGACAAGGGAGGTTTTATTTTTCTAAATAGATTCCCTGAGTGTAGGGGTAGAGAACTTTGTGTGGGGGAGATTCTATTCCATGACACCAACCCTCTTCCTTACTTCAGGTCAAACTGCGTGGAGATCCTGATGGAATGCCTCGACTGGGTGTGCCCCCCAGCCGTCGGGTTAATGTATCCGAGTGGGCCACCTCACGGGTTACATATATGAAAATTGTGTATGTCAGGGCGATTTTATTTCAATGTGGGAGGTTTTATTTCTAAATAGATTCACCGAGGGTGGGGGTGGGGGTTAGAGAACTTTGTGTGGGGGCAATTCTATTCCATGACACCGACCCTCTTGCTTACCTCAGGTCGGACTGTGTGGAGATCCTGACGGCCTGTGTCGACTGGGTGCGTCTGGAGTCGGACCACTCAGCACACTCTCTGTGTACGATGCTGAACGCCCAGGATGACAAGTCGCAGTGCATCCCCCTCAAACACTACCTCCGTGAGTGTCTGTCCTTTTTTTTTTTTCTTGAAGATTTATACTGCCTATCATGGATAAGTCTGAATAGACTTATAGACTTGTTTTCACAATTAGACAGTTTGTCGATAGAAAGCCTGAGCCTACACTTTTACTGACCCAAGGGATTTTTAACCTCCCACACCACATAGACATGGTATGAGAGCAACTGGCCTTTGATGACGCTGTAAGTTATACACAGCGATGGAAATCCAAATTGGTAGAGGTGGGGGGCACAGAGAATCAAACCACCGACCTTCAGATTAGGAGTCCGACCTAGAAAAAAGTCAGACACTCTAACCACTCCACCACAGAGAACACCACCTTTAGCCATGTCTTTTACACATTTATTTACCTTGATTGATTGATTGGTGGTTTCTTTATGCAGTGTCGGCAGCATAGGCCATATTCATGGCGAGAATTGTTTGTTTTTTATTCAACCATCACTTTCATGTACAATGTAAAAGGATACAATCAATTGTGTGTTAATAGACAATCATGACTTTTAAAAAGCTCACAATCATATGATTTGTCGTCAAGGTAAATAAAATTCAGATAGAAATAAAAGGTTTTATTATTATTAATTGATAGAATTGATTTAATAAACTAAATGATGTGGTACAGACCAGCTGCCCTCAAAAAGGCTAAATCTGTCCTTGTTTTACTTTAGTTAAAAGGTCGGTACTCGTTCTGACATGACCTTAGATGTTCCCATGATGTAAAACTCCAACAATCAACCAGCCAACTTAAAGCTGCATTGTCCGATGAAGCACCAAATTTTCAAAACCAAAATAATTATCTAGATTTGATTCTACATATCTAACTTAGATACTGCTGCACTTATCAAGCATTTGTCACTTCATAGAAGGGAAAACTGACCCAATTTATTAGAACATGTTACTTACTTTAGAAGCCGATAATGTCTGAGTTTTGGCATGCTTGCCCAAACTAATTTGACATGTTTACATTTCAAATATCTCAAAAGTTAGCCATTTAAAATATCAGTTATTTCAAATTAAAGTTGCATGGTCCGATGAAATATAATTTTGTCAAAATTAAAACAACTACTTACATTTGATGCTATATATCCAACTTAGATATTGGTCTATTAGCTAATGATTTGGGACAGTATATACAGAATAACCAGTGAGTTTATAACCTCACCCCTTTGAACACTCAGTTTGAAACACCCATTATGCAGGAAGGCCATTAACCAATTAGGCCAATCTCGTGACCCCATTAGCCCCCCCAACCAAGTAGGCCTGCTGTGCAGGGTCATAGAGGGGAAGGGGATATGAGGTGGATGTGTGTGTATGTGTCTGTGTGTTTCCTGACCTGATTTTACAGAGACACAGAGACAGACATACACACAGACATACACACACAGACATACACACACAAGACATACACACACAGACATACACACACAGACAGACATGCAGAGACATACACACATAGACATACACACACAGACACACATACATATACATAGGGACAGACATACACACAGACATACACACACAGCCAGACACACACAGACATACATACACACACACACATACAGACACCCATAGATAGGCACACACAGACAGACATACACAGACAGCACACACATACACAGAAACACACACATGCACACACCTGACATACACAGACACACATACACCCAACCTGACTTTGCAGAGAGAGAGCCACACACACACAGACACACACAGACAGACACACACAGACATACACACACATACACACATACACACACAGACACATACATACACATACATACACACATACATACACAGACACACATAGATACACATACATACACACATACACACACAGACATTACCACACATACATATACACACACAGACAGACACACATAGATAGACACACAGACAGACATGCATAGACAGCACACACAGACACACAAACACACAGATATGCACACACCCGACATACACAGACACATACACCTGACCTGACTTTGCAGAGAGAGAGACACACCCACATACAGAAACACATAGACAGCCGCACACAGGCAGAGGCAGCCACACATATACATGCACACACATACATACACAGACACACACACATACAGACATACACAGACAGACACATCCATACACACAGACACACATACACCACAGACATACATACACACATACACAGCACAGAAACACACAGATGGACACACACAGACATACACACACACAGATACATACAGACATACATAGACAGACAGACACAAGCAGACAACAGACACACATTTTTTTTTTTAAAGCCCTAGTGCCATGGGCCTATGTCACTAATCCATTCCCAGAATGTTACCCACCCAACCAGGAATACCTACCTACAGTCCTGTAAGGTTCCAGGTCATCTCACATCACGTGGTCACCGCGAGATGACATCTGGGTCATAGCCACAGGACTTTTGGCAAGCTTGTCGAAATTATTTCAGCTCATATTACTTCAAAACTAATCATCTTTAATCAAAATCACTCCGGAGTAATGATTAGTAGCTTGTAACGATCAATTTGATATATTTATCTAAAAAATAAGACAAAAATTCAAAGGCCATCGGACCATGCAACTTTAAAGGAAAGTAGATAACAACAATCAATAGACTACATCACCATTCCAGCTGCATGGTGCATTGTGGGATGCATGGAAGAAAAACAAACCCGCGAGAAGCACATGGCACATGCTAATATACTGGGTGCAGCTATGAAATGTTCTACTTTCAGCTCATCTCAGCTCTTGTTTGAAACATAGAATACCAACTAAAAAACATATATAATAAATTAAGATATTAATCTTTTATCCAGCATTGCATTTACATCAGTAGGGTTAATCAGATATTGGTTATATATTTCTCGGAAACAAGTGTATGTTGACACATTTGACATTTTAATATTTAGAATAAGGATTAATAATGGTGATGTGGATATCACTGATTGTTTTGTGTGGAATTGTATGTTTCTTAGCTCAAAATGTTTAACTATGGCTAGTTTTTTCTTAGCTATATTCATCAGATCATATATTGCATGTGTGCATACATGTTTATGCCAAACTGTTATGTATTTCTATTCATTTTGAATAAAATCGAAGTGGCCAGACACATTTGCTTTGCTGCCAACGCCTTTTTCAGCGCATGCGCAGTCAGAATGGTGATCTCGTCTATTAAACATATTTATCTGAGAAAAATGACAGAAATTCAAAACCATGAGACTATGCACCTGTAACAATCCCTTCATTTAGCCACCATTTTCACAATAATTCTCCCATTCTTTAGACTTTTGATGTAGTACGATTTCAGCATAGGCAGAAGTTTAGTAAATGTCAAGCGTACTTTAAACACGTTAATATGTGCTGTACATAAATCAAATTTGTGATTATGTCTGAATACGAAACTTATACTCGCACTACATCTGATTTACATGAAGAAGAGCCCACTGCGTTGTTTCTGGAAGTAGCACCAAAGACAATGTATGATAAGATGCACCATTCATCGCTTTCCTGTGAAATGCAGCAACCATGGTAATTGGACAGGTCCCCTAGCCCAGCCTGACTGCTGTACCATTGAAACAAGGGGACAGGTTCTCTAGCTCACCCTGACTGGTGTTCCATCAAAGGCAATGTACGACAATTATAGTGTATTATCTCCTAATATTAATATGGAAAACAATATTATAGTATATTAAAGTTCAAACATACTTTAAACACTTTAATCTGCGCCATACATAAATGCAATTTGTGATTATGTATGCGTAAGAAAACTACTACTACACCGAATCAAAGAAAATGCACTGCAATGTTATATAATAATTTCCTATATGAAAGCGCTGAGTGGCGCGTCTTACCATACGTTGTTTTTGGTAGCACTCAGTTAGTCGACCTAACAAGCGCGGCCCGAACAAGCGCTCGCTGGTTGGGTCTTCCTCGTTGCTGCACTTATTATGCTTATGGTCTCCTCTGCTTCTTGTTCAGAGCCGGGCCCTGCGGATATGATGCAACAGGAAGTGACGTCACCATGCCGCCCAAAGCCGTGCAGCCATGACGAAGTATGCTTGATCAACAGACGCAAATGTAAACATTCGCACACCTGTCGCGCTTACAAGTGTCAGGCAGGTAAGTCCACAGTCTGGTCCCCGGCTCCTCTTCGCACAGTCTGCTAAACAGTAGTACAATGTTGAACCACTAGGTGGTATTGTGAATGGGTTAAATAGTAGTACAATGTTGAATCACTAGGTGGCAGTGTGACTGTGGTAACGTGGTTGTCTTCATGGTTTGCAGTCGGTCACCCTGTTAAGCAAAGTATGGTGGTGAACTGACAGGTTGTAGAAACCACCCACACGTCATGCTCACCAGTTTGTAGAATCTAATGCCCAGATTTGTGGCTGTGTACGTAGGCTATGAGGAAAACAATACAGACAAAGAGAAAGGAGAGAGTAAAGTGTAAGAGAAGAGAAGAAAGTCGAGCCCTCTGGTGTATTGCTTATATAGTTACATGGGTTCATTGTAGAGTATCACCCCCACCTCCTTCGCCCAATGGGAATTGAGCATTTTTGGCCCTCCCAATAGGAATCCAGCATTCCTGGTTTCTATGGATACCAGTGGTCTGCCCACCACCAGCAGCTGTATGGCTCCATGGCCACCACCAACATTGACCTTTTGAGTGTGGTGACCCCTACCCCAGCAGAAGGGCTAGGCCCTGAATCACACTGGCCATAATCGATTAACACGGCCCGGGCGACTCGGATCACCCGAGTCATCAGAATTTCAAATAGAACACCGTGAGTGGAGTCGACAAATACACATGCAAAATGACCCGACCCAAGGAACCCTCCTCTTGGCTGGGGTGGCTAGGAGTGATGACATCGCATTTGCGCTGGTACTTTCCTGCAGGATAACAGCCACCGGTACCAGTCATACATATTGTTTTTTTTGTAATAACATAGATTAATGAAATGGAAATATAACTAAGCTACGCCATCATAAAACACTTTAAATCCTCTTTTGCTGTAGTTATATCGGTTATTAAAAAAAAAAAAGTTTTGGATTTTAAGCCACCATATTTTCCACCCGGAGCGTGGAGAAGCGTATTCAATTATTCGACGCGAGTCTGTAGGATGTGCGCATGCTCCAAAAAGTGGCTCGGGTGACCCGAGTTGATTAATCGATTACGCCCACCCACACCTGCCAGCACCACCATGTCTATTTACATCCTACTCAGGAACCACCAACCCATATATATATACATGCACGTGGTCACCTACACCGATCAGTAATAGAACATTTGCATTCCCCCCTCGCTGAGTATCGGAATATTTTACAAAGTGGCATTGTGAATGGGTTAAACAGTAGTATGGTGATGAACCGACAGGTGGCATTGTGAATGGGTTAAAGTTTCAAGTTTCTGACATTTTTCTGAGATAAATATATTAAATTGATCAATATAATCTACCTTACTTTAGTTTGAAGTAACTTTTAATTGAATTGGCTACCTTTCGAGATATTTGAAATTCAAACATGGGAAAATAATTTTGGCAAGCACGCCAAAACTCTGATACCATAGGCTTCTACAGTAACAGGTTCCATTAAATCGACTCAGTGCTCCCTCCTATGTCACAACAAATACTTAATAAGTGCATCAGTATCTAAGTTAGATATGTAGAATAAAATCTAGATAATTGTTTTGATTTTGAAAATTTGATGCTTCATCGGACTATGCAGCTTTAAGCAGTAGTACAGTGATGAACCGACAGGCGGCATTGTGAATGGGTTAAACAGTAGTATGGTGATGAACTGACAGGTGGCATTGTGAATGGGTTAAACAGTAGTACAGTGATGAACCGACAGGTGGCATTGTGAATGGGTTAAACAGTAGTACAGTGATGAACCGACAGGTGGCATTGTGAATGGGTTAAACAGTAGTACAGTGATGAACCGACAGGTGGCATTGTGAATGGGTTAAACAGTAGTATGGTGATGAACTGACAGGTGGCATTGTGAATGGGTTAAACAGTAGTACAGTGATGAACCGACAGGTGGCATTGTGAATGGGTTAAACAGTAGTACAGTGATGAACCGACAGGTGGCATTGTGAATGGGTTAAACAGTAGTATGGTGATGAACCGACAGGTGGCATTGTGAATGGGTTAAACAGTAGTATGGTGATGAACCGACAGGTGGCATTGTGAATGGGTTAAACAGTAGTATGGTGATGAACTGACAGGTGGCATTGTGAATGGGTTAAACAGTAGTACAGTGATGAACCGACAGGTGGCATTGTGAATGGGTTAAACAGTAGTACAGTGATGAACCGACAGGTGGCATTGTGAATGGGTTAAACAGTAGTATGGTGATGAACCGACAGGTGGCATTGTGAATGGGTTAAACAGTAGTACAGTGATGAACCGACAGGTGGCATTGTGAATGGGTTAAGCAGTAGTATGGTGATGAACCGACAGGCGGCATTGTGAATGGGTTAAACAGTAGTATGGTGATGAACTGACAGGTGGCATTGTGAATGGGTTTAAACAGTAGTACAGTGATGAACCGACAGGTGGCATTGTGAATGGGTTAAACAGTAGTACAGTGATGAACCGACAGGTGGCATTGTGAATGGGTTAAACAGTAGTATGGTGATGAACCGACAGGTGGCATTGTGAATGGGTTAAACAGTAGTACAGTGATGAACCGACAGGCGGCATTGTGAATGGTTTAAACAGTAGTACTGTGGTGAACCAACAGGTGGCATTGTGAATGGGTTAAGCAGTAGTACGGTGGTGAACCGACAGGTGGCATTGTGAATGGGTTAAGCAGTAGTATGGTGATGAACCGACAGGTGGCATTGTGAATGGGTAACAGTAGTATGGTGATGAACTGACAGGTGGCATTGTGAAATGGTTAAGCAGTAGTAGGGTGGTGAACTGACAGTTGGCATTGTGAATGGGTTAAGCAGTAGTATGGTGGTGAACCGCCAGCTGGCATTGTGAATGGGTTTAAGCAGTAGTATGGTGATGAACCGACAGGTGGCATTGTGAATGGGTAACAGTAGTATGGTGGTGAACCAACAGGTGGCATTGTGAATGGGTTAAGCAGTAGTACGGTGGTGAACCGACAGGTGGCATTGTGAATGGGTTAAGCAGTAGTACAGTGGTGAACTGACAGGTGGCATTGTGAAATGGTTATGCAGTAGTACGGTGGTGAACTGACAGGTGGCATTGTGAATGGGTAACAGTAGTACAGTGATGAACCGACAGGTGGCATTGTGAATGGGTTAAACAGTAGTACAATGGTGAACCACTAGGTGGCGTTGTGACTGTGTTAACATGCTTATCTTCGTGCATTGCAGCCTGTCAGCTCGGGGAGGTGTCGCAGCACTTGGTACCGCAGCACTCGTACGTGTCCCTGCCCCGCTCGTCCACCCTGCGGGCAGTGTGCTCCAAGGTGTGCAGGTGCGGGCACCATGGCATGCTCACCCACTGCACCAACACTGACTGCACCAAGCGCTGCCACCTGGGTACGGGGCGCATCACCGGTAAGGCACGTCCCAGCAACATCTGAGGTCATATCAGGATGGGTACTGACTTGTGGCAGTGCACACTCATGGTGACTTTATAGTGCTGCCCCACTGGGAGACCAGGCCACCAGCACCTTGAACCAACATCCCCCTCAGGACTGGGTGCAGTGGCCGAATCGGTAGAGCACAGGGCTAGCGTGCGGAAGATCGGGAGTTCGCGAGTTCGGTTCCCAGTCGAGTCAAACCAATGACTTAAAAATTGCTACTTGTCTCTTCCTAGCCTGGTGCTCGGCATTATTAGGATAGGGCAAGGCCTGGTTAGCTCGGTGTCAGGATAATGTGACTGAGTGGGATATTGGGCCATGTTGCCGGGGGCCTGATTTCCCAATGGGGCAGCACTATAAAATCGCAATGTGTGCATACTGTCACAAGTCGGTACCCATCCTGATATGACCTTAGATGTTGCTAGGACGTAAAACAACAATAAACAACAAACATCCCACTCACTCACATTTTCCTGACACTGAGCCAACCAGTCCTTGCCCTATCCTAATAATGCTGAGCGCCAGGCTAGGACGTGACAAGTATCAATTTTTAAGTCATTGGTTTGACTTGACAAAGAGACTCGTGTCAAAGTTTACCGCTTTCTTATTATTAGGCCAATACTTTTTAAATGGTGATCGTCCCCGTCCCTGCCTGAAAAATCGCCTGACTTTTTCTTCTTTTTTTTTAACTGGTAAAAATGCATCGGCATAGCAGTAATTCAACTTTGGTATCAATTGTTAAGTCATTTGTTTCACTCGGCTAGTGTTCGAACCCAGGAGTGTGAATCCCACGACCTACCAGAATGGGAGGTGGACGTTCAACTCATCGTGTCTGGTTACGTATCACATCTACGTCAGTGCTTTTGTTTGAAGTAATTTTGCTTTAAAATGGCTAACCTGGAAGATATTTGAAGTGTAGACACGCCTGTCAATCTCTATGTGTGTCACAGTGTCAACTCTCTGTCTGCATGTGTGACGGTGTCACATGTCTCACTGACCTATACTTTACTGTCACACAGAGCATGGCACCATGTTCCGAGTCAACTATCAGTAGTGTGCCGGTCACTCTCTCTGTGTGTGACTGTGGCAACTTATGTGTGTGGCAGTGCCAACTCTCTATATGTATGTGTGACAGTGTCACATGTCTCACTGACCAATACCTTACTGTCACACAGAACATGCCACCATGTTGCGAGTCAACTGTCAGGGGTGTGGCTATCACTCTATGTGTGTGACAGTGTCACATGTCTCACTAATGCATACCTTACTGTCACACAGAGCATGGCACCATGTTCCACGTTAACTGTCAGTGGTGTGCCTGTCACTCTCTATATGTGTGACAGTGTCAACTATCTGCCGGTATGTGTGACAGTGTCACATGTCTCACTGACCAATACCTTACTGTCATGCAGAGCATGGCACCACATTCTGCATCAACTGTCAGTGGTGTGCCTGTCACTCTCTATGTGTGTGACAGTGTCACATGTCTCACTGACCAATACCTTACTGTCACGCAGAGCATGGCACCACATTCCGCGTCAACTGTCAGTGGTGTGCCTGTCACTCTCTATGTGTGTGACAGTGTCACATGTCTCACTGATCCATACCTTACTGTCACACAGAGCATGGCACCACATTCCGCGTCAGCTGTCAGTGGTGTGCCTGTCACTCCGGTGAGACCATCTGTGACGCCAGGCCGTGTCTTCCACCTTACCCCAGCGCCCCCCAGCGGGCTGCCTTCACCGGCCTGCCCTGCGCATGCGCACTGCACTATGCGCCTGTGTGCGCAGTCAACGGCAAGACCTACCCCAGCGTCTGCCTCGCCAGGTGAGGAGCCGCAGATCGCACAGCGTAGTTTGTTAATACTTTAAATTAAATTAAACTTGAAGTTGTATCAGACCTGCCATATTTATTGGATGTCAATCTGTATTTTTCACACCTAAAATCCTGTATGAATCTGTATCGGATAATAACTCATATATACATATGTCCCGCATACCATAAACAACGCAGAAATACAATTACACGATTTTATTACTCAAACCTTATATATTTTTGTTTGTTGTTGTTTTACGTCCTAGCAGCATGTAAGGTCACATCAGGATGGTTAACATTATAAACAAAGGATATGACGATCACACACAACATTCATCACTGTGGCTGAACATCAGCTGCATGTGTCGCTGATTTCGCCAGTCTCAGTAACTCAGTTCAACATTTATATTTCCATAAATTTAACTAAAAATCCGTATAAAAATGGAGTATGGCCTTCTCACTAAAAATAACACCAAAATCCATATCGGATATTTGTTGTTCTTGAAGATTTATACTGCCTATCATGGATAAGTTTGAATAGACTTGTTTTCACCATTAGACAGTTTATCGATAGAAAGCCCGAGTCTACACCTTTACCGACCCAAGGGATTTGTAACCTCCCACACCACATAGACATGGAATGTGAGCACCTGGCCTTTCATGATGCTATAAGTTATACACAGTGGTGGAAATCCAAATTGGCAGAGGTGGGGGGGCATGGGGAATCAAACCACCAACTTTCAGATTAGGAGTCCGACCTAGAAAAAGTCAGACACTCTAACCACTCCGCCACAGAGAACACAATAAGTAACCTGTACATATCCTCTGGCAGGTTTATGTATGGTCCAATGGTTTTGAGTTTCTGTCATCTTCTGAGATAACTATATTATTAGGTTGATCGTAATAATCTACCTTGCTTTAGTTGGAGATAACTATGATTTAAATTGAGGAACTCTGGAGATATTTGAAGTGTAAGCGTCTTAAAATAACTATGGGGTGCTTGTCAAAACTCTGATGCTATATGGCTCCAATAGTTTGTTTGTTGTTGTTTTACGTCCTAGTAACATCTAAGGTCATATCAGGACGTGATAGTGTGCACTCATGGCGACTTTATAGTGCTGCCCCACTGGAATACCAGGCCACCAGCACCATGACCTGATATCCCACTCAGTCACATTATCCTGAAACTGAGCCAACCAGCCCTTGCCCTATCCTAATAATGCTGAGCGCCAGGCTAGGAAGTGACAAGTATAAATTTGTATGTCTAAATGTCTAATTCGAATGTATAAATATCTAATGTCTCATTTATAATGTATATGGGTCACTCTCCTGAAAACTGGCCAGAAGTGTCACATGGAGAGTTAAAATTTAATATTTGAATTTTTTACATTTTTTGGTTGCAAATGAAAGCTGGAAATCTCCCCTTTACATCTATGTAAAATATAAATTGATGAGATAAAAAATAAAGGTGTAGTCCATGAATAAGATATCTCCTATGGCAGTATAACATGGGCGTCACACGTGTAACACGTGTTTAGGACACCACGCAGTCTGCTTAATAAATATCTAATCAGAATTAAATAATATCATACTTAGAAGCATATTAATCATGGCATAATATACAGAAATAGCTAGTGCTTATATTGATAAAAAAAAGTAATTCCCAGCCATGCTTTATTCACTGAATAATTAGTGTACAATATTTGTGTGGCATCCAGACACCACGGTTACACGTGTGACGGAAATTTGTAATGTTATTTCTGAAGACATTAACATTTTTTTTTTTTTAAATTTAAGCATGCATACATGTTAATACATACTTCCTCTTTGATTTGGGAACTGTTTTGTTTGATATATCAATGCAATACAAGATGTTAATAAGGATTCAAAAACGTCCCATATGTCATGTTACAAATGGCTGGCTGTAAAATGGGGTTTTTTGGTACAAAAACAGTTCATAACTAAAAATACCAAAGTTGCACACAGTTTTATATTATTTCCCTCATTTCTTTCATCAAATCTGAGCATGAATATGAAAAGAATAAGGAAAAAAATAAGTAGGAAGGTTTTTATTGATGTTTTAAAATCCCATCTCATGCTGACCAGTTTTCAGGAGAGTGACCCATATATGTCTAAATGTATAATATCTACATGTCTAATCTCTAAATGTCTAATGTCTAGATGTCTATTGTATAAATGTATAATGTCTAATTCGAATGCCCAAATGTATAAATGTCTAATGTCTAAATGTATAATGTCTAATGTCTAACCTCCCACAGACCAGTCTGACCTCTCGTCCCTCTGCAGGTGCGTCGGGCTGACCGACGAGCAGTTTGTGGCGGGACCTTGTGAGTCACGTGACCCGTGTGACCTTGACCCCTGCCAGGCGGGCACCGAGTGCGTGCCGAGACAGCGCGTCTGCCTGGCACTGACACACGCCTGCCACCAGTATGAGTGCGGTAAGTGTCACTTCTTTTATATTCAAAGACTTTCTTTATTGTTTCTTTTAATTCGTGTGATGTATAAACAAGGTATTGCAAATAATACCGACCACCCTAAGGGGGAAGCTAAGGACTAACACGTGTATATATATACATAAACAGTACCTGTACTGATAGTGGTGGAAAATGAAATCACCAAAATCCAGCAAACGGAAACGGAAATAGCTGTACGTGGGCCACCATTTGTATACTCATGTTGAATAATGTAGTGACAGCGATTGGTTAATAATATACTCGTGCTGATATATAAATAAATAAATAATTTTCCGAGCGTTTAGCAGGGGTCGGCTCTAAGCATTGCTTATTCATATTATATTAAATATGAATTCAATTATGTTCTTTGATCTTTCATGTCTTAAATATTTATTAGACTTGGTTCAGATCAAATCTAGTATGATAATTTATAATGCAAGCAAAGGACATGCACAATTATATATGACATCAGGGCACTGTCGACCTCCATATGTGTGCACAAAAATAGTTCTTTTCTTTACCATAACGAGCTGGCATTAGAGGCCCAATAGGGCCTAGATCAACCAGAAGAGGATCTGTAAGTTAATTTGTAAGTTAACTATTCAAAATAAGTTCGGATAGTAGACATGCTACGCAGCAGGGTAACAACCTTATGCTAGGTACACACATACCGTATAGGATTCGCGCACTAAAACTCCCGATCTGCTTAAAACTGAAATCAGGCCGATTCATTTTTCGAATCGGGAATCGCAATCGTAATGCTAGCGCACACCTACCGTTTTAGCCCTAAAAATCGGGAATCGCAATCGGTATGTGTGCTAGGGGAGTGCACACCTCACGACTTTTGGGCAGTTTTAGATCGTATACGGTAGGTGGGTGCGGAAAAACGATCGTATACGCTAGGTGTGTACCTAGCATAAGACAAGCATTTGCAACAATAACCTTAAGTCCCAATGTATATTGATACATGGTATAAAAATATGGAATTCATTTGATAATAATATTAAATGTTCAAAGACATCTATATGTTTCAACGAAGGCATAGAAAGAAAATCTTTAAGCATTAGCAGAGTGAAAATACATAGTAGTCTAGTACATAAACAATGAGATGTCATTTACAGCATTAAAGGTAATGCTAAAGCTGCATAGTCCGATGAAATATCAAATTTTCAAAACCAAACCAATTATCTAGATTTGATTTTACATATCTAACTTAGATACTGATGCACTTATTAAGCATTTGTTTCTGCGTAGAAGCCAATACTGAGTCAATTTAACAGAACCTGTTACTGCAGAAGTCTATGGTGTCAGAGTTTTGGCAAGCTTGCCAAAACTAATTTTCCATGTTTGCACTCAGAATATCTCAAAAGTTTACCATTTAAAATAAAAGTAACTTTGAACTAATGTAAAGTAGATACTACTGATCGATCAAATATATTTATCTCAGAAAAAATACAGAAATTAAAAACCATCGGACTATGCAACTTTAATATACTTCTTACTTATATTTTTTAATTGATTATTTGTTTAGTTTTACTAATGTATATGTTATTTTTAGCTGGGTAAAGCGCCTCATAAGAATTGTACTTCTGCTTTCTCCTTTTTTATGTGAAAAATTACCTGATTACTGATATAAATATCAACCTGTATATAACATGTACAATGAACATGTGGAAATGAATATATTATTATTAGGCTTCTCTCTAGTATATACAGCCCAAGCTTCCCGTGCGGAAGGTCGCGAATTGGAAATCCCAGCTGAGTCAAAAACGAATAACTGACCAAATTTATACTTGTCGCTACTAAGCCTGGCACCTGGCTGGCAATACTAGGAGAGGGCAAGGATTGGTTAGACCAGTATCCGGATAATGTGACTGAGTGAGATATCGAGTCATGGTGCCACAATGAGTGTGTGGGCTGGCTGATGGGAAACAACTCTCTTCTCATCTTCTCAAGAATTATTATAATTTATTTCAATTATCTTTATTATTTATTTATTCTTATTTATTTCAATTATTTTTACTATTTATTTATTCCTTTTTATTTCACTTATTTATCATCGGATTATTTATTTGAATTATCTTAGTCATGCGTTGTGTAGTTCTAGAGAAGATGAGAAGACTCACTGCATTGTTTCCGGTACAAAGGCCGGGGGACCAGGCTAACACTGCAACAAGGAAGGAGAAGGGTCCACAGCGACGAAAGGATGAAAAACGAGTTCCCACTGGGTAATATCGAGCATACCCCTGCAGGATGAGTTTCCCATTCATTAAGTAGTGATATTGTGTGATTTAAACAGAAATCAATGTAGATCAATTTCAAATATACTTCAAACAATTTAATCTGTGCAAAAGATACATAAATATGTGATAATGTCTGAAAAATAAACGAAATAAACTAGACAAATAATATTTTACTACACTGCTAGCTCTGTGGAGGTCTAGCCTGGTCCCCTGGCATTCATTTGCATGGGCAGAGGCACAGGGGTTTTCATCTATTATCACTCACTTTCCAACCTGGTCCCCTAGCCTTTGTACCGGAAACAAGTTTAAACGAGCTGAAACGAGTTCAATCATGGCTGGTTGGGTCGCACCGTGGCTAGTTGGATCGCTCCGTTTAGCGCTGAATATGCTTATGCAAGGAAGAACAGATTAGCCTGGGCCCCTGGCCTTTGTTTACACAGAGGTTGACCCACTGAAATCAAACGTAGTAGTAGTTTCTTATTCAGTCATAATAGCAAATGTTATTCATGTTTGCCACAGATTAATGTGTTTGAAATACATCTGAAATTGACTCGACTTTCACCGACGTTTAAATCACGCTGCGCAAAGAATGGGAAAAGTACCGTGCGACTGTAGGTTCAATAAAGCGCAGTGGGGACCGGTGTCGCAGTTTGAGCACCCTGCCAGTATGAGCACCCTTCTGTTGCTTCTGCGCATTCGCGGATAGAGACAACATTAAAACCACCGTAACTATCACAGTAATTTGTGATTTTTGGTGCTTTGAAAGCAAATTTCTCTTGACTCTATTAAATAGTTCAGATCTTTCTCTACAATTTCACATTCAGCTTTTTTTTTATCAGCCAATTGGAAGTTCTTGAATTTATTTTGCGAAAATAGTTTTTGAGGCCATGATCTGGTAAGGCTAACACTGGCACTGACACTCAGAATATCCCAACTTTCACTATTATCTGTTTTTAATACTTTCAGAGTAAATTACTCTTAGGTTACATTAAATACTTCAGATCTTCCTCTTCAATTGCGCATTAAGATATTTGTAATCGATCCAATGAAAGCTTTTAAAACTATTTTACAAAAAAAGTATACAACCACTAGCAGGGCGCTCAAACTGGCAGGGCGCTCAAACTGCGACACCGGTGACTCTTCCTTTCTTTGCTGTTGACGCTCCTCCAATGTTCATCACCTATTGCTCTTACTGTTCTGACCCTGCTTTATCCACTCTTTTTATTTCCTCTCAAGCTGCCAGCCACCTCCATTAGTTGTTTAAGCATGACTGGTCTTCCTCATTACACTGATGGTCAATAGAAAGCCCGAGCCTACACTTTTACCGACCCAAGGGATTTTTAACCTCCCACAACACATACACATGGTATGAGAGCAACCGGCCTTTGATGACGCTGTAAGTTATACACAGCGGTGGAAATCCAAATTGGCAGAACTGGGGGCATGGGGAATCAAACCACCGACCCTCAGATTAGGAGTCTGACCTAGAAAAAAGTCAGACACTCTAATCACTCCGCCACAGATATCTCAGAAAATACTACAGCTCGAGGCCCCGTTAGCTTTTACCTTCTAACCTTTATCATGTTCATGACTCCTACTCGTTGACTTGTCATCCCAGCGCTAGGAGTCATGACTCTTTAACTCAACTCTCCTCACTTCTGTTTCCTTCAGACTACCCTCTACTTTCACCCCCCCGCGCCCCAAACTTACCTCCTCTCCCCCAGACTAGCGAAGAGTGTTACTTGGGTGGGGCGCTTTCTTTCACTGCTGGAATCTCTTCTTCGCTGGAAACCCCTCTTTCTCTTCCCACCTCTCCTGCCCTCCGGTGCCCGGACTCAAGTCGCCACCATTACCCCTCCACAAAAGTCTCCGTCTTTCGTTGCCTCTGGATCGATTCATCGGTGCCGGTACCTAATGCTGCAGTTTTTGCCGCCGGTAACCGTAACTTTAGGTGCCAAACCACCCAATTCTCTCTCTATCTCTCTTTCTCTTTCTCTCTCTCTCTCTCTCTCTCTCTCTCTCTGACATAACGCCACCATCTTGCTTCCTGCTCAGTGAGTACTTCCGGTGAGTGCGACCGGCACCACCGGTCTCCGGTGTGCGACACAACCGGGGAGGAGTTCTCGAACCTGTGCCTGCTGAGAACCAGCAACCGGAAGTTGGCGCACCATGGCCACTGCTTCCGGAACTGCCGGCGCGCAGGCGTCGTGTGCGGCCACAGTGGCGCCACCTATCGGAGTGAGTGCGCAGCGTGGGCGGGCAGCACTTCGGTCGACTACAGAGGGCATTGCAAGACTGTCGGCTACCTCAAAGGTGCGCCACCTATATTTGTTGCGCATGCGCATCTTTAAAAAAAAAAATTAAGCCCTTATCTAGATTTGAATATACAGAGCCAACTTAAATACTGGTGCGGTTATTAATGTTGACTAAAGTTAATTGTTTTTAGTTTCTATCATTTTCTGAGATAACTAGATTAGGTCGATCGTTATAATCTACCATACTTTAATTTGAAGTAACTTTTATTTTAAATGGCTACCGTTGGAGATATTTGAAGTGCAAACATGTACTTTGATTAAATTGACTCAGCATTCCTTTATGTGCAACAACAAATGCTTAATAATTGTACCAGTGTTGAGTTCAGTTGAGTTTTATTTAAGCACAGGCATGTAGTAAGGTGACTGTATGGCTTCTCCAAGCAGGTGATCTTCTAGCCGAGCAACCAATTTTGATTGTAGAATCTAAGTTGGATATTGTAGTAGTCTACACCGACCTCTCAGGCAAGTAACCACATAGACAGGTAGGCGAGGGTATTATAGTGATATCAGGGAGCCCAGGTGGTGTAGCTGGCCCGGAATGCAAAGAGATGTGAGCTCAAATCCCGCTCTAGGCGCAATATTTCCCATTTTCATCACCCCTCATGACACTGGTTGCCGTGACCATGATCCTATACATGCTATGCGCTGTATGGTTGTTGAACCTGCCCTGTGTATGTATGTGTAAGCGCATTGCCGGTATGTATGTAATTGTAAGCATTAAAAGACTTACAATTCCAGGGGGACAAGTGTAGTTGTCTGCACTGACCTCTCAGGCAAGTAACCACATAGACAGCTAGGTGTGGGTAGTATGGTGATATCAGGGAGCCTAGGTGGTGTAATGGTTAGCACACTGGCCCGGAATGCAAAGAGATGTGGGTTCGAGTCCCACTCTAGGCGCAATATTTCCCATTTTCATCACACCCCCCCTTGCGACAATATGTAGAATCAGATCTATATGATTGTTTTTGTTTGGAAAAGTTAAATTGGATATGCAGAATCAAATCTAGATAATTGTATTTTGTTGATAAAGTAAATGCCTTCATCCGACTATGCAGCTTGAAATTGAACCTTTAGGTTCAAATCTACACATCCAAGTGTCTTGCTTTCGAAAATGTTATGTTTTTTTTAATCGACCTACGCAACTTTAATTACCCCACTGAGGGCGGAAGAAGGGAAATGCTACATTAAAGATTCTTTATGTTTTTGTTGACAGAAGGGGCGGAGGACCCCACCTGTGATGACGTCACGTGTCCCCCGAAGCCCAGCGTCCCGTGCCGCACCATCACGCCACCTGGCGCCTGTTGCCCCATATGCGGTGAGCCAATCAGAACGAAGCGTTCAGATCCCACCGTGTCGTCTGCTCTGCACGCGCGCTTTGAAATGTCGTCTGCTGGTAAAGGAACGCCATGTCATGCATTTAGTGATGCTTTCACTGAAAAGTATCCGGTTTTGCACAAAAGCGAGTGGAATGTGTGCAGCGAATGTCTGAGTTTGTGCTAAGCTTAGCCCCCACGACGATCTGAACCGAGGTTAAAGTTGCATAGTCCGATGGTTTTGAATTTCTGTATTTTTTTCTGAGATAAATTTATTAGATCGATCACTAGTATCTACTTTACATTAGTTCAAGGTTACTTTATTTTAAATGGTAAACTTTTTAGATATTTCCAGTGCAAACATGGAAAATTAGTTTTGGCAAGCTTGCCAAAACTCTGACACCATAGACTTCTGCAGTAACAGGTTCTGTTAAATTGACTCAGTATTGCCTTCTACGCAGAAACAAATGGTTAATAAGTGCATCAGTATCTAAGTTAGATATGTAAAATCAAATCTAGATAATTGGTTTGGTTTTGAAAATTTGATATTTCATCGGACTATGCAGCTTTAAAGTTGCATAATCCAACGCTTTTGACCTTCTCTAATTTTTCTTAGATAAAAATATTAAATTGATTGTCATAACCTACCTTACTTCAGTTTGAAGTAACTTTTATTTGAATGGCTAACTTTTGAGATATTTGAAGTGTAGACATGTGAAATCTCTGACGCCATAGGCTTCTGCAGTAATAGGTTCGATCTATTAAATAGCCTCAGTATTCCCTTCTATGTGGTGACAAATGTTTAGTAAGTGCATCAGTATCTAAGTTAAATATGTAGAATCAAATCTAGATAATTGCTTAGATTTAGAAAATTTGACGCTTCATCGGGCTATGCAGCTTTAATTATTAGCTAAGTATATTAACATACGATAACACGCAGGGCCAGCTGAAGCTGACCAGACGGGATGGCCGAATGAGTTGAGCCTCCGTCTCCTGCTTTGGATATCGGGTCGTAGTGCCAGTGGCCTGCTTTCCCAGTCGGGCAGCACTATAAACTCGCCATGAGTGTGCACTGTCACAAATCGGTACCCATCCTGATAAGACCTTACATGTTGCCAGGACATATAACTCCAATAACCAACCAACAAATCAATGCATTGAATAGTGCTCTACGCATGTCATGTTGCTCTCCGCATATTATACATCACTCTACGCATACTGTATGTTGCTCAATGCATATTGTATGTTGCTTAACGCATATTGTATGTCACTCTATGCATATCGTATTGTAAAAATATATGGATAGGTCGCTCAACGCATATCGTATGTCACTCAACACATATTGTATGTCGCTCAATGCATATAGTTTGTCGCTCAATGTATATTGTATGTCACTCAACGCATATTGTATGTCGCTCAAAGCATATTGTATTTTGCTCAACGCATATTGTATGTCACTCAACACATATTGTATGTCACTCAACGCATATCATATTGCTCAATGCATATCGTATGTCACTCAACGCATATCGTATTTTGCTCAACACATATTGTATATCGCTCAAGGCATATTGTATATCGCTCAACGCATATCGCATTTCGTGTCTTTTCTGTAGAATACTACTTTTCTTCACACAAAACAAAAAACCCGCTGTGCGCTTTATTCCCCTCCCACCCGTGACCTGACCTTTGACCTCTGTTGACCTCTGCAGGGGGTGAGATCCGGGTGCTGTACAGCGCAGGCGCCGTGACCCGGGCCGAGGAGGCGTTGCAGGTGGGGGAGACGCTGACCGTGGAGGGGCTCCTCCAGGTGGTTCTCCAGCACCTGTCCATCGTGGAATGTGGCGCCTTCTCCTACCTGAGCATCGAGCGGGACCTGGTCATACTCGTCCTGCCCACCGTGCCCGCGCCCACCAGGCTGCAGGTGAGTGTTGTGTAGGGGATAGTGCACAGGTGAGAGAGAGGTGAGTCTGGTGTAGGGACTACTGTACAGATGAGAGACAGGTGAGTGTGGTGTAGGAACTACTGTACAGATGAGAGACAGGTGAGTGTGGTGTAGGGACTACTGTACAGGTGAGAGACAGGTGAGTGTGGTGTAGGGACTACTGTACAGGTGAGAGACAGGTGAGTGTGGTGTAGGGACTATTGTATAGGTAAGAGACAGGTGAGTATGGTGCAGGGACTACTGTATAGGTAAGAGGCAGGTTAGTGTGGTGCAGGGACTACTGTACAGGTGAGAGACAGGTGAGTATGGTACAGGGACTACTGTACAGGTGAGAGACAGGTGAGTCTGGTGTAGTGATTACTGTACGGGTGAGATACAGGTGAGTCTGGTGTAGTTACTACTGTATAGGTGAGATACAGGTGAGTCTGGTGTAGGAACTACTGTACAAGTGAGATACAGGTGAGTCTGGTGTAGGGACTACTGTACAGGTGAGAGACATGTGAGTCTGGTGTAGGGACTACTTTACAGGTGAGAGACAGGTGAGTCTGGTATAGGGACTACTGTACAGGTGGGAGATAGGTGAGTGTGGTGTAGGGACTACTGAACAGGTGAGAGACAGGTGAGTCTGGTGTAGGGACTACTGTTCAGGTAAGAGAGAGGTGAGTCTGGTGCAGGAACTACGGTACAGGTGGGAGACAGGTGAGTGTGGTGTATGGACTACTGTACAGGTGAGAGACAGGTGAGGGTGGTGTAGGGACTACTGTAAAGGTGAGAGACATGTGAGTCTGGTGGTATGACTACTGTACAGGTGAGATACAGGTGAGTCTGGTGTAGGGACTACTGTACAGGTGAGATGCAGGTGAGTCTGGTGTAGGGACTACTGTACAGGTGAGAGACAGGTGAGTCTGGTGTAGGGACTACTGTACAGGTTAGAGACAGGTGAGAGATTATGACAAAGATGAGATTCAGGTAACGACGGTGTAGGAGGATGTAAGGAAGGGATTACTGTTCAGGTGAGTGTCTCACTCGGCACTGAATCGTCATCGCTTCACAGGCTATTAATAGATCATATTAGAAAGACGACTAAATGACCTTTAATTTGGTATATGATAGACATATATCTAAAACAAAATCAAATGATGCCAAACAAATAAAACATGTTTCATTCAGTGTCAAAGGCCAATTTTGTTTGAGTATAACAATCTTAAAATGTGAATATATTGAAAAGTAAACAAGATAGTACCTTTCCGTTTGTGCGTGTGTTAATATTATCCTTCATTTAAGTAGCATGCGTGATTGTTTGTAATGCTTTGGCATTACGGGTAATCAGGATCGCGAATACAGACCAAGGCATGCCAGTACTAAGGACGTCTATTGTGTTGCCGACTAGTGGAATTCTTTAGAACTATGTAATCAACTCAAACGTCGACTAGCGGGTCTTTTGCAACTTTGCCGCCGATCGGGTAAACAGGACTTGATGACATATCACGCAGTACGCTCGAACTGCCAATGCGCCCCTTTGGGGAAGACTTTCGCTATATAAGGCGATGTAGCTCCGGGGTTTGGTCACTATGACCGGAGGAGCCAGGAGACAATGACTAGCCTAAATCGGCCTCCCACCCACCCCACATGTGAAAGTGGAAAGTAGGGTCATAATAGCATCTCTATCCTCGTTTCTTAAGCATTTGTGAGCTGACATTTGTATAACCTGACGTTTAACTTTACCTTAATTAAAATGCCATAACTATATTTGCTGTGTTCGCGTTTTTCCTAATTAACCTTAATTAACTGCCCAATTTAAATATCTAAAAAATGACTGCCGGTACCTAAAGTATTAGGATGGGTGGGTGGGTGGAGGAGTGGCAAGGTGGATGTTGACTTTGGTGACTTCCGGTTTGACTCTTGCGACTTCCGATTCCAGTTCGAGGCGTGCGTGATGGAGGCCGAGCGACTGGGCATCCTTCTGGCGTCCTCATCCCCCATCATCCTCTCCCACATCCCAATGCACGCTGTCACCGCCGCGCACACCAGGATCGCCACCGTCGGCGTCTCAGCCGCCGGCCGCCATCTTGGAAAATGGACGCTGCTGCTCGCAGCCCTTCTGTTTGTGTGGACCAATCAGAGGTAGCCTCACGCCGGAGTTGCCTCCGCTCGGAGAGTGGAAGGCCATGTGTATGTATATATATATTATATATATATATATATCTATATATATCTATATATATGAAGACTTCAAGCACAAAATCCCATAAACGGCAATCCAAAAATAGAATTAAAATAAAATATTTTTACTTGAAGCTAATTTTCATTTTCATTAATTCCACTTTGCTTGGGATGAAATGTTTATGGAGCAATGAACGACAAAAATAGGAATATAAAGAATTTACCTTTTGACGGGTCGATACCCAATGTTTATGTCAATATTTGCATTGGTGGTTGCAGGGGTTTGTGCCTGAACTCTTCATATTTATATATAAATACATATATATGATGAGCTCAGGGGAAAAAAATGTAAACGCCCATCCACAATTTTACTTTAAATAAAAAATGTTTACCTGAAGGTGATTGAGACATATAAGCACCTGACAGGTAAGTACTCAATGGATGCTGATTACCTAAAAATGGATGACACCAACACCAGAGGTCATAGATTCAAATTGAAGAAAGGGAGAACAAACAAGAGTGTCAGACAGCAGTTTTACAGTTATCGTATTGTCAATGCCTGGAACGATCTGCCTCCAGAGGTTGTGGATGCACCATCCCTAAATTCTTTCAAAGCAAGGCTGGATAAGCATTGGAGGCAGTATAAGTATTGCAAACACCCAGTATTTGACGCTTATGACCCCGTTAAGTCACAGTTGGACAGGCCTCGACCTGATACAGCCTTATAGCCTAACCATAATTAGTAGTGGATGAGTATGAGTGAGTGAGTATATTTTTCACTAATTTCACTTTTCTTACGATGTAATGGTTATGGAGCACTGGACCGCAACAATGGGAATGTAAAAGAAAAGTACTTTTTGAAGGTCCGATTTTAATGTTTATCTTAATTTTTGGATTGATGTTTATGGGGTTTTGCACCTGAACTTTTCATATAAATATATATATATATAAATATATATATATATGAAGTATAGATACATATATATGCATATATTTATACATATCTATATATGTATATCTGTGTATATAGCATGTGTATAAAGCAACTCGATACCAAACTGTGCTTGGAGAGCAATTGGAGGGATTGCAAACTTGTGTACATAATGATGACACTATAGAATGGTGAAAGTTGGTGCTTGGAGACTGCACAACATATGAGTGACAGGCTATGAGTCAGAGAATGCCTCCTCGTGATGACTGCGGAGTGATGAGTGCTGAGGGATGAGTGATGAGTGGACTTCCACTTATCAATCTCATTGCTGATCTTTGCCGCGTTCTGGTGGAGAGTGTATAAGTCGGATGGCAAAAGGAGGATGGTTGGTTGTTGGAGTTTCACGTCCTGGCAACATCTAAGGTCTGACAAAAGGACCCAGAATGGAAGCAGTCGACTGCCTGATGGTCATTTGTTAACCAGGAAGCACAACAGTCTGAATATCCCTTCGCCATTATTTTCTTAACGCGCTTCCATAATGTGGTTTTCGAATTAATGCTATTTAACAGATCTGGAGTATTGAGTATTCAACTACTAATAGTTTGGCATTCGCAAAGATGTCGTTTTCATTGCTGGGAGGACTTGCGCTCTCGATTGTGACATCAAATATGTTGCTTTCGTTGATGGGAGGGGGTGACTTGCACTCTCGATTGTGACATCAGATATGTCGCTTTCATTGATGGAAGGACTTGCGCTCTCGATTGTGACATCAAAGATGTCGCTTTCATTGATGGGAGGACTTGCGCTCTCGATTGTGACATCAAAGATGTCGCTTTCATTGATGGGAGGACTTGCGCTCTCGATTGTGACATAAAATATGTCACTTTCGTTGATGGGAGTACTTGTGCTCTCGATTGTGACATCAAAGATGTCGTCTTCATTGATGGGACGACTTGCGCTCTCGATTGTGACATCAAAGAGGCCGCTTTCATTGCTGGGAGGACTTGCGGTGTCGATTGTGACATCAGAGATGTCGCTTTCGTTGCTCGGAGCATTTGCACTCACCATTGATATCAGAGCCATTGCAAATGAAATGGCGCACAGCTCAAAGTGTGTGATATGCGACAGTTTCCATTGGTGTATTAGGCGCAAGACCAGCACTAAGAAAGGATCATCAGGAGATTGCACTGTTTTTTTTAATAGCGAAAGCCATACATGCCGAAGCTTTACCCTAAATCTATTCAGCCACTTATGACCATGTCTTGTGCAGGGCATTTTATCTGCCTCAGCGGCTTATTGTCAATGTTATCTTTTAACGGTGTAAAGTAAATAACCACATTATATTCAGTGATAATAAGTAGAACAACAAATGGGCAGCTTGTAAACCACTGTACATATTGTCGCTGTCTCCTATCGGGAGTAAGCGCAGAGAAGTGGGTGAGGGGGGGAAAACTTCCTCGAATTTTGCACAAATTGTATGTAGCACTAAATGTCGTCTGCTTTGATTGAAATTCTCATGTATACTACTCTTTTACTAGTTTTAGTGCTAACTGACTAAGTTCAATGAAAACACGACAAGCAATTGAAGCATGCAACCTACTTTATTCACACCAGACGATATTGTGTTTAAAGTTGCATAGTCCGATGCTTTTGAGTGTATGTCATTTTCTGAGATAAATATATTAGGTTGATCGCTATCATCCACCTTACTTTAGTTTGAAGTAACTTTAATTTTAACTGGCTAACATTTGAAATATTTTATGTGCAATTTGGCAAGCATGTAACAATTCTGACACCATAGGCTTCTGCAGTAACAGATTCTATTAAATTACCTTGGTATTCGATTCTTGTGGCGACAAATTTATGTAATTGTTTTGGTTTTGAAAATTTGATGTTTTCATCGGACTACACAACTTTAAATGGGATGACAACATTCTATTTAAAAAGCATTAATTGCGCGCTCTTGCATTGTCGTCTGCTGACAAGAAATGTCATCTGCTGTGATAAAGACGCTAGTAGTTTACTGCTGCTGAGAAAATCAAAGAATTTCATTGAAAAGAATTGAGTGAGATCACGGCAAATTCATAAGCAGACAACACAATTCCTAGCTACTCTAAAGCCCTGTTTACACGGGCGAGTTAAGCCGCTTCATATAAATTGGCTTGTCTAGTTCGCCTCACATTCGCCGTGTAAATGCGACTCTGAGGCGGATTAGGGCTGATTCGATTCATATGATTCACTTTATGTAAACCGCCTCGCGAGGTAGTTTATATGAAGCGAACTAGCTTAAGCATGTCACACGCATGCGCAGTCGAGATCTGAGTTTGTTGATTTTCCGGTTGAACAAAAGCGCATATTATAGAATTTAGTCTATGAAACCGCTAGCTGCGCGCAGATATTTTTTTCATCATTTATTTTTAGGTTTTCACTACCCAGCAGAAGTTTTGATCGTTCCAAAACAATATGATTCAGTCCATACATATCTAGGTCGAACCCACACTCTCGTGGCGACGTCGACTAACCGAAACTGGCACTGGTTAGTCTGGACTTGCTCATGCGCAGATATCGATTTCCGCCTTAAACCGCTCCGTGTGTAAACGCGCCGCTACTTCGCTTCATATATATCGCTTTGTCTAGTTCGCTTTACAATTGCCCTTGTAAACACGGCTTATGACTCTAGCATGTCGTCTGCTTTCTCTAAATGGCGTCTGTTGTAACCAAGGTGCACATTGACTACAGATTTGGTGAAAGCCAGTTTGATTTCATAAAGAATGAGAGTTGCGTAAAGATTTACTGTGACACAGATACTTGGTACAGTATGGAGCACGCCATCCCAGTACATAGCCGGTTCCTTTGATAAAGAATGACACTACTTCCGGTACTACTTCCGGTATTACTCCCGGCACTACTTCCAGAACTACTTCCGGAACTATTTTCGGTACTACGTCCGGAAATACATCCGGAACTACGTCCAGAACTACTTCCGGAACTACGTCCAGAACTACTTCCGGAACTACGTCCAGAACTACGTCCGGAACTAATTCCGGAACTACATCCGGAACTACTTCCGGTACTACTTCCGGAACCACTTCCTGTTCTACTTCCGGTACTACTTCCGGTACTACTTCCGGAACTACTTCCGGTTCTACTTCCGGTACTACTTCCGGTACTACTTCCGGTACTACTTCCGGTACTACTTCCGGTAGTACTTCCGGTACTACGCGTTTCTACCATGCTCTCTAACACTTGTTCCATGTGACTTATAAGTTATAGGGAACACCGGTTGACGTATATGGAACAACCTCTGACTCATAGGGAACATATGAGTTATTGGGAACACGTTATGACTTAAAGAGGATGCTCTTTGACTTATAGAGAACACCCTAAGACTTATAGGAAACACCTTTTGACTTATAGAGAACCCCACATGACCTATAAGCCCTATGACCCATAAGTGTGCCTGTGACTTATAGGGAGTACCCTATGACTTATAGGTGGTCTGTGATTTATAGGGAACACCTATGACTATTGGGTTTCTTTGTGGCGTATATGGAACACCTTATTACTCAGAGGGTGTTCCCTGTGACTTATATGGTGTTCCATATTACTTATAGAGTGTTCCATATTACTTGTAGGCTTTTCCTATTGCTTATAGGGTTTCCTTGTGATGTATAGAGAACACCCTATGACTTATTAGGGTTTCCTTGTGATTTATATCGTGTTCCATATTACTTATAGGGTGTTCCTATTATATATAGGACGTTCCCTATTACTTACAGGGTGTACCTCTTATATATAGGGTATTCCCTATTACGTATACTAAAGTGATAGGGGGTTCCTATTATATAGGATGATCCCTATTACGTATATGGTACTCCTATTATATATAGGGTATTCCCTTATTACTTATAGGTATTCCCTATTACTTATAGGGTATTCCCTATTACGTATAGGGTATTCCCTATTGCGTATAGGGTATTCCCTATGACGCATATACTACGTTTAATGGTTATTTCCCTAAAAGTTAAAGACGACTATGGACTGTAGAGTGTGGAACCAGCAACAAACCAGCAAAGCCGTTGAGTTTCCCATGTGGGTCTTCCTTGCGAAATGTTTCTCCGAATGTTTTGTATATTACAACTTTCCGTAAAGGTAATGATGCAGGCTTATTACTAAACCAGTAGCGTAGAAGTATGTATATTCTTTACGGGTGCCCACCCCCTTCCCACAATACCTCACTCAGTATGGATACATTTCCTTACTGGCCCCTAGGGTGAACAACTGGAACTATTCCATTATGATGCAATCCACTAATATTAATAGGACAAACATTAATGCTAATTGGTTGTTTTTTTAAAGTATTTTGTTGAATTGTCTATTTACATGATTTACTTTATTATTGATTATTTTACACAAAATTTCCCAAATCAAGCGTTAACTTAGATTCGTTTGCAATTTGTGATTTTTGTCTGAGTTATCAGGGATGAAAGATCTCTACGGATTCGTGGATTTCCACAATTGTTTATCAGGCAAAATAAAAATTTTAAATTGATGATCGTCCTTTTGAAATAAAAATCAGGGTCGGGCAGGCTTTCTTTGTGGGGTTTTTTGTGTTTTTTTTTAGTAGGCCTGATACATAACCAGACACGATCGTCGAATGAGTTGAACGTCCATTTTAACTTAATGCATGACTTATCGGTTAATTTCTCACATTTCTAAATGTCTCAGCATTACTCACTGTAACTTGTTAACAATTTCCAAATTCTCATGTAATTTCCCCCCGCTATTGGTAGTGTGACGTCATCAGAGACTGCTTCATATTTATTGCCCCTTGCTATAGCAACAGGTCTACCGGATGTTCAGATGTTATTGCTATGCAACCAAAGAATCTCTAGTCCGATCAAACGTCACATTTCTCAAGGATTATTAATATTTTAGCGCATCTGCAAGGCCTACATTGTTGAAGATTTATACTGCCTATCATGGATAAGTCTGAATAGGCTTGTTTTCACCATTAGACAGTTTGTTGATAGAAAGCCCGAGCCTACACTTTTACCGACCCAAGGGATTTCTAACCTCCCACACCACATAGACACGGTATGAGAGCAACTGGCCTTTGATGTCGCTGTAAGTTATACACAGCGGTGGAAATCCAAATTGGCAGAGATGGGGGCATGGGGAATTGAACTACCGACCTTCAGATTAGGAGTCCGACCTAGAAAAAAGTCAGACACTCTAACCACTCCGCCACAGAGAACACCACATTAATCAGATCAGAGGCCTACATTAATCAGTTATTGCCCTATATGAGGGTTTGTGCCTGAGATATTCTGTATCCTTATCGACCAAGGCAGAGCGGAGCAGGAGGCACACCCCATAGGTCTGAGGGTCTCAAACCCCATATTAGGGCGATAGATTTGTTGGTAAATGTCTTTCCGGTTCAAAATGTAGCACCGGAAGTGTTGGTCGAATCGGTGGAGCACAGGTCTCCCGTGCGAGAGATCGGGAGTTGGATTCCCGGTCGAGTCAAATCAATGACTTATAAAATTGATACCTGTCGCTACCTAACCTGGCACTCAGAATTACTAGAATAGGACAAGAACTGGTTAGCTCAGTGTCAGGATAATGTGTCTGAGTGGGATATCTGGTCATGGTGCTGACGGACTAATTTCCCAGGGGGACAGCACTATTAAGTCGCCATGAGTGTGCACTGTCAGAAGTCGGTACACATCCTGATATGACCTTAGATGTTGCCAAGTCGTAACACTCTAACAACCAATCAAACTCTAGCCATTTCGAGCAGCAGGAAGTGAAATTTAAGACTGCTTTTAATAAATATCAGGTGTACGAAAAAGTGATGTGATAGGCTGCGTCCTACATGTACGGCTGGTTCTCCCTGGTCTGTAGTTGACACAACGTGAAGAGAAGAAAAGGAGCGAAACATATGTTTCACAGTTTAATTCCTTCCTCCGCCCATTGCGGGATAACAGAACCAAGTGACCCACCCCTGACCAGCCCATGGTGGGATAACAGAACCAAGTGACCCACCCCTGACCAGCCCATTGCGGGATAACAGAACCAAGTGACCCACCCCTGACCAGCCCATGGTGGGATAACAGAACCAAGTGATCCACCCCTGACCAGCCCATCGCGGGATAACAGAACCAAGTGACCCACCCCATAGCAGCCCATTTCAGGATAACAGAACCAAGTGACCCACCCCATAGCAGCCCATTGCAGGATAACAGAACCAAGTGATCCACCCCTGACCAGCCCATGGTGGGATAACAGAACCAAGTGATCCACCCCTGACCAGCCCATGGTGGGATAACAGAACCAAGTGATCCACCCCTGACCAGCCCATCGCGGGATAACAGAACCAAGTGACCCACCCCTGACCAGCCCATTGCGGGATAACAGAACCAAGTGACCCACCCCTGACCAGCCCATCGCGGGATAACAGAACCAAGTGATCCACCCCTGACCAGCCCATGGTGGGATAACAGAACCAAGTGACCCACCCCTGACCAGCCCATCGCGGGATAACAGAACCAAGTGACCCACCCCATAGCAGGATAACAGAACCAAGTGAACCACCCCATAGCAGCCATTGCAGGATAACAGAACCAAGTGACCCACCCCTGACCAGCCCATCGCGGGATAACAGAACCAAGTGACCCACCCCATAGCAGGATAACAGAACCAAGTGACCCACCCCATAGCAGCCCATTGCAGGATAACAGAACCAAGTGACCCACCCCATAGCAGCCCATTGCAGGATAACAGAACCAAGTGACCCACCCCTGACCAGCCCATCGCGGGATAACAGAACCAAGTGACCCACCCCTGACCAGCCCATCGCGGGATAACAGAACCAAGTGACCCACCCCATAGCAGGATAACAGAACCAAGTGAACCACCCCATAGCAGCCCATTGCAGGATAACAGAACCAAGTGACCCACCCCTGACCAGCCCATCGCGGGATAACAGAACCAAGTGACCCACCCCTGACCAGCCCATTGTGGGATAACAGAACCAAGTGACCCACCCCTGACCAGCCCATTGTGGGATAACAGAACCAAGTGACCCACCCCTGACCAGCCCATCGCGGGATAACAGAACCAAGTGACCCACCCCTGACCAGCCCATCGCGGGATAACAGAACCAAGTGATCCACCCCTGACCAGCCCATGGTGGGATAACAGAACCAAGTGACCCACCCCTGACCAGCCCATCGCGGGATAACAGAACCAAGTGACCCACCCCTGACCAGCCCATCGCGGGATAACAGAACCAAGTGACCCACCCCTGACCAGCCCATTGTGGGATAACAGAAC
Source organism: Branchipolynoe longqiensis (assembly GCA_030323885.1). Taxonomy (NCBI): domain Eukaryota; kingdom Metazoa; phylum Annelida; class Polychaeta; order Phyllodocida; family Polynoidae; genus Branchipolynoe; species Branchipolynoe longqiensis. The sequence goes on along the minus strand of CM059196.1, from coordinate 12,150,537 downwards.
CAAGTGACCCACCCCTGACCAGCCCATCGCGGGATAACAGAACCAAGTGACCCACCCCATAGCAGCCCATCGCGGGATAACAGAACCAAGTGACCCACCCCATAGCAGGATAACAGAACCAAGTGAACCACCCCATAGCAGCCCATTGCAGGATAACAGAACCAAGTGACCCACCCCATAGCAGGATAACAGAACCAAGTGACCCACCCCTGACCAGCCCATCGCGGGATAATAGAACCAAGTGACCCACCCCCTGACCAGCCCATCGCGGGATAACAGAACCAAGTGACCCACCCCTGACCAGCCCATTGCAGGATAACAGAACCAAGTGACCCACCCCCTGACCAGCCAACTGGCTAGTTTGATATCAACGTTATCAGACCAGGTAGTCCACCTAGCATGCAATCTCAACCATGATAAAGATGGTTGGTTGTTAGAGTTTGGCGTCCTAGCAACAACATCTAAGGTTATATCAGGACGGGTACCGACTTGTGACAGTGTGCACTCATGGCGACTTTATAGTCCTGCCCCACTATGGGACACGGCTGCCAGCAATATGACCCAATATCCCACTTAATCACATTATCCTGACACTGAGCCAACCAGTCCTTGCCCTATCCTAATAATGCTGAGCACATGGCTAGGAAGCGACAAGTATCAAGTTTTAAGTCATTGGTTTGACTTGACCAGGGTTCGAGCACCTGGATTCTGTTCCCACGATCTACCAAATCTCAACTCATTCGGCCATCCCATCTACCATACAAAAAAGGCATTATCAAAATTATTCAAGCATTGAATAAACATATATATATATATATAAATATATCCATATATGCACACATTGAGTGATTGCTATAGCTGCCATTGCTAAGATCGGTGGAGGGAGTTGTGTTAATTAGTCCGATAAAGTGACATCCGTCTGATCAAGTGGTGGCAGGTGCAGCAGGTATGACTTGGCCAATGGGAGATTCCCAACAATTAAGCCGATTCTTCTGTGAATGGTTGTTTTCGTCTGTCTGTGGATACATGCATGTATATATGCATGCGTACAACAGCTGTCTGTGTTGTGGTTGCACCAATAACCCTGCTTTGTACCTTTATGATTCCTACTAAAGGCCTAGTCACATACACGGTCGTGGACGTAGTTAAATGCAGTGGAGGCTAACGTAATTGAACGTAGTTGAACATAGTTGAACATAGTTGAATGTAGTTGAACGTAGTTGAACATACCAACATATGTATTTCTCCAGTACGTTCAACTACGTTCAACTACGTTCAACTACGTTCAACTACATTCAACTACGTTCAACTACGTCCACTAATGTCCACTAACGTGGCATTCTCTGTGGTGGAGTGGTTAGAGTGTCTGACTTTTTTCTAGGTCAGACTCCTAATCTGAGGGTCGGCGGTTCGATTCCCCATGCCCCCAGCTCTGCCAATTTGGATTTCCACCGCTGTGTATAACTTACAGCGTCATCAAAGGCCGGTTGCTCTCATACAATAGCCCTGTTCACACGGGGCAGTTAATTCGAATCATATAAATCGACTTGCCTAGTTCGACTCACATTTGGCGTGTGAACGCGCATCTGAGTCGATTTAGGGCTGATTCGAATCATATAAGCCGGAATTTATAAACCACCTCTGTAGGCGGTTTATATGAAGCAAATTTATGAATCGACTTATATCTCCCGTGTGAACGCAACCGACTTACTTGAGGCGGATTAAGGACGTGACAGTCGAGACCTGAGTGTGTTGACTTTCCGGTAAATTTGCTCTATGAAACTGCTAGCTGTGCACAGATATTTTTTTCATCATTTTTTTTAGGGTTTCACTGCCCAGCAGAAGTTTTGACCGTTCCAAAACAATACGATTCAGTCAAAACAGATCTAGGTCGAACCCACACTCTCTCGTGCCGTTGTCGACTAACCGAAACTGGTGCTGGTTAGTCTGGACTTGCTCATGCGCAGATATCCACTTCCGCCTTAAACCGACTCAAAGCACTCCCCGTGTGAACGCGAAACACTTTCAAACTAAATCGATTCATATGATTCGCCTTGTCTAAATCACATTAAGCTTTTCCCGTATGAACACGGCTTATGTCTATGTGGTGTGGGAGGTTAAAAATCCCTTGGGTCGGTAAAAGTGTAGGGTTGGGCTTTCTATCGACCAGCAGTGGAATGAGGAAGACCAGTCGTCTATGACTGAAATTTCCCCTGCTTAAACACCTAATGGACCAAACAAAAAACAACAAAAAACACGTATATGTGACCGGGCCTTAAGATTCCATATATGTGTGTGGTCATAAATTGCCAGAATCGGTTGGTGTATTCAAGATCTTATCAACTTAAAATTATGTTCATGGGAAGCATACCGAATTGTACAACATAATATAATTGAAACAGCAACTATCATGTATTGTATCATTGTAATTAGGCCACATAAGAAAAAGTTGTTTAGCGTCCACCCATTAACATTTGTCCAGGTCGGGTGGGAGGTTCTTATTTGTATTTTGTATTTTGTATGTAGAATGGCGGTGTACAGGAAGAAGAAAACTAAACATGGTATTCATGGTCCGAAGGCATGATAGGAAGGTAGAGAAGACCATAGACAGTTTCTAGCTAGAAATTGAACAAGAAAACATTAAAATTACGATAAAATAATCAGGATGAAGTTTGTCGGTCATTGCGTAGTCATTATAATAAATGGGAAAGTGTTGTTTTGCGTTTTAATATTATATTTGAAGGGTCTTTGACAAAATAAAATATATATATTTGGAGGTCGGGCGCGGACGCTAAACAATTTCTGTTTTTTATTAGACCTTATATGAAATGAATTCCTGTTGGTGAATGTGGCTGGGAAGAGAAAGAAAGTTGTCTAAATGTATTAAATGTGCGCTAAATACTCAAATGCAGCTGACATGATACTAATGTAAGTTATTTCTTAACAAAAGGCACAGTCCGAAATGTGTGTTCCATGGTCTAGTCAAGGGGGGAGGGGGCTAATAGTCTGAAATATGGAAATTAGTTTAACTCGGTCACAGTTGAAGGTGTATGGTGCTGTGATTTTGGGTTTCTGGATTTATTTGAGAAAAATGTGTCTGATTTGGTGCTGTGATTTTGGGTTTCTGGATTTATTTGGGTTTCTGGATTTATTTGAGAAAAATGTATCTGATTGATCGTTACTATGTACCTTACTTTAGTTTGAAGTTACTTTGATTAAACCCCGTCCTCATATGACCTTAGATGTTCCTAGGACGTAAACAAAAATATAAAAAAAACTTTGATTAACTTGGGTAACTTTGGAAATATTTGAAGTGAAAACATGTCAAATTATTGTTGATGTCAAGAATCTAACACTAAATTTCAGCTGTAACAGGTTCTATTCAACTGATTAAGTTCACTCTTTCTATGTGGTGACAAATGCTTAATAAATGCACCAGTATCTAAGTTGGCTATGTAAAATAAAATCTATATAAGTGACTTGGTTTCGAAAATTTGATGTTTTCATTGGACTCATCATCATCATCATCATGCTGTCTGTCGCGATGCGACAAAGACTGCTTTCATTACTTGACTGCCGCTCTCCATTTAGACATTTCATGAAAGCTGCCTGCAAAAGTGTTGAAGTGCTGCTGGCTTTTGCAAGTCACCAGCGGCACTCTCTCGGGGAGCAAGTAGAGGTTTCACACCGGCAAGAACATGTCAAGACAGGCGCAAAACTATTTGTCCCTGCAGTGGCTGGTCGGGAGATGTTGGGAGTTCCATACATCAACCAACCTTAATGCTGCCACAGTGACATGGTTTTCTGTTTAGGGTTTGCTCTCTTAGCCTTCGGTTCTGTCAAGAACCTGTACCACAAGGCAGTGGTTTACAACTCTGCAGGGCAGGGGCGTCAAACTCCCTGAGGTATTGCTATACCTGCAATACCTGCATACCTGTAGACTGTAGTCATTGGACTATGCAGCTTTAAACGCAGAAGCGTGTAAATTAGCTGTTTGTTTGTTGTTGTTTTACATCCTAGCAATATATATGGTCATATCAGGACGGGTATCGATTTGTGACAGTGTGCACTCATGGCAACTTTATAGTGCTGCCCCACTGGGAGACCAAGCCACCACCACCATGACCTGATATCCCACTCAGTCATATTATCCTGACACTGAGCCAACCAGTCCTTGCCCTATCCTAATAATGCCAAGTGCCTGGCTAGGAAGTGACAAGTATCAATTTTTAAGTCATTGGTTTGACTCGACCAGGGTTCGAACCCATGATCCCATGGTCTACCAACATAGGAGATGGACGCTCTAACTCATTTGGCCATCCTGTCTGGTTTGTAAATTAGCGTTACTTGGTAGTAATTAATGTCGGGAATATGCAAATCAGTTCAAGTTGGTCAGAGTTAAGGCTGCAACTATGCAAAATAATTCAATTGGATGACAATTAATACTAGACATATGTTGCCACAGTTACAGCAAGAAATATGGATATCAGTTCAAGTGGGGCACAGTTAAAGCTAGAAATATGTAAATTAATTCACCTTGATCACAAGTAATGTTAGAAATATGGAAATTCAGTCACAAGATAAACAATATGCAAATTAGTTCAACTTGGTCATGTAATATATAAAGTAGTTCATCGTATTTGAGGTCATCAGAGAGATTAGCAACAAGCAAGTTGTCCATTTACTTGACACTGTCATAGTTACTGTCAGCAAAGTGTGAAATTAGTCAACTTGATGAAAACAGCATCGTGGAAAGTTAATTCAATTTGGTTACTTACATGCAGAATATAGTGAAAATAGCATCGTGGAAAGTTAATTCAATTTGGTTACTTACATGCAGAATATAGTGAAAATAGCATCGTGGAAAGTTAATTCAATTTGGTTACTTACATGCAGAATATAGTGAAAATAGCATCGTGGAAAGTTATTCAATTTGGTTACTTACATACAGAATATAGTGAAAATAGCATCGTGGAAAGTTAATTCAATTTGGTTACTTACATGCAGAATATAGTGAAAATAGCATCGTGAACAGTTCATTCAATTTGGTTATTTACATGCACAATATTTTAATTGGATGTAATATGGGAATGCTACAACAAGCGGAAATTGACTTGATGCTCAGCATTACTAGGGTAGGGTAAGGAGCAGTGGAGTGAGGAAGACCAATGGAGTACGATTGAAATTTCCCCTGCTTAATCAACTAATGTACGCGCACAAAAAAGGAGTTTGGAGCCTACCGCATTCTCGAACATTTATTGAGTCCAAGGTTGAAATGTATTCCAGAAGCCCATGGAAGATAAACCCCATTTTTAGGGTAATACTACCTTGTATTTAATTAATTACTTCTATCTTTTCAAGCCTTCATGTTTGTGATCAGTAGAAGTGGAAATGTTAATGCAATTCAAAATATAATTATAAAATAGTCTAAGCACATAAGTGATATTGGACCAGCCCTGGTCTGATATCAGATTTCACCAGACGGTGATGGCCGAATGAGTTGAGCGTCCGTCTCACGTTTTAGTAGACCATGGTGTTGGAACCGTGGTTGAGTCAAAACAATTACTTAAAAATGTATACTTGTCGCTTCCTAGCCAGGCGCTTGGTAGTATTAGGATAGGGCAAGGACTGGTTGGCTCAGTGTCAGGATAATGTGACTGAGTGGGATATCAGGTCCTGATCCTGGTGGCTTGGTCTCCCAGTGGGGCAGCACTATAAAGTCACCATGAGTGTACACTGTCACAAGTCAACACTCATCCTAATATGACCTTAAATGTTGCGAGGACATAATACGCCAACAACCATAACCGATACCAAATTGTGTCAGATAGTAGAATTCGCTAGGTTTTGGAATCCATGTCATTACAGAGGTATTAACACCATTTCACTTTTTGTTAACCTTTAAAAAAACCAACTGTTAACAATGAATGACAACGCCAAGCATAACAAAAATGGAAGTGTACTCGTCTTATCTTTCAACCAACAAAATAGTAGCAAAATCAATCCAATTTTTCTTCTCTTTTTGTGTGTGGTAAATTAGTTAATCAAGCAGGAGAAATTTCAATCGCTGACAATGGGTCTTTCTCATTCCACTGCTCCTTGTCCTATCCTAGTGATGCCGAGCGCCAGGCTAGGTAGCGAAAAGTACAATGTTTAAGTCATTGGGTTGACTCGGCCAGGGTTCGAATCCCACGACCTACAAAAATGGGAGGCGGTTACTGAACTTATATGGTCATCCCTAGGACGTAAAACAACAACAAACAAACAAACCTTTTGGTAGATTGTTTATAAATTGTGTGTGTCTGAGTAGATTGTGATGGGAAATTAGCAGTTGCTGTCAGATCGTTTTACACTTGAAGCAGAGGTGATTGTCAGAGTGTATCTATGTTCATTATGTTTGTGTGTATATACTACCAGAAGTGCCGTCAATGACAAAGACAATCATTCTGTTATATAACTATACCTCTGTTTAATAACTACAGACTATTGGAGCCAATGCATTATATTGTTATGTGAGTATAAGTATTTAGATTACCAGAACAACTTTGTATGTTATTATTTCAGTATAAATAACTACAGACTATTGGAAGCAATGCATCACACTTTTATGTCAGTATAAATATCTTGATTGCTGGAATAACTGTTACAGACTATTGAAACCAATGCATTGTATTGTTTTGTGATCTTAAATATCTAGATTACGAGAAAAACTTTGTATGTTATTATTTCAGTATAAATAATGACAGACTGTTGAAACCAATGCATTGTATTGTTTTGTGAGTACAAATATCTAGAACCCAAGAAAAATGTTGTATGTTATTATTTCAATATAACTAACAACAGAATGTTGAGACCAATGCATTGTATTGTTGTCAGTATAACTATCTAGATTACTAGAACAACCATTGTATGTTTTTATACCAGTATAAATAACTAAAAACTATTGAAACCAGTGCATTGTATTGTTATGTCAGTATAAATATCTAGATTACTAGAACAACCGTTGTATGTTTTTATACCAGTATAAATAACTAAAAACTATTGAAACCAATGCATTGTATTGGTATGTCAGTATAAATATCTAGATTACCAGAGTAACTGTTGTATGTTTTTAACAACAGACTATTGAAACCACGTTTGTCTGTATTATTATTATATCAGTAAAAGATAATGTCAGACTATTGAAAGATAATAATAATTATATTAGTATAAATGACTACCACGTCAGTATAAATAACTACACAGTATTGAAACCCTGGTTCTCACTGTCATCATAGCAGTACAAAATAACTAGAGACTATTAAACCCATTGCACTAGATGTTATTATATCAGTATAAATAACCAGTGACTATTGAACCCATTAAACTAGATGTTATTATATCAGTATAAATAACTGTTCCAAAAGACCCGCTAGGCGTGGTCGATATACGTATTTAATGTTAAAGTTCGAGTATAGGTGGCGCCAGCGGCCGTTTGAATAAGTATCCGACTCCACCTTGTTCAATTACCCATGTTGCAAGCAACATCAACAATCACAGTTAAATTATTCATTATGCATATATATATATTGGTATGCAAAAAATATATCTACATGATGCACAACAGTCCCCACAGGACCTCCCCCAGTGGCAAGTGGAAGTATATGAGTGGGCCACAGACCAGCATATACCCCCATGGTTGGCTGGAGGTTCCTTTATTGTTTGGGATTCATGGCTATACCAACACAGTTCTATCATGGGCAGTTCTGTCCTGTAGCCATGTGTTGTAACTACTGAATTATTTCCTAATATTCACTGTTAATTTACTCAATCCGGTCCCAACTAAATGTCCTAGGAATATCCAGGAAATTAGATATAATCTTTGGCTTTCTAGTGATGCATTCCAATATGAAAACATCCCAAAACTCAGTGTGCCATAACCATATTTTTGAACCTGCTATCTAATCCTATATACAATTCGACCTTGGAAATTGAACCGGGGGTCGGATGAGGTATATAACCACCATATCCCAATCGAGGTAAGCTCTCCAACCTGGTTAATCAAAAAAAAATTCTCGGACTCCATGCCCCTTCCGGTATGGTTAAACCAAACTTTCATGTGGTTATAACGTCATCTGAGACCCCACAGACCTTTTTATATTATAAATGGTAGTATTTTGCTGGGCCTCTGAAAAAAAGTTTGGATTAACTGATCGTTTGGTTTAACCAAGGTTGGATTAATGGGGTTATACTGTATATACATAAAAAAACAATAATCAAAGTGTCCACATACATTGTATAATACATGTGCAATACACACTTTAAAAAAAGAAAAGTCAAAGCCAAAGCTCGGTTAAACCAATGATGGGTTAATCCAAACAAATTCCTACGGTCCCTTCAAGTTTGGTTTAACGGTGTTATACTGTATAGTGTAATAATAATAAACACAATAATAATAAGGGATTAATTCCCTTCCGCGACTTTATACTCGCATAATGTGTTATACAACACATATATGTTGTATAAGTTAGGGCTGCTCCTCAGCATTAACTGCTCCCTCAGTCATCGACTGAAGGAACCTTGATCCAGTCATCTACTGTTCCAGCATAGTCAATCTCAGATCCGTTGGGGGGCGCCATCTGTCTGTTCACGGGTCAGCTCCCCCTCCCCCCCCCCCCCCCCACCTACACTCACTGTATACAAGAGGTGGGATGGCTGAATGTGTTGAGGTTGCGCTTCCTGCGTGGCAAGTTGTGGGATTCAAACCCTGGCAGCGTATTAATAGAAGGACCATAACTATTATGTGTGTTTCGAGATCTGCTGGTCCGTCTGAAAGGACCGAAGCTGTGATCCACCACGTCCACTGTGATCCACCACAGCCGGGTCACAGCCGGGTCACAGCTATTGGCGGCATGCCTTCGTATTGGTGCGGAAAGGACAGAATGTGGCGCCACCATTGAACAATGAACAGAAAGTGGGACCACCGTAAAATAATGAATACAAGGTGGCGCCACCACAGAACAATGATCAGCAGGTGGCGCCACCATAGAACAATCAACAGAAGCGGAGCCAACCTAGAACAATGATCAGAAGGTGGCACCACCATTGAACAATGAACAGAAGGTGGTGCCACCATTGAAAAATGAACAGAAGGTGGCGCCACCATTGAACAATGAACAGAAGGTGGCGCCACCATAGAACACTGAACAGAAGGTGGTACCACCATAGAACACTGAACAGAAAGTGGCACCACCATAGAACAATGAACAGAAGGTGGCACCACCATAGAACAATGAACAGAAGGTGACGCCACCATAGAACAATGAACAGAAAGTGGTGCCACCATAGAACAATGAACAGAAGGTGGCACCACCATTGAACAATGAACAGAAGGTGGTGCCACCATTGAACAATGAACAGAAGGTGGTGCCACCATTGAACAATGAACAGAAGGTGGTGTCACCATAGAACAATGAACAGAAGGTGACACCACCATTGAACAATGAACAGAAGGTGGTGCCACCATTGAACAATGAACAGAAGGTGGTGCCACCATAGAACAATGAACAGAAGGTGATGCCACCATAGAACAATGAACAGAAGGTGATGCCACCATAGAACAATGAACAGAAGGTGGCACCACTATTGAACAATGAACAGAAAGTGTCACCACCATTGAACAATGAAGAGATGGTTGTGCCACCATAGAACAATGAACAGAAGGTGGCATCACCATTGAACAATGAACAGAAAGTGGTGCCACCATAGAACAATGGACATAAGGTAACACCACCATAGAACACTGAACAGAAAGTGGTGCCACCGTAGAACAATGAACAGAAAGTGGTACCACCATAGAACAATGAACAGAAAGTGGTGCCACCATTGAACAATGAACAGAAAGTGGTGCCACCATAGAACAATGAACAGAAAGTGGTGCCACCATTGAACAATGAACAGAAGGTGGCACCACTATAGAACACTGAACAGAAAGTGGTGCCACCATAGAACAATGAACAGAAAGTGGTGCCACCATTGAACAATGAACAGAAGGTGGCACCACTATAGAACACTGAACATAAAGTGGTGCCACCATAGAACAATGAACAGAAAGTGGTGCCACCATTGAACAATGAACAGAAGGTGGCCACCATAACATGAACAGAAAGTGTGCCACCATTGAACATGAACAGAAAGTGGTGCCACCATGGAACAATGAACAGAAAGTGGTGCCACCATTGAACAATGCAATGAACATGAACAGGTGGCACCACTATAGAACACTGAACAGAAAGTGGTGCCACCATTGAACAATGAACAGAAGTGGCCACATGAACATGACAAAGTGGTGCCACCATTGAACAATGAACAGAAGGTGGTGCCACCATAGAACAATGAACAGAAAGTGGTGCCACCATTGAACAATGAACAGAAAGTGGCGCTACCATAGAACACTGAACAGAAGGTGGCACCACCATAGAACACTGAACAGAAAGTGGCACCACCATAGAACAATTAACAGAAGGTGGCACCACCATAGAACAATGAACAGAAGGTGACGCCACCATAAAACAATGAACAGAAAGTGGTGCCACCATAGAACAATGAACAGAAGGTGTCACCACCATTGAACAATGAACAGAAGGTTGTTCCACCATAGAACAATGAACAGAAGGTGGCACCACCATAGAACACTGAACAGAAAGTGGTGCCACCATAGAACAATGAACAGAAAGTGGTGCCACCATAGAACAATGGACATACGGTAACACCACCATAGAACACTGAACAGAAAGTGGTGCCATCGTAGAACAATGAACAGAAAGGGGGACCACCATAGAACAATGAACAGAAAGTGGTGCCACCATTGAAGAATGAACAGAAAGTGGCGCCACCATAGAACAATGAAAAGAAGGTGGTGCCACTATAGAACACTGAACAGAAAGTGGTGCCACCATAGAACACTGAACAGAAAGTGGTGCCACCATTGAACAATGAACAGAAGGTGGCACCACTATAGAACATTGAACAGAAAGTGGTGCCACCATAGAACAATGAACAGAAAGTGGTGCCACCATTGAACAATTAGCAGAAGGTGGCACCACCATAGAACAATGAACAGAAAGTGGTGCCACCATTGAACAATGAAGAGACGGTGGCACCACTATAGAACACTGAACAGAAAGTGGTGCCACCATAGAACAATGAACAGAAAGTAGTGCCACCATTGAACAATGAACAGAAGGTGGCACCACTATAGAACACTGAACAGAAAGTGGTGCCACCATAGAACAATGAACAGAAAGTGGTGCCACCATTGAACAATGAACAGAAGGTGGCACCACCATAGAACAATGAACAGAAAGTGGTGCCACCATTGAACAATGAACAGAAGGTGGCACCACTATAGAACAATGAACAGAAAGTGGTGCCACCATAGAACAATGAACATAAAGTGGTGCCACCATTGAACAATGAACAGAAGGTGGCACCACTATAGAACACTGAACAGAAAGTGGTGCCACCATAGAACAATGAACAGAAAGTGGTGCCACCATTGAACAATGAACAGAAAGTGGTGCCACCATTGAACAATGAACAGAAGGTGGTGCCACCATAGAACAATGAACAGAAAGTGGTGCCACCATTGAACAATGAACAGAAGGTGGTGCCCTCATTGAACAATGAACAGAAAGTGGCGCCACCATTGAACAATGAACAGAAGGTGGCACCACTATAGAACACTGAACAGAAAGTGGTGCCACCATTGAACAATGAACATAAAGTGGTGCCACCATAGAACACTGAACAGAAACTGGTACTGCGTTGGATGTTATGATCTACTTTACTTCAGTTTGAGGTAACTTTTTCTTTAATGGCTAATCTTTTAGATATTTGAAGTCCAAACCTGCCAAATAAATGTTGGCAAGTACAAAGTTCCGAGACCATACGCTTTGGCAGTAACAGGTTACATTACAGTGCCTTAGTCAAATTAAATCTGGATAAATTTCTTGGTTAAAAAATGTCATAATTTTATCGGAGCTTTAATATGTCAGATCAAAATCTAGATGAATGTTTTGGTCTTGAAAATACTTTCATCGGATTATGCAAGTGCAGTCTAAATGTGCACAAAGTCAATATTAATAAACCCTAAATTAGTTCTGCGGCACTGGACCTATATGGTACGGGTCGTGAGTTCAAATCCAGGGCGAGTCAAACCAATGTTATTTTTTATCAAATTGATACTTGTCACTTCCTAGCCAGGCGCTCGGCATTAATAGGACAGGGAAGGGATTGGTTTAGCTCAGTGTCAGAATAATGTGAGTGAGTGGGATATGAGCTCATGGTGCCAGCGGCCTGATTTCCCCATGGGGGTGTACTATAAAGCCACCATGACTGTGCACTGTCACAAGTCAGTACCCATCCTTATATGACCATAAATGTTGCCGGGACGTGATACTCCAACAACTAATCAACCAATCCAAATGGGAAGCCTGCGCTTTATCCGATTCGTCCATGGCGTCCTGTCACAAATGGTGACAGGAGTCATTAAGTTGCCCACTTTGTGACAGCGTGACGACGTGATATTCATTCGGATAAGGTTTTCCTAGAAGACACTGCTACCAGGCCTTGAGAAAGTTTATTTGTTGGAGTGTTAGGTCCTGGCAACATCTAAGGTAATATCAGGGCGGGTATCAACTTGTGACAGTGCGCAGTCATGGTGACTTTATAGTGCTGCCCCACTCGGAAATCAGGCCGCCGGCACCATGACCCAATATCCCTACTCAGTCACATTATCCTGACACTGAGCTAACCAGTCCTTGCCCTATCCCATTAATGCCGAGCGCCAGGCTAGGAAGTGACAAGCATCAATTTTATAAGTCATTGGTTTGACTCGACCGGGAACCGAACTCCCGACCTTCCGCACACGAAGCCCGCGCTCTACCGATTAGGCCATCGCGTCCGGTGCCTCGAGAAAGTGGCATACCGTATTACGTCTCCATAATGTCAACGCTTGATGACGCTGTCAAATGACCAGGCGGGATGGCCAAATGGGTTAGAGCGTCCGCCTCCCGTATTGGTAGAGCGTCCGCCTCCCGTATTGGTTCGAACCCTGGTCGAGTCAAACCAATGACTTAAAAATGTATTCTTGTCGCTTCCTAGCCAGGCAATCGGGCATTATTAGGACAGGGCAAGGACTGGTCTGCTCAGTGTCAGGATAATGTGACTGAGTGGGATATCCGGTCATGGTGCTGGCGGCCTGGTCTCCCAGTGGGGCAGCACTATAAAGTTGTGATGACTGCGCACTGTCACAAGTCGGTGCCCATCCTGATATGACCTTATATGTTGCTAGGACGTAAAACAACAATAAACAAAAAGAACAACACTGTGAAATGGACAACTGTGCAGGAACACACAATTTGTTATTTCAACGCAAACTCAACAGAAAGCCACGGCTTATATGGAGAACCCCAGTTAAAGGTGCATAGTCTGATGGTTGAGAGTTTCTGTCACTTTCTGAGATAAATATATTAGGTTGAGCATAATAATCTATGTTACTTCAGGTAGAAGTAACCAGGTTGGAGATCTTACCTCGTTTGGGCTACGGGGGTAATTAGATGTCCGATTCCATTACCAAGATCGAATTGGATATAAGATTAGGTAGTGAAATGACATATATGCCTGTGGCACAGTGAGGCTAGTGTAGTAGTCTGCACTGACCTCTCAGGCAAGTAACCACATAGACAGGTAGGCGTGGGTAGTATGGTGATATCAGGGAGTCTAGGTGGTGTAATGGTTAGCACACTGGCCCGGATTGCATAGAGATGTGTGTTCGAGTCCTGCTCAAGGCGCAATATTTCCCATTTTCATCACTCCCACGACACTGGTTGCCATGACCATGATCCTATAAATGCTAAGCACTGTATGGTTGTTGACCTTGCCCTGTGTATGTATCTGTAAGTGCATTGCCTGTATGTATGTAATTGTAAGCATTAAAAGACCTACAATTCCAGGGGGACGAGTGTAGTAGTCTGCACTGACCTCTCAGGCAAGTAACCACATAGACAGGTAGGTGTGGGTAGTGTGGTGATATCAGGGAGCCTAGGTGGTGTAATGGTTAGCACACTGGCCCGGATTGCTTAGAGATGTGTGTTTGAGTCCTGCTCTAGGCGCAATATTTCCCATTTTCATCACTCCCACGACACTGGTTGCCGTGACCATGATCCTATACATGCTAAGCGCTGTATGGTTGTTGACCTTGCCCTGTGTATGTATCTGTAACTAGTGTAAGTGCATTGCCTGTATGTATGTAATTGTAAGCATTAAAAGACCTACAATTCCAGGGGGACGAGTGTAGTAGTCTGCACTGACCTCTCAGGCAAGTAACCACATAGACAGGTAGGCATGGGTAGTATGGTGATATCAGGGAGCCTAGGTGGTGTAATGGTTAGCACACTGGCCCGGATTGCTTAGAGATGTGTGTTTGAGTCCTGCTCTAAGTGCAATATTTCCCATTTTCATCACTCCCACGACACTGGTTGCCGTGACCATGATCCTATACATGCTAAGCGCTGTTTGGTTGTTGACCTTGCCCTGTGTATGTATCTGTAAGTGCATTGCCTGTATGTATGTAATTGTAAGCATTAAAAGACTTACAATTCTGGGGGGACGAGTGTAGTAGTTTGCACTGACCTCTCTGGCAAGTAACCACATAGACAGGTAGGCGTGGGTAGTATGGTGATATCAGGGAGCCTAGGTGGTGTAATGGTTAGCACACTGGCCCGGATTGCATAGAGATGTGTGTTCGAGTCCCACTCTAGGCGCAATATTTCCCATTTTCATCACCCCCCACAACACTGGTGTCAGGATAATGTGACTGGATGGGATATCAGGTCATGTTTGTGGCAGCCTGGTCTCCGAGTGGGGCAGGACTATAAAGTCATCTGGAGCGCGCACTGTCACAAGTCGGTACCCATCCTGATATGATCTGAGAAGTTGATAGGACATACAACCCCAACAAATAAATATCCCTTACTACACTGTTAATACTGAATCCACGCCATGCTCATGTTATCTGACAAAATGGGATGGCTGAGAAATAAATTTATTTACTCCCCCCTCCAAAAAAAAAGCTGTAAAAGAATTATACGAGTATAATAACCCTGAATATCCCTCCTTTCCCTCATCACTCACTCAGCTCCAGACCGGATGGCCGAATGAGTTAGAGCGTCCGTCTCCCGAGATGGTAGATCATGGGGTCGTGGGTTCGAACCCTGGTCGAGTCAAACCAATGACTTAAAATTGATACTTGTTGCTTCCTAGCCTGGCACTCAGCATTATTAGGATAGGGCAAGGACTGGTTGGCTCTGTGTCAGGATAATGTGACTGAGTGTGATATCAGGTCATGGTGCTGGTGGCCTGGTCTTCCAGTGGGGCAGCACTATAAAGTCGCCATGAGTGTGCACTGTCACAAGTCAGTACCCGTCCTGATATGACATTAGATGTTGCTAGGACGTAAAACAACCACAAACAAACAAACCATGGACTGATGGAGTCTGTCCTAGTCACCTATTGCTCCAGCCTCCCCAACCCCAGCTCCGATGCTGGCGCCACCACCCCTGCATACTGTAACCTGTCTGAAGGTGGAACATAGACACCCAACTGATGATCTCCATAGGAAAGCAAGGGTCAACACGCTAAATGACCGGAGAAATCACATGTCAAAATAGCCGCATTCAGAGAGACAAGGAAGCCTAGGAGGGCGCATGTAACAAAAAAGGCAACAAGAGGTAGTGATGGCCCCAAACTGATAATAAACAGAGCCAAAAACAGATCATATGAGAGGAGTAACGAGTACATGAAGGCAAGGGAATGGAATACACTGGGAGTAGAAGAAAGAAGTACAGCGACAATAGAAACATATAAAACATTAATCAAAAGAGAGCTAAATGCACTGCTAGGCTAATGACAATGACAAATAAAATGAATTAAAAAAGAAAAAGAAAGATAGATAAATAAATAGAAAATACACTGATAATTCAAGCAAGGTTTTACACACAAAATGTCAACCTTAAACTTAAAATCAAAACCTAATGACCACTAACACAGCAAGGTGAAGACATTCAGAGAAATTAACTATTGGTAACCAAACAATTATCCGATTGTAGAACGAACAAACTCACCGAGGTTTGGGGGATGTGAGAGAATGCTTACAAACAGAGAAAGAATGCATGCAGTAGTTAGCTACACAACAACTGACAGTGATAAAAAGAAGGGGACTCACAAGACTATTACTGTCTAGCGGCGAAAACAAGTCATTAGACTTTTAATCGTTATGGGCAGCATAAATACACCCATCACAAAAATACAACAACAAAAAACCTCCAGTCATAATATATATATATATATATATATATATATATATATATATATATATATATGTAAGAATTGCATGGCAACACAGTAATGGTGGGTACATTATTTATTTACAGGAAGTGAGAATAGTAGAGAACAGTAATGCACCTGGCTGGGCCTCAAATGCCCTACCTAAAAATGAATAAGAAAAAAGTTTTGAAAGGAAGTGTGGAGGCTCTGGCTGCCAGGGACAGACTGAGCCAACATCAACAACAGGTGTAGGGAGGCTCCTGCCCCACCTGGTGGTTGTGCATGGCACTATCCTGTGAGCCCCCCAGGAACCCCTGGGTGGCAGCACCATGCAATTCGGTTACATCCGCATATACATTGTATATACGTGGGTATATATATATATAGATATAAATATATATATATATATGTGTGTGTGTGTATATATATGGACAGAGATAAATATTTTATCGGGTGTAATAAGCTCTGTAGTGGTTCCCCCCCCCCTCTTATGGGTTGGGGAGCGTGCCCAGCATGCACCTCGCCCCCCCCCCCCCTTTTCTCAGGGCTGCTTTCGCCACTCAGTCAGAAGCATCTATATATATATATATATATATATATATTATATTTATAGTTCACTATTCTGAAAATTTGAGAAGGGTCGATAAATCACTCTTCGGTTAGAAACTTGGAACAATTCCCAGCCACACTAAGATAGTTAATTCCAGGTGTTAATTAATTATTATCCTTCACCAGAGCAAGATGAGCACCTGAAGTTGGACTCAATTAGCGCGTGTTAATTACCGCCAGGCAGGAAACTTGCTCCTGCCACCAGCCGTCCTAGACAATTACAGTCAGCAAAAAAACAAAACCAAAAAAACCTGATTGTAGCTGATACCGAGCCCGCCGGATGCTGACACCTCCCGCCTGCCTGCCTGTCTGCTTGTCCGCCTGCCTGTCTGCCTGCCTGTATGTCTGTCTGTCTGCATGTATTCATGTATGTCTGCCTACCTGCATGCCTGTCTGCCCGCTGTCTGCCTGCCTGTCTGCCTGTCTGCCTGTCTTCCTGCCTGCCTGCCTGCCTGCCTGTCGGCCTGCATGTCGGCCTGCCTGTCGGCCTGCCTGTCGGCCTGCCTGTCGGCCTGCCTGCCTGCCTGCCTGTCGGCCTGCCTGTCGGCCTGCCTGTCGGCCTGCCTGCCTGTCTGCCTGTCTTCCTGCCTGCCTACCTGCCTGCCTGCTGTCTGCCTGCCTGCCTGCCTGTCTGTCTGTCTGAATGTATGCCTGTCTGCCTGCCTGTCTGTCTGTCTGTATGTCTGTATGTCTGCCTGCCTGCCTCTCTGCCTGTCTGTCTGTCTGCCTACCTGTCTGTCTGTCTGGCTGCCTGTATGTATGTCTGCCTGCATGTCTGCCTGCTGTCTGCCTTCCTGTCTGCCTGCCTGCCTGTCTGCCTGCCTGTCTGCCTGTCGGCCTGTCTGCCTGCCTGCCTGCCTGCCTGTCCGCCTGTCTGTCTGTTTCTCTGCGTGTATGTATGTCTGTCTGTCTGCGCCTCGGGGGATGTTCAGGTAATCCGCACACCAATCAGCACGAGTAGTAGAAAGTGAGGAGGTACCATGGGCCTGATGGCGCAATGAGGGTGAGTAGTATACACTGAGGATGTATTGTCAGCCTGGATCAACAATGCACATAAGTAGTTTACTGTGACGATATGTCCTTGGCCTGATTATACATTTACAGTCATGGTGAGTAGTAAGGAGTGAGGAGTTATACTCAGCCTGGTACTACAATCGACGTGAGCAGTATATAGTGAGGAGTTTATTTCGGTATGATTGAACAATAAGTAGCAAACAGTGAGGAGTTTTCCTTCTCAGCCTCGTTGTTTAATGAGAACGAATAGCATGTATTCAGTGTTCCGTAATTATCATTATTATCATGCAGTAGATCAATCCTACCACCAACCAGCCTTCTGATGTAAATAGAATATCTTACGGTGATAGCAGCTCTGGTTAGGTACCAACAGTACATAGCTAACGCTGGAAGAAAGTATGAAACTTATGAAAATTACTACTAGTTTTTAAGCACTCCTATTTGGGTGTATGTTTAAATTTAAAATACCAAGGAAGCACTGTGAACAAACTAAAACTTTACTTTTTATTTTTATACTAAAAATTAGTTGGGCTGTATATTAAGGCAACACACCAAATGCCACTTTATTACATGCATTTTTGCTAATTAGCACATTCTTTTACATCACATTAATCAGAAGCATGCAGCTTTGTTTCGCTCAGCACTGAATCACCATAAAGTACTGAGCTGATCGGGCTGCGAAGAAGGCCCTGAACTGTGATCTTGAACCGTGTCTGATCCCTCACTCTGATCTGAAACCACTAATAGCCACCCACATAAAATCCAAATGGCAACATGAGTGGGATGAAAACATTAATAAACTTAAAGAAATTGAACCGTCTGTGGAAAGCCACCACAGACTCATGCAGGAGGTCAGCGGGACCAAGTGGTCCTTAGGCGCTGCTGTATTGGCCACTCGTGGCTTACACATGCTTTTCTGCTCAAGGGGGAACCTCCCCCTGAATGTATTGGGTGTCAGTCCCCACTGACACTCAAACACATTTTACTAAGTTGCGTTGATTTTTTGGCCCTGCGCCAACAGTTATACATTGCAGAGTGTATGCATGACCTTTTTACTGAGGTAAAACAGGAAAACATTTTAGCCTTTTTGAGGGCAGCTGGACTGTACCACCTCATATAGTTTACTAAATAGATTCTATCAATTATTAATAAAACTTTTCTTTTTCTATGGGAATTTGTTTCCCTTGACCACAAATATATGATTGTGAGCTTTCTAATTTAATGAGTGTCGATTGACACATACTTGATTGTCTGCTTTTACATGTAAAAGCGATGGTTTGAACAAAAAACAAACATTTCTCGCTGTGAATATGGCCTATGCTGCCGACACGGCGTAAAGCAGCCACCAATCAATCAATGTCTGTTAGTCCTGATGACATGAAATAGTCGCTTAGTCTTCATACCAAGACAGTAGTTCCCTACACCTGGTTACAAGAAAGAAAGTAGTTCCCTATTCCTGGTGACAAGAATATAATCCTGAAATCTGTATGACAAGAAAGTAGTTCTTTACCAATGTTGACAAGAATATAGTAAGTCCTGGAGTCTGGATGATAAGAAATTCAGTCTTTAATCCTGATGATATGAAAATAGTTATTTAGTCTTATTTGTCAGAAAGTAGTTCCCTACTCCGTATAGCAAGAAAGTAGTCCTCAAATTTTGATAACAAAAAAGTAGTTCTCTACTGCTGGAGAGAATCGACTGCCTCTACTCGGAAACATATAAAATAGCATATTAACTTCAGGTGGACGGTTGAAGAATGTTGTTCATACACCTCCTTCTTCTTCTTCACCTTCTCATCCTCTCCTTCAACACCCCTGTCCACTCTTCTCCTCTTGTTATCCGATTCCCCTCCTCCTCCTGCCCTTCACTTCAACTCTTCCTACCTCCCCTCTGTTCTTTCTGGTGCCTTCTCTTCTCATCTTCTCATGTTCCCTTCCCTTTCTCCTGCCCTCCTTCCTATCCTCTGCACAACCTCTCATCAGGTTCTCTTTCTCTATTCTCCTCCTTCTCATTCTCCTTCTCCTCCTTCTTCTCCTTCTCCTTCTCCTTCGCCTTCTCCTCCTACTTCCCCTTCTCCTTCTCCTTCTCCTTCTCCTTCTCCTCCTCATTCACCTCCTCCTCCTTCTCCTTCTCCTTCTCCTTCTCCTCCTCATTCTCCTCCTCATTCTCCTCCTCATTCTCCTCCTCATTCTCCTCCTCATTCTCCTTCTCCTCCTACTTCTCCTTCTCCCTCTCCTCCTCCTCATTCTCCTCCTCCTTCTCCTCCTCCTCCTTCTCCTTCTCCTTCTCCTCATCCTTCTCCTCCTTCAACTTCTCCTCCTCATTCTCCTTCTCCTTCTCCTGGCTTCTCCGATTCGCCTCCTTGTGCTTTGTCCATTAAGATCTCTCTCTGCGTCTCCCCTTCCCCCGTCCTGTCCTCCCCTTCCGGTCCCCTTGGCTTCATTTTCTCCTGTCCTCCCCTTCCGGTCCCCTTGGCTTCATTTTCTCCTGTCCTCCCCTTCCGGTCCTCTTGGCTTCATTTTCTCCTGTCCTCCCTTTCCTGTCCTCTTGGCTTCATTTTCTCCTGTCCTCCCTTTCCTGTCCCCTTGGCTTCATTTTCTCCTGTCCTCCCCTTCCGGTCCTCTTGGCTTCATTTTCTCCTGTCCTCCCTTTCCTGTCCTCTTGGCTTCATTTTCTCCTGTCCTCCCTTTCCTGTCCTCTTGGCTTCATTTTCTCCTGACCTCCCTTTCCTGTCCTCTTGGCTTCATTTTCTCCTGTCCTCCCTTTCCGGTCCTCTTGGCTTCAGCTTCTCCTGTCCTCCCCTTCCTGTCCTCTTGGCTTCAGCTTCTCCTGTTCTCCCCTTCCTGTCCTCTTGGCTTCAGCTTCTCCTGTCCTCCCATTCCTATCCTCCTGGCTTCAGCTTCTCCTGTCCTCTCCTTCTGGTCCTCTTGGCTTCAGCTTCTCCTGTCCTCCCCTTCCTGTCCTCTTGACTTCAGCTTCTCCTGTCCTCCCCTTCCTGTCCTCTTGGCTTCAGCTTCTCCTGTCTTGGCTTCAGCTTCTCCTGTCCTCCCCTTCCGGTCCTCCTGGCTTCAGCTTCTCCTGGCCTCCCCTTCCTGTCCTCCTGGCTTCAGCTTCTCCTGTCCTACCCGTCCTCTCCTCCTGGCTTCAACTTCTCCTGTCCTCCCCTTTCTGTCCTCCTGGCTTCAGCTTCTCCTGTCCTACCCGTCCTGCCCTCCTGGCTTCAACTTCTCCTGTCCTCCCCTTCCTGTCCTCCTGGCTTCAGCTTCTCCTGTCCTACCCTTCCTGTCCTCCTGGCTTCAGCTTATACTGTCCTTCCCTTCCCCGTACCCTGTCCTCGCCTTCACGTCCTCCAGTCCACGCCTTCCTTGACCAGATGGGGTGGCTGTATGAGTAAAGCGTCCGTCTCCTGTTTTGGGAGATCGGGAGATCCGAACCCATGAGATTGAACCCTGGTCGAGTCAATCCAATGACTTAAAAATTGATACTTGTCACCTCCTAGCCAGGCACCCAGCATTAATAGGATAGGGCAAAGACTGGTTAGCTCAGTGTCAGGATAATGTGACTGAGTGTGATATCGAGTCATGGTGCTGGTGACCTGATTTCCCAGTGAGGCAGCACTATAAAATCACCATGAGCATGCACAGTAACAAGTCGTCCGTACCCATCCTGATATGACCTTAGATTTTGCTAGGACATAAACCTCCAACAACCAACCAACCTTCCCCTTCCACCTACGTCTGCTCTCCTCTCTCCTTCTTGCCCTTTTCCTCACACGGGCCCTTCATCATGTTACGACCATAGATGTTGCCAGGACGTAAAACTCCAACAACCAACCAACCAATCATCATGTTCATTCTCTAGCTGTGTATCCCCTCCCCCACCCTTCTTTCCCACCTATTCTATTCCTTGCCTTCCAATTATCCTCCCTCCGCCATTTCTCTGGTCAACCTCCACCAATCAACAGCAGCATTAAGTCCTGTACGAACACCACAACCAAGCTGACAGCGACTATAACGCGTGTATTCCAAGATGGCGCTGCTGCATTGCACATGTCGCTGTCATTGCAGCAGTACTGGCGCATGCATCCCGGGTTTTCGACGTTGTCAGTTGTGCAGTTGATAAAGTCGTTCCTCTCCAGACAGGGCCCCGAGGAACAGGTGCGCGTTGTAGACTCAAGGATGACATTCATCTTTGCCGCTTTCACTCGGTAGTACACCTTCTGTTAAAAGAAGATACAAAGTACCACATTAAAAACGCACCATTAATTGCATGGTCATCCACTCGAAGCAAATGGGTTTTAGGCTAATGGAAAATCCATTCAATAAGTGATTTAAACAAAAGTGTAAACCACTTTGTTATGTATATAGAGGTTGCAGTATAATAGTAACTATTGAATCTAGCTATATGGCTAGTGGAAAATACTTCCTCTCTATGGTTCTTCCAGCACTGCTTGAAACGTGTTTCAGATAACAGTGGCATTGACTTAGTATCTGAATATTAAGGACTGAAGCTAAGATGCGGTATGCAGAATGCAAATGCGAATGTGATAAAAAATAAAAAAGCATGTAAGTAAGTTTGCTTTATTAAAGGCCCTGTCACATTACGGCATATGGCGGGAGCGTATTGAAAACCTACGTAAGTCGTGCGGGTGCCGGCCTATGATGACCTTCGGTGAACTTTCGGGTGGGTTTGAGCATATGGGGGACCTATGAGGAGCATATGAGGAGCCTATGAGGAGCATATGGGAGCGTGCTGCAACATTTTTTGACGGTTTTGATTGGCATGTGGAGCATATGAGGAGCGTATGCGGAGCGTATGAGGAGCGTATGATTATTTTAGGAGCGTATGAGGAGCGTATGAGGAGTGTATGAGGAGCGTATGAGAAACCTATGCATGACCTATGTTATCTCTCCGTGGTCCGCCGCTTGGTGGCTCCTGGGTATATATAGCCTGGAGCAACAGGCTCCCCTCACTCTGCCACCATGCCTGCTAAGAGGAACACCACTGCTGCTGCTGCTTCTGCTACTGCTACTACTACTACCAGTACTACTGCTACTACACCAGCCTCCACAGCTGCTGTAACTACAGGAGGAGGACTAGGCCGTGGGAGAGGCAGAAAGAGGCAGACTTTGTTACAATGCTCTCCATCACCAGCCTCCTCACCTGCCTCGCCACCTCGCCACTCTCCACACCACTCTCCAGAACACCACTCTCCAGAACACTACTCTCCAGAACACCACTCTCGACTGGAGGAGCTGGAGATGGAAGTGGAGAGATCGATGATGCAATGCTGGCGTCCCCGCTCCAGCTCGCCATCTCCTGCCTCTCGGGGCAGCTCACGGGCATCGTCCGCTGCCTCCGCCGCCTCCGCCGCCACCACCGCCTCCAATGCCTCCACCAGCACCGGTGGCATCTGCACATCAAAGAAACGGAGGGCCAAGAAGAGCGACTGTTCTCTGTCGGTCTTCAAGGAGGATCAAATGTTGGACTTCCTCCAGGAGAACCCCATCATGTGGAACATGAAGCCCACGGATTACCACCACTCAGACAGAAAGGCCAAGATGTGGGAGGACAAGGCGACACTTCTGGGGACCACAACAGTCCATCTCCAGAAGTGGTTCAAGTCGCTCAGGGACACAAACACGCGGCTCCACAAGAAAAAAAGTGGGGACGGAGCCGCTGACCTGACTGAGCGGGAGCAGTGGATCCTGCGCAAGTTCGGGCTCCTGCGGTCCGTCGTCCGTCACCGACCGGAGCCCTGCAGGAGTGTAATACATAATCTTTTTTCGTTCTGACAAGTGCGGCCATTAGTATTCTTCTAAAACCGCTTGTATTCTAAGTTTGTTATGTTATGCTTTTGTTGTATTTAGGTTTGTTTGTTTGTTGTTGTTTTACGTCCTAGGAACATCTAATATTCTAGTAATTTGTTAATGTTATTTATTTCTTTAATGTTGAGTTGTTGTGTAATTGTTCTTATATTGAGATATTGACAATAAATGTATCATGATATAATCGTTATAAATCCATGTTTGCATTTAACGTTAATTATTTTTGCTTTATATATTTTTGATTTACTGTTGACTTGTTGCGTCTTTTGTCGAAATATCAATTTGCATTCATGTTACTTATGTTATTTTATGATTTTGTCTTGCAGTTGGCCACTCCTGTCGCAGCTCCGCAGCTCGATCTCAGCGTGGAGGAGAATGTCGGGACCGATGTGGAGGTGGCGATGGACGAGGATCTTCCACCCACTCCTCCCGCTACATCGCAAGAGTGCGGAAAGGGGAGAGGGAAGCGATCTGCCCCAGTCAACAACAACCTCCTCGCTGCCATCCACAAGAGGTTCGATGAGTCTGCCGACATCCTCAAGGTGATGCAGCCGCCTCCTCCTCCACCTCCACCGACGGTGACAAAGCGAGTGGCATTCGCCAACTATGTGCGGGACATGATCCTCACGATGCCAGAGGAGCGGTTTGTGTCCATTTGCGGTTCACTCAACCGCATGGTGTCGCACCATCTGGAGGAGGAGGAGGAAGGAACATTCGTGGCACCGGTGGTTTGTGTGGCTGCTCCTGCACCTGCTCCTGCACCGGCTCCTGCACCTGCTCGTGTGTCTGCAAGTCAGGCATACCAGCCTCAACCCCATGAGTGGACTCACCAGCCACCACCGGCATCACCATGGGCTTCGCAGACACACGAGTATGTGGAGCGCTATATGGGGCAGCCACACATTCTTCATCAGCCACAGCCACACCCGCCTCTGCCAAGTCCTCCACCTCAGCCTCTGCCTCCAACCTTGGTGGGTCATGAGGCCACCACAGCTCCGCTGGTGGTATGGCCGTCACCACCGCACACCGCACAAGTACGGACATTAGGAATGGTGGTGCACACGAGGGGCTCTCCTGTAGTTGTGGTGTGCGGGGGTGCTTCGCACACTGTGGGTCCGCCATGGCCAGGGACTGGCGCTGCCGCAGATATTGTGACTCCGACACGCGCCGACCCCCAGGTGAACTTGTCTGAGTCGGCCAGCCCGGAGGGACTCTTGAACTTGTCGGGGTTATCTGGGATATCTGGCATGTTAGGGTCGAATTTGGACTTATTCGCCTCAGCCACACAGTCGCCAGCTGATGCCAACAGCAAGGGAGAGAAGTGATTGTAATATGTGTATATATGTATATATGTGTATATATGTGTATATGTAGTCTTAGTTTTTATTTATCTTTGTATGTATATATATTGTATGTCTATATATTGATTGTACATTTATATGTCAACATGTTTCAATAAATAAATATACTGTCACTTTTTGTGTCTGTGTTCAGTAAAGGCATGCCATCATTTAATTGTTATATATTAAAGTACAATTAACATTAAAATTAAAATTAAAACATAAATAAAAACTTTAAATTTATAATATTTATAATAATGTTTCTCCTTCCCCTTTCTCCCTTTCCTCCTTCTCTCTATCTCTCTTCCTCCCTCTCTCTTCCTCTCTCTCGATCTCTCTTCATCCCTCTCTCTATCTCTCTTCCTCTCTCTCTTCCTCTCTCTCTCTTCCTCTCTCTATCTCTCTTCCTCCCTTTCTCTATCTCTCTTCCTCTCTCTATCTCTCTTCCTCCCTCCCTCTCTCTCTGTCTTCCTCCCTCCCTCCCTCCCTCCCTCCATCTCCTCCCTCCCTCCATCTCCTCCCTCCCTCCCGCTATCCCTCTCCCTCCCTCTATCCCCTCCCTCCATCTCCTCCCTCCCTCTCTCCCTCCATCTCCTCCCTCCCTCCCTCTATCACCTCCCTCCCTCTATCCCCTCCCTCCCTCTAACTCGTCTCCCCCTTTCTGTCTCTGTGTCACTCTATTTTTCCCTGTGTTCTTAGTATGTATGTAAAAGATTAATTCATGTAAAAAGAGAGGAGATTCATTACAATTACATTAACTAGATGACTTTAAATTAGGGAGCGAAAGAACGTAACAGACATGTAAAATTGTGTTTTCATATCTATAAAATGATATCGTTTATTTTATACTAGACATATAAACATATTAGCATCTCATATAACAGGAGACATGTCACAACATCACAGACATGTTTGCAAAAACAGTAGACAGACACAGCGCATACAGACTGATAAAATGTTTTGTCAGATCATCCTGTCTTGCCATGACAGTGCTCCGGCGGGTGAGATGACCCAGTCTTTAATTAGATTGCGCTGTTCCTTTCCTAGCTTGGATGCGGGGTTGGGGCTAACAGGTACAATGTTAATGTCAGGAAGGTTGTGGCCCTCTCACCAACCTCCAGGCACAAAGTTGTTGTTGGCTGTCTCGGGACGATCCAGCTGCATGTTCTGTAGCGCTGGGTAGCGTGTCCTCATGAGGTTGTGCAGAACAATGCACGCCTTGATGATGATCTTCACGTTGGAGGGGTGGTGCTGCATAGTCGTCAGCAGCACTTGGAAGCGGTTGGCTAGAATGCCAAAGGCATTCTCCACCACTCTCCTAGCTCGGGAAAGCCGGTAGTTGAAGAGTCGCTCGTCATTGGTCAAGCCCCTCTTGCCATATGGCTTCATCATGGTCGGCCGCAGGGCAAAGGCGTCGTCACCAATCAGAAAATACGGCACATCCTTCTGGCCGTGGACGAGCGGTTCAGGGTTTGGAAAGCCGATGGTGCCACCTTCTGTGCCCGCCTTCAGCTCGGAGGCGTTGTAAATCTGGGCATCGGACGCGGAGCCCAAACCGCCAATATCTGCCCAGATAAATTTGTAATCCGCATCTACAAGCGCCAACAGGACCACGGAGAAAAAGCCCTTGTAGTTGTAGTAGAGCGACCCACTCTTTGGAGGGCACCGGCAGGCGATGTGCTTCCCATCCAGAGCGCCACAGGTATGGGGGAAGTTCCACCTCTCTGAAAAGAGGTCCGCGACGGCATGCCACCCTTCTGGAGTCGTCGGACACGTCATGACCTCGGCCATGTACTCGTCGACGATGGCTTTACAGACTTCACGCACTATCAGCGACTGTGTGTTGTGGGGCACCCTCCACCCAAACTTCATGGAGGAGTATTTTGTGCCAGGTGCCGCAGAGTAAGTGCTATTTTCAGCGCCGGCTCGAGCGGCTCCCTGAATGTGGTCCGTTTTTTGGTGATCCTTGGTCCCACTCGTGCCACAATCTCGTCAAACAACTGGGGAGGCAGCCGCATGAAGTTCACAAACGACGCGGTGTCCTCGCTGCGGCGCTCGACCATCAGCATGTCGAACAAGCCAAACTGTGGCCCCCTCCCAATCCAGGGTCTGACCCACACTGATCGTCGCCGCCGCTCCCTCCTCCTTCGTCTCTCGATATGGGACGCCAGAAGAACCATGAGATATAGAGTAAGCTCATGGTGATAAAGGGCAACTCTGTAGAAAAGCTGGAACTGTACTTGCAGTGCCTGGGCATCCATCCTGTATGAGCAGCAGAGCAGGAATGACCGAAGGAATGGCGTGGGTCGCCTTTATATACCGAGACCATAGGTCGGGCATACGCCGCCATACGCTACGCATACGCTTTTCATACGCTACCAATACGCTCTCATACGCAACGCGTAGGTGCTGCATACGCCCGAGATACGCCCAAGATATGCCCGTGACGCAAGTTGAGCGTATGAGTAGCGTACGCCGGCGTACCCCTAGCATACGCCCGCATACCCCCAGCGTACGAGGAGCATATGCCGGCGTATGCGAAGCGTATGAGTAGCGTAAGAACCATATGCCCCCGTAGGTCGAGATTTTTTGAGCATGCACACAAAAATTTGGACGGACGGATGGGAGAAAGCGTATGGCGGCGTACAGCCGCATAGGCTGGCATAAGTCGGCACATGATGGCCTATGCGGAGCATATGCGGAGCGTACGCGTAGCATATGCGGAGCGTATGGCGGCGTATGCCAGCGTATGCCGACGTATATGACGTAAAGCGGCTACGCCGCCGTACGCTCCCGCAAATAACCCTAATGTGACAGCCCCTTTAACAACACCTCTAGAGCACATTGAATTTCATACGATCAGCTATTGGATGTCAAGCATATGGTCATTCTGACATATTTCTTTGGAGGAAACCCACTGCCGCCACATAGGCTACTCCTTCCAATAAGCAGCAAGGGGTCTTTTAAATGCACTTTCCCACAGACAGGACAGCACATACCACAGCCAGTTGTGGACGACTGGTTGGAACGGAAAATAGCCCAACTGCAAATAGGTCCACTGAAAAGGATCGATTGGATGACCCACACCTTCACAGGCAGACACACTACCGCCTGAGTTATGTCCCGCTCCCTGTAAAGCATGTAAGTGCACAGTGGTGCTTCCATATGTCCGGATGCAAATGCGAATGTAGTGGTAGTGAGGTAATGGTGGAGGTGGTGGTGATGGTGAAGCAGTGGTGGTGAGGTCATGGTGGTGGTGGGGTGGTGGTGGAGTGATGGTGGTGCTTATGGTGGGGTGGTGGTGGGGTGATGGTAGTCGTGGTGGGGGTTATAGTTGTGGTGGGATCGATCCCCGGCCGAGTCAAACTATTAACTTACCTTCAAATTAGTTTGGTGTTTTTTTTTCTCAAATATATCCAACGTTTATTCCAATTAATTTTAACAATGCATTATTCAGATTTATTAAGACAACCATGTGGTGTTCTCTGTGGCGGAGTGGTTAGAGTGTCTGACTTTTGTCTAGGTCGGACTCCTAATCTGAAGGTTGGTGGTTCAATTCCCTGTGCCCCCCCCACCTCGGATTTCCATCGCTGTGTATAACTTAGAGCGTCATCAAAGGTTAGTTGCTCCCATACCATGTCTATGTGGTGTGGGAGGTTAAAAATCCCTTGGGTTGGTAAAAGTGTAGGCTCGGGCTTTCTATCGACAAACTGTCTAATGGTGAAAAACAAGTCTATTCAGAGTTATCCATGATACGCAGTATAAATCTTCAAAAAAAAAAACCAGAAAAAAACCCAGAATGGCCAGGTATGTTGAGCACCCGCTTCTCATGGAGTAGGTCATGGGATTCGAACCCATGGAGGTTCAAAAGCTGGATGAGTCACACTAACGACTTAAATATTGATACTTGTTGGTACCCCACGTGACTCAGCATCTCTAGGATAAGGCAAGGAGGAAGACCAATTGTCCGCCATTGAAATTTCCCCTGCCTAATCAACGAATGATATATGAACAGGTTCAGGCGCAAACACCGAAAGATTCCATCCGGGCCAAAATGAAACCATGACTACCACATTTGAGCTGAAGCTGCCATTATTCTGATAAATCAAATCCAGTTGTTGGCGCATTTTTTTCTGCAGAAGCTGCCACATCCCCTATAATAATGCCCGACTCAATATCAAATTGACAGACTTTATCTGGAAAGCCCACTAATAAATTCAATTTCACAGAAAACAACAAAGATGCATTTGTCAGTCATTGTTATTATCTACCTTACTTTAGTTTGAAGTAACCTTTATTTTAAATTGCTAACTTTTTTTTAGATATTTGAAGTGTAAACATGTCAAATTAGTTTTTGGCAAGCATGCCAAAGCTCTGACACAATAGGCTTCTATAATAACAGATTCTGTTAAATTGATTCAGTATCCCCTTCCGTGTGGGAACAGATGCTTACTAAGTGCATCAGTATCTAAGCTAGATATTTAGAATCAAATCTAGATAATTGTTTTGGTTTTGAAAATTTGATGCGTCATCAGACTATGCAGCTTTAAACAAAAAACAAACAAATAAAAGTGTCGCTTTTTATTGCGCGTAAACCCTTCAAATGGAATGCCTACTTTATTGCATGAGCCTCGTTTCCAGTTTGACTCTCTGAATAAGGCCTCACGGCTGTCATGCGCAATGGCACCTTCTTGGCTGCGTGGTAACATGAGGTACCAATGTCCCACTTCGCTTTCCAGTTACATGCGCAGTAAAAGCTTTTCTCCATAACCACGTGGGCAACCACTTCCGGTCACAGCCTCGTTTTCGCCACGCCGCCATTAACGGGTCTCATTTCTGCACGTCCGCCAAAAGCATGGGAACCAGCCGAGTCTGGGCAGGAAGGTTGGTGCTGCCCCCCCCCTCCCTCACGCCCCCCCAACTCCCCCTCACTTCCCCCTCCCCCTCCCCACTGCCCCCTCCACACCCGCCCCCCCCCCACCCCCCACCCCTCCACACACACACACTTTTTTCTTTTTTTGTCCCACTTAGATCGGGAGTTCAATTCCCGGTGTGGCGGTTTCAGCGTGTTCCCGTGCTCAGACGTGTACCTCGCTTCTGCGCATGCGTCAGAATCTAATAAACATGGCCGTAATCGATTAACACTACCCGGGCGACTCGGGTCATCCCAGTCGTCAGAATTTCAAATAGAACATGGTGAGTGGAGTCGACAAATACACGTGCCGTGTGCCAAAAAAGAATAACTTAGATTAATTAAATGGAAATATAGGTAAACTAGGCCATCATCAAATACTTTAAATCCTATTTTGCTGTATTTTCTATCGGTTATTAAACAAACAAAAAAAATTGTCCACCCGAGCGCAGAGAAGCGTATTCGATTATTCAACCCGAGTTTGTAGGATGTGAGCATGCGCAAATAAGTGTCTCGGGTGATCCGAGTTGATGCGAAATCCGCGCATGCACAGAAGCAACGGGAGACGGCTGAGCACGGGAACATGCTGAAACCGCCACACCGGTCGAGTCAAGCCAATGACTTACAAAATTGATACATGTCGCTTCCAAGCCTGGCGCTCAACATTAAGAGTAGGATAGGCCAAGGACTGGTTAGTATATTGTCAGGATAATGTCACTGGGTTGGATATCAAGTCATGGTGCCAACAGCCTGATTTCCCAGTGGGGCAGCACTATGAAGTTGCCATGGGTGCACACTGTGACAAGTTGGTACCCGTTATGATATGACCTTAGATGTTGCCAGGATGTAAACCAGCAACAACAATAACCCCGTAGCCACACCCACCCTTTTTGTCCCCTTTGCTTTTTTTCTTTGTTTAAAAACGCAAATTTCACCGCTAACTAGCAGACAAATATTGGGGAGGCGGAAGGGAACTCAGGTCACTGCAAATATTTTATTTTAAAGTTGCATAGTGTAGTAGTCTGCACTGACGTCTCAGGCAAGTAACCACATAGACAGGTAGGCGTGGGTAGGGTGTTGATATCAGGAAGC
Source organism: Branchipolynoe longqiensis (assembly GCA_030323885.1). Taxonomy (NCBI): domain Eukaryota; kingdom Metazoa; phylum Annelida; class Polychaeta; order Phyllodocida; family Polynoidae; genus Branchipolynoe; species Branchipolynoe longqiensis. Next base: position 12,119,377 of record CM059196.1, on the reverse strand, counting down.
ATAGGTGGTGTAATGGTTAGCACACTGGCCGGGAATGCAAAGAGATGTGGGTTCGAGTCCCGCTCTAGGCACAATATTTGCCATTTTCATCACCCCCCATGACATTGGTGCCATGACCATGATCCTGTATAAGCTATGCGCTGTATAGTTGTTGAACCTACCCTGTGATTGTATGTAAGTGTGTTGCCTGTATGTATGTAATTGTATTAAAAGACTTACAATTCTAGGAAGACGAGTGTAGTAGTCTGCACTGACGTCTCAGGCAAGGAGCCACATAGACAGGTAGGTGTGGGTAGGGTGTCGATATCAGGAAGCCTAGGTGGTGTAATGGTTAGCACACTGGCCCGGAATGCAAAGAGATGTGGGTTCGAGTCCCGCTCTAGGCGCAATATTTCCCATTTTCATCACCCCCGATGACAATAGTAAAATGTCTTTTGAATTTCGACCTTATTTTTTTAGATAAATGTAATGGCCCACGGCCCTCCGACTCACCCTTTCTCACACGAAAGAACACCAAGATTCAATTCAGTGTACGCTTCACCTGGTTTATTGAACCCTCTGCTCTCCGCGGCGTCAGTAGTTGTCTCACCCACCCCCTGACTCGTCAGATCCCACATCGACTCTATAGGTGTGTGTGGGGGGGTGGGTCAACCACACGCAGTAGAGGTCAGCCCAGTTGGGGTCTGACCGGTGGTGACCCGTGCCGCCACCTAGCGCAGTGTAGTGGAACTGCGCTGATGGCGTCGTAGTCTCCGCTGCTACCGCGTGATAGTAGAGCTCATGTTCAGACTACTACATAAATATAATATTCAGGTTGACTATTATGACCTACAATTATCTCAAATTGATTCTACATAATCTACCAGACGGGATGGCCGAATGAGTTAGAGCGTCCGTCTCCCATGTTGGTAGACCATGGGATCGTGGGTTTGAACCCTGGTCGAGTCAAACCAATGACTTAAAAATTGATACTTGTCGCTTCCTAGCCAGGCGCTTGGCGTTGTTAGGATAGTGCAAGGACTGGTTGGCTCAGTGTCATGATAATGTGACTGAGTGGGATATCAGGTCATGGTGCTGGTGGTCTGGTCTCCCAGTAGGGCAGCACTATAAAGTTGCCATGAGTGTGCACTGTAACAAGTCGGTACCTGTCGATATGACCTTAGATGTTGCTAGGACGTAAAGCAACAAGAAACAAATAAACAATCTACATATCTAACTTAGATAATGATAGACGTAGTAAGCATGTGTGGCCACATAGAAGGGCATACTTAGTAAATTTAATAGAACCTGTTACTGCTGAAGCCTATGGTGTCAGAGATTTAGGAAGCTTTCCAAAACTAATTTGATATATTGGTTCTTCAGATATATCAAAACTTAGACATTTAAAATAAAAAGTTCCTTCAAACTAACAAAAATAAGGTAGGTTATGAAAATCAATTTAATATATTTAGCTCAGAAAAATAACAGAAATCCAAACCCATAGGATTATGTAACATTAAGCTGAACTGCCTGCGCTATTTGGTTGGATGGTTGTTGGAGTTTTACATCCTAGCAACATGTGACTATAAGGTCATATCAGGATGGGTATCGACTTGTGACAGTGCATAATCAAGGTGATCTTATACTATAGCGCTGCCTCAATGGGAGACCTGGCCGTCAGCACCATGATCCGCTATCCTGACACTGAGCTAAACCAGTCCTTGCCCTATCCTATTAATGAAGAGCGCCAGGCTAGGAAGCAACAAATATCAAGTTTATAAGTCATTGGGTTTGACTCGACCGCGAATTGAACTCCCGATCTCCCGCACGTGAGGCCTGCGCTCTACTGATTCGGCCACGCGCCCGGTAACCGCCGCCATTCCATCATCATGTTATTCTGGGGATGGGGGGGTGGGTGGGTGGGTGTCTGGGGGGGGGGCCTTGGGGGGGTAGGGGGGGGGGGCAGAGGGGGGATAGGTGTTAATTAAGCTGTTATTAACAGTGTTAATCAAATTGTTAATCACCTGACAAGCTTCTCCCGCGCGACACTGCCTCGGCTTGGCGTGATCCAGTTGGTGTGGGTCTTTGTCGCAGTCATCTCCAATGCAGTGCCAGCAGCGGAGTGCCTGGGCAGGGTCTGCGGGCGGAAAGTAAAGCTCGTTATATGTAACAATGCCTCTAGAGCACATTGATTTTTATCATCGGCTATTGGACGTCAAATATATGGTAATTCTGACATATTTCTTTGGAGGAAACCAGCTGCCACCACATACAATATTCTTTCCGATAAGCAGCAAGGGGTCTTTTATATGCACTCGCCCACAGACAGCACAGCACATACCACAGCCTTTGATGAACCACTTGTGGACCACTGGTTGGAATGGAAAATAGCCCAAACTGCAAATGTGTCCACTGAGCAGGATCGATCGGATGACCGACACCTTCACAGGTGGACACTCTACCGCCTGAGTTACGTCCTGCGCTCGGTCTGCGGGCGAACACAAACATGCAGGTCAAGCAGTGGAAGGTGGATCCTACTCATTCTGTTGGTTTGTTTTACATCCTAGCAACATATACTGTCATATCAGGATGGATATCCGACTCTTCAAAGTGCATACTCATGGTGACTTTATAGTGCTGCCCTGATATGAGCTCAGATGCTGCCAGGACGGAAAACCCCAAACAAACAAACAAAGCAGCATCTGGAATCCTCTTCTCTGATTGGACTCGGCCAGGGATTGAACCCCTACCACACTATCACACACACGTGCACACCACACCCTTCCCGTACACGGTGGCCTAATCGGTAGAGCCGCGGGCTGCGCATACAGTAGATCGGGAGATCGGTTCCCGGTCGAGTCAAACCAATGACTTATAAAATTGATACTTGTCACTTCCTATCCTGGCACTTGGCATTAATAGGATCGGGCAAGGACTGGTTAGCTCAGTGTCAGGATAATGTGACAGGTAATGGTGCCGGTGGCCTGATTTCCCAGTGGGGCAGGACACAAAGTAACCATGAGTACGTACTGTCACAAGTCCGTACACATCCTGATATGACCTTAGAGGTTGCCAGGACGTAAACCTCCAACCAACCCTTCCAGTACACACACACAAATTGGTCGGACCCCACAGGACGTCATGTCGTCGCGTGTCCTGACCTCACTGACGTCACAAAGTGGGCACATGACGCCGCGACGGGAAAAACCCGGCGGACGAACTGAGAACGACAACTCGTCCTGCTGATTGCAATGGTGCGAATGTCACGTGATTGTTGGGACAGGACGGGGTGGGGATTTGTGTGTGTGTGTGTGGGGGGGGGGGGGTCGTGGTGGTGGTCGTGGTGGTGTAGATGTTGGTCAGGGGTTGGTGGAAGGGGTGGTAGTGGTGACGGTGTAGGGTGGGGGGGGGATTTGTTTGTTTGTTGTTGTTTTATGTCCTAGCAACATCTGAGGTCATATCAGGGTGGGTACTGACTTGTGACAGTGTGCATTCATGGTGACTTTATAGTGCTGTCCCACTGGGAAACCAGGCCATCGGCACCATGACCTGGTATCCCACTCAGTCACATTATACTGACACTGAGCACACCAGTCCTTGCCCTGTCCTAATAATGCCAAGCGCCTAAGCGACAAGTATACATTTTTAAGTCATTGGTTTGACTCGACCATGCTTCGAACCTACGACCCCACGATCTACCAGCATGGGGGGTGGGGGGGTGATGGTGGTGGTGGTGATGGTGATGGTGGAGATAGTTGTGGTGGTGGTGGTGGTGGTGGAGTTGTTGTGCTGGCGGTGATGGTGGTGGTAATGGTGGTGATGGTGGTGGTGGATGTAGTGGTGGTGAGCGGTTGGTGGTGGTGATGGTTGGGTTGGTGGTGAAGGGTGGTGGTGGTTGGGTTGGTGGTGGAGGGTGGTGGTGGTGGAGCATGGAGGTGGTGGTGGTGGTGGAGGATGTTGGTGGTGGTGATGGTGGAGGGTGTTGGTGGTGTTGGAGGTGGTGGTGGTGGTGGTGGAGGGTGCTGGTGGTGGTGATGGTGGAGCATACAGCTCAAATACTCTAATCTAATCTAAACACCAAATTTTCAAAACCGAAGCTTTTACCTGTTTACCTAGATTTATCCATACATATCCAACTTAGATAGACGTGCACTTGTTAAGCAGTTGGTGCCACATGGAAGGACATAATGAGTGAATTTAATACAACGTGTTTCCGTTGATGTCAGAGTTTGACATGAACACAATAATTAATTTTGGGTGTTTGTACAAAATGAATTAACCTCATTGTTCTAGCTAAGGATTATAATAAATATAATGATTTATATATAATTAGCGAAAAGTCTCTTTTCTCAGAATATTTTGTTTGACGATAGATTTGGGTGTCTTGCTCATTTACTGCCAGGCTACAAGCACCAGTGGCGCCACCGCCAGCAGTGTATACCTGGTGTTGCAGTTTCTGGGGCACACCAGTTTGCGAGGGACACATACATTCAAATGCATTGTCAATGGCCGTGAGCAAATCTTCATACAGAAAAAGTCAAAGATCTCTCAAATTACACTACCCAGAAGCAACCCACTTGGAACACATATAGAAAACATAGTCAATGAATAGATTATATTACATTTATAAGGTTAGGCTTCTGCACTTCTATTAATTTTGAATAAAACTAATGTTTTGCACTGCGCGTACCGTCAAACTCAAGGCATTGTCAATGGTCGTGAGCAATCTTCATACAGAAAATACAGAAAAAGTGAAATATCTCTAAAACCACACCACCTAGAAACAAATTGCTTGGTACACATGTAGAAAACATCTTTACCAAAAACATTATATTAAATTTATAAGGTTAGTGAGGATGCTGTTTGATTTTGATGCATGCACAGAAGCCATGTGTCCCTCGCAAACTGGTGTGCCGCGGAAACTGCAACACCGGGCCCGTGCCAGCCCATGCCACTTCTCCGCCGAAGTTCAAATGTGTGTACATTAGGCAAGGCGTTTCTTGCCAGAGAGTATTAACTATTATATAAAGATATCTCGGACTAATTGTTTGTGTTGTTCATAAAGCGATAGGGTTGAGAGCCTGAATTGATAACTTTAACCATTGATTTTGTGGGAACCATTATACTTGACCTACTTGAATAAAGTCCATGTCATATAGCTCCTTGTTCGTGTTGTAAATTATGTTGTTCTCATTTTGTTTCTTGAAGATTTATACTGCCTATCATGGATAAGTTTGAATAGACTTGTTTTCACCATTAGACAGTTTGTCGATAGAATGCCCAAGCCTACACTTTTACCAACCCAAGGGATCTTTCACCTCCCACACCACATAGACATGGTATGAGAGCAACTGGCCTTTGATGACGATGTAAGTTATATACAGCGGTGGAAATCCAAACTAGCAGAGGTGGGGCATGGGGAACTGAACCACCTACCTTCAGATTAGGAGTGTGACCTAGTAAAAAGTCAGACATTCTAATCACTCTGCAACAGAGAACACCATAGCTAAGGCTTATAATGATGAGTCTAATATAGTTATCTAAAACCCCCCAAAAAGGAAAGAAAAAACCAAAAGAAACGCAAAACCATCAGACGATGCAATTTTAATGTTAGTTTGTTTGTTGTTGTTTTATGTCCTAGCAACATCTAATGTCATACCTTTAATGTTAGTGCCTATACCTACATTTACAGGACGAAGGAATCCAAATATAATGGGGGGGGGGGGTCACTTCTTACCAAAGGCGGTCACAATTTTTAGACACACATAAGGTTGGTTGGTTGTTGGAGTTTTACGTCCTGGCAACATCTAAGGTTATATCAGGACGGGTACCAACTTGTGACAGTGCACACTCATGGCGACGTTATAGTGCTGCTACACTTGGAAATAAAGCCACTGGCACCATGACCTCATATCCCACTCAGTCACATTATCCTGACACTGAGCTAACCAGTCCTTGCCCTGACCTATTAATGCCGAGCACCAGATTAGGAAGCGACAAGTATCAAATCTAAGTATAAGTCATTGGTTTGACTCGACTGGGAACCCAACTCCCGATCTCCCACACGCGAGGCCCACACTCAAACGATTCGGCCACCGAGTCTGGTCACACATATAAGGGCATGATTAAATCTGAATGTGTGGGCACAGACAACTAATCAGGTCCTGACGAGAAGCTTCAGGCTGTCGCAATAATTAGTTTCCTATTGCTGACGACAGAGCAGTGCCCGTGTGAGTTTTTTTAATTCGCAATGTTTTAAAGTTGCATATTCTGATGGTTTTGAGTCTCGGTCATTTTCTGAGATAAATATATCAGGTTGATTGTTATAATCTACCTTGCATTAGTTTGAAGTAAATCTTCTTTTAAATGCCCAAATTTTCAGATATTTTAAGTGCAACCATGCCAAATTAATTTTGGCAAGAACGCCAAAACTCTGACACCATAGGCTTCGGCAGTAACAGGTTCTATTACATTGCCTCAGTATTTCTTCTTATGGGGTGCCAAATGTTTAATAAGTGCAACACTATCTAAGTTAAAGATGTAGAATCACATCTAGATCATTGTTTTGGTTTTGATGTTTTCATCGGACTATGCAGCTTTAATTCGCAATGTTTTAAACTCGCATAGTCCAATGGCTTTGAGTTTTGGTCATTTTCTTTGATAAATATATGTCATGGGGGTGATGGAAATGGGAAACATTGCGCCTAGAGCGGGACTCGAACCCATATTCCGTGCCAGTGTGCTAACCATTACACCACCTAGGCTCCCTGATATCACCGTACTACCCACGCCTACCTGTCTACGCGGCTCCTTGCCTGAGAGTGTCAGGATAATGTGACTGAGTGAGATATCGGGTCATGGTGCTGGCGGCCTGATCTCCCAGTGGGGCAGCACTCTAAAGTAGCCATGTGTACACACTGTCACAAGTCGCAACCTGTTCTCGTGTGACCTTAGATGTTGCAAGGATGTAACACTCCAACAACCAACCAACTATTCGGCCATCCCATCTGGACCTCTCTCCATGTATGTTCTTTGTTATTATGGAATAGAAATTGAAACAATGATGGTTTCACATCAGCTACCATCTCCCCCAACCCCATTAACCAATGGTGTGGGGGGAGATGTGTGTGTGTGGGGGGGGGGGGTAATCCCCAGTTGATGGGTGGTCCTTTGTCATCGTGCTAAGAATGCCATGCTTCCTGCTGCTGCCCCCTATTGACGGAGGCGGGAGGTAGGGTGTCCCCTGTCGCAACCTGTCGGCGATCATATTCCCTACTGCCAATATTTTAAATTTTTTTAATCTTTTTTATTGAGGCTGTATTTATACTGTCCATAGCATATAAGCCCGGGTACCCAGGCTTGTTTTCAATGCTGGCCAGTTGTAGTGTAGGTGTTATCTTACCACACAGTGGCTGATGATAAGGTATTTGATTGCCTGCATTTCAGTAGCAGATAGATAACTGGTTGCTATGGTGTTTTTTTAGTTTTTTTTTATTGAGGCTGTATTTATACTGTCCATAGCATATAAGCCCGGGTACCCAGGCTTGTTTTCAATGCTGGCCAGTTGTAGTGTTGGTGTTATCTTACCACACAGTGGCTGCTGATAAGGTATTTGATTGCCTGCATTTCAGTAGCAGATAGATAATTGGTTGGTATGGTTAGTAGCCTATGTTAGTTTTTTTGGATTTTCTTGGTATATATGTTTTTATTTTTCTACTCTTATTACTAGACTAGCCTACTCCTATTTACATATCATAGGCTTGTACGTAGCTGTGTGGTGTGTTATCTGGCTACTTTTGGCATGGTTACCTTCCATTGGGCATCCCGCTGGTGGGCCGTGACATATTACATGCCCCTTTGCGGTGCAGCTTACTGGGGGTTTCCTAGCCTTATTTTGCACAGATATTTTTTGTAAGTTTTTAGGTCAGGAATTTGTCGTTCCTTTACCGTTTGGGCATTCCACAACTTGGCAGCCATTTCCAGCGTGCTTCTCTCATGAGCTTTTATTCGGCTTCTGGTCTGCTTTAGTAGTGGTGCATTATTTGCTCTAGTAGCCCTTTGTGGTTTGTTAGAAGTTTACTGTTTTGACTATAGCTATATGCTAATGTTTTCAAATGAATTATTCTCCTATTTTCTAGTAGTTTCACTTTGGTTCTTTTGTGTATGTCATAGGTTGGGTGCAGCTTGTCTACTCTTAGACAGATTTTTAGGGCTCTGTTCTGCAGTGTTTGCAGTTTTTTTAGTAGTTCTTTTCTCGCACCCATGTAGTTTACATCTCCATAGTCAAAATAGGGGAGCACCATGCCCTTGAAGATTTTTATTGACATTTCTTGTGTCATGTAGTCTCTTAGCTTTGCAAATAGCCACAGTTTGTGGTTTACTTTTTGTATAATTTTATTTATACATAGGTTGTAGTTTAGTTGGCTGTCCAACTCAAGGCCTAGGTATTTGTAATGGTCTACATTTTCTAGTGTTTGGTTTCCTAACTTACAGTGTAGTTTTCTTTCTGGCATTTGTTTATGCGAGAAGAGTACTGTTTTTGATTTGCTTGTGTTGATGGTTATTTTGTTGGACTCACACCACTCATCTAGTTTTAGTAGGAGTTTATTTAGTTTAGTTATTACCTCCTCCTCTGTGGTGCCATTTGCGTATATGACTGTGTCATCTGCATATAGTTGGAGGCATTCAGTTTGCAACCATTTTTCAAGGTCGTTTATATAGATTATAAAGAGTAGTGGCCCTAACACTGACCCTTGGGGTACACCACATGTGACAGGTTGGTTGTCTGATAGTGTATTGTTTATTTTTGTTTTCTGTTGCCTGTTGTTCAGGTAGCATCTTATCCAATGCATAGTGTTGGATTTTATGCCCATGGTTTTTAGTTTTTCCAGTAGTATTTTGTGGTCTACTGTGTCAAATGCTTTGCTGAAGTCAATGAAGGCAGCTCCAACTAATTGTTTTTGGTTCATTGATGCCATTATGTCATTTGTTAGGTTAGCTAGTGTTTTTGATGTGGAGTGCAGTTTCCTGAAGCCCCCTTGTCTTTCGTTTAGTATATCATTTTTTTCCAGGTGTTCATTGATGTGTCTATGTAACACTTTTTCAATGAGCTTGCCTGGGGTTTGAAGAATTGATATTGGCCTGTAGCTTCCCATGTTTTGTTTGTCTCCACCCTTGTGAATGGGGGTGATGGTTGCCATTTTCCAGGCTGATATAAAACGCCCCTGCTCAAAGGAGATGTTGAATAGGTCTACTATGGTGGCCGGGATGGCTTGGAGTGCCTCTTTCAGTATTTTGGTTGGTATTTCACCTATTCCACTTGGTTTATTCGTGTCTATGTCATTTATTAATTTTTTTACTTCTATCATATCTGTTTTGCAGGTGGGGATTTCGTTCTCCACAGTTCCTGATCTGTTTTCCCATCTTTTTTTGAATTTTTCTGACAGCTTTTGCCCTATTGTGGCAAAGTGTCTGTTCAGTTTGTTTGCTGCATCTATGTCTGTGAGCATTGCCCCTTCGTTATCTTGGAAGTTTGTATGCTCTTCTTTGTTATTTTTGGGGAATAATAGGTTTACATTTTTCCAGAATTTGTTTGTGTTGCTTCCCCAGTCTTTGTCCTGCTTTATTATGTATTTCTTTTTTGCTGTTCTCACAGCTTTGAGACAGTTGTTTCTGGCGATGCGGTAGGCCAGTTTGTCTTCTATTGTTTCTGTGCGTTTTGCTTTATCACCCAGTTTACTTTTGGTTGTGATGAGTGTTAGCAGGTCTTTGTCTACCCAAGGGTCTTGGTTTTTTTGTACTTTTATTTTCTTCATGGGACACATCTCATCAATTGATTTTCTTATTTCTGTGATGATGTTGTCCCAATAGATATCAACATCATCTCTGTTTTGTGTGATGTTGTTTATGTTTTGGTGCAGATGATTTTTTAATGTATCTTCTGAGTAGTTTTTTTAAGGACCTGCCCATTTTGTATTCATAGTGATTTGTGCTTTTAAGCTTTTTCCTGGTTACATATACTAGTTCGTGGTCGCTTATACCCCAGCTTCTAGTGCCCCATTTTGTGGCATGGTTTGAGTTGGTTAATATTAGGTCTATTGTTGAGCTATTGTTGCTTAGCCTTGTGTTTTCAGTGATGAGCTGCTGCAGGCCTAAGATCTTGATGGTGGTTTGCAGCATTAGTTTATTTTTGTCATTGCTGCTGTAATTCACATTGAAGTCCCCTAGCACAAAGATTTCTGCATTTGTTGATTTTTTTACAGTGTTTATGCTCTTTTCTAGTTCTTCAAGGAATACTTCAATTTCACCTGACGGTGGCCTATAGAGGCTCCCTATGGTTAATAGCCTATGTTAGTTTTTTTGGATTTTCTTGGTATATATGTATTTATTTTTCTACTCTTATTACTAGACTAGCCTACTCCTATTTACATATCATAGGCTTGTACGTAGCTGTGTGGTGTGTTATCTGGCTACTTTTGTCATGGTTACCTTCCATTGGGCGTCCCGCTGGTGGGCCGTGACATATCACATGCCCCTTTGCAGTGCAGCTTACTGGGGGTTTCCTAGCCTTATTTTGCACAGATATTTTGTGTAAGTTTTTAGGTCAGGAATTTGTCGTTCCTTTACCATTTGGGCATTCCACACCTTGGCAGCCATTTCCAGCGTGCTTCTCTCATGAGCTTTTATTTGGCTTCTGGTCTGCTTTAGTAGTGGCGCATTATTTGCTCTAGTAGCCCTTTGCGGTTTTGTTAGAAGTTTAATGTTTTGACTATAGCTATATGCTAATGTTTTCAAATGAATTATTCTCCTATTTTCTAGTAGTTTCACTTTGGTTCTTTTGTGTATGTCATAGGTTGGGTGCAGCTTGTCTACTCTTAGACAGATTTTTAGGGTTCTGTTCTGCAGTGTTTGCAGTTTTTTTAGTAGTTCTTTTCTCGCACCCCTGTAGTTTACATCTCCATAGTCAAAATAGGGGAGCACCATGCCCTTGAAGATTTTTATTGACATTTCTTGTGTCATGTAGTCTCTTAGCTTTGCAAATAGCCACAGTTTGTGGTTTACTTTTTGTATAATTTTATTTATACATAGGTTGTAGTTTAGTTGGCTGTCCAACTCAAGGCCTAGGTATTTGTAATGGTCTACATTTTCTAGTGTTTGGTTTTCTTTCTGGCATTTGTTTATGCGAGAAGAGTACTGTTTTTGATTTGCTTGTGTTGATGGTTATTTTGTTGGACTCACACCACTCATCTAGTTTTAGTAGGAGTTTATTTAGTTTAGTTATTACCTCCTCTTCTGTGGTGCCATTTGCGTATATGACTGTGTCATCTGCATATAGTTGGAGGCATTCAGTTTGCAACCATTTTTCAAGGTCATTTATATAGATTATAAAGAGTAGTGGCCCTAACACTGACCCTTGGGGTACACCACATGTGACAGGTTGGTTGTCTGATAGTGTATTGTTTATTTTTGTTTTCTGTTGCCTGTTGTTCAGGTAGCATCTTATCCAATCCATAGTGTTGGATTTTATGCCCATGGTTTTTAGTTTTTCCAGTAGTATTTTGTGGTCTACTGTGTCAAATGCTTTGCTGAAGTCAATGAAGGCCACAAATAGCCTTCTGGCCGTACCTACTACAGTATAACCCCGTTAAACCAAGCTCAGTTAAACCAAACGATTGGTTAATCCAAACTTTTGTTGGTGGCCCGGCAAAATATTACCATTTATCATATAACAAAGTTGGTTAAACCAAATTTGGTTAATCCAAACTATTGGTTAATCCAAACAAAATTGTCGGATCCAGGCCACTTCCGGTACGGTTAAACCAAACATTCATGATGTTATAAGGTCATCTGAGACCCCACTGACTTTTTTATATGATAAATGGTAGTATTTTGCTGGGCCACCGAAAAATAGTTTGGATTAACCAATCGTTTGGTTTAATTGAGCTTGGTTTAATGGGGTTACACTGTATACACATAAAAAAATAATCAAAGTGTCCACATACATTGTATATTACATGTGCAATACACGCTTACTCAAAGTCAAAGTCAAAGCCAAAGCTCGGTTAAACCAATGATCGGTTAATGCAAACAAATTTCTAGGGCCCCTTCAAGTTTGGTTTAATGGGGTTATACTGCACAAAAGCCTCACAAAGTGGATTCTTGACACCATACCGTGCTTTGTCTCATGCTAGGCATTCTTATTGGGGTCACTTTTTGATCCAGATTTTTGTTTTATGTGGAGTATAGGTATTATGCGAATATAAATATATAAATATTACTGAAGGTATAATGTCAATGTTTTTATTAGTGAGCCGACCAATGGGTAGGCATGGTGGATAATCGCCCTCGCTAGTGCGGGATCGCTCTGTATGGTGGTGCCACTGGCGGAATGCTATGTTGCTAAGTGGCCAACATCCACCTCTCACTGCTTCGAACATGTATATAGCCGTGCTCACAAGTACAGAGTTAAACCGGTTTAGTTAAAATGGTTTAGCTAATCCACCTCACATACTGGTTTACATGAAGTGAACTCATTGAGTCGACTTTGCGCTAAACCAATTTAGCACCGTATTCACACATACGTTTTAAACCGGATTAGTTCAAACGGTTTAGTTAAACCGGTTTAACTTGTTTGTATGAACGGGATTATGTCGGCACAGACGATTTTACCTGAGCCTGGGAAAGGTCGAAGCTTGATTCAACAAAATAATAAGATAAAGAAACAACTGAATGCACCACCAGAGCTGTGCCCGCTGCATGTCACACCCTCCGGTATGTCCTGCCTGCTGGCCTCCCGCTCCCTAAAGTCCCTTCCCACCAACATCGGTATTTCTCATTCCGTACACCAATGAATAAATTTATGTATTTACTACAGAACAAATCAATAGTCAAGACATCTTGACTTACTAACACAAAAATACCCCAACTAATACGCAAATCCTACTGCATACAAAATAACACAATGAATAAAAGAGTATCTGATCACATTGAACTAAGACTAATTAAAGGTATTAGTATCCACTGGGAATTGGAAATCCTAAACCAACAACTAAAACCTTGAATGGAAATGTAAAATGATTTAATGTACCTCATACTCATTACTTATTGCAGTGCGTATACTTTAATTTCATAATTTAATTCACACTTCAATGTACTATATAAACCATGTAAAAATAAATATTTTTAAATTGTGTAAATACCTAGATACACCGTCTATGGCCAGAAGATCAGTGCTATGGCACTGACAAAAGATACACATGAATAAAAATTCATTTACCAAAAACAACAACCCATTTCCGAGTAGGTCAGCACTATAAATGTCTAAAGTCAGTACACACATGCCTTCATCTGACCTTAGATGTTGCCAGGATGTAAACGGCCAAGAACAATAATGTCAGATAGTTATTATTGTATTAATTTCTCTTTGCATAGATTAGTGACTTGGCCTTTGCTCTTTTTTATTTATTTTTAAATCTATAAATAAATACATTGATGTAAACAATTTCACTTGGGTTGGTTATTTAAAGTTGCATAGTCCGCATAAAAACATCAAATTTTCAAAAGGAAAAACACTTATCTAGATGTGAACCGCCAATGTTAGATATATAGGTTCAAATCTAAATGTTTTCCTTTTGAAATTTGATGCTTTTATCGACAATACATTGATAGTGGTGCATTATATTAAGCATGTGTTGCCTTATATCTTTTGAAAAAAGAAGAGAGAAAGACAAAGGAAGAAAGAAGTGCTTAAAGACAATTCTAGAATCATGCAATACGATGTGATACATACTCACCAAGTGCTTAATACATATGTTGAACTGGAATTGTATACAGTTATTATTACAACTAATATTCCATTTATATTATGTTTCTATTTTCGAACAGGATTTTCATGTGGTTATTATTGCAACTGATATTGTCATTTATGTACCAACAAATTGCAATGAACTGCTGGAAGACCAATGAACTGACAAAAGACATTATTCGCTGAATAAAATACATGTAGTAAAATAGAGAAATGTGTAAAGTCAGTTTATTAGAACCTCTTACTACTGGGACAGAGCTTTGACAAGAATGCTAACATTAATTTGGGATGTTTGTACTTCTGATGTCTCCCAATTTAGTTATTTTATATCAAAGTTACTCCAAGCAAAAGTAGGATAGCTTATAATGATCAACCTAATATATTTATCTCAGAAAATCACAGAAACTCAAGATCCTCAGACTGTGCATCTTTAAGTTTCATGCCGGACAGACTCCACAGACTGTTTCTCTGTTCCTCCCAACAAAATTAGCACGTCATTGATCTGTTCATGACGTCACATGACGTCACATCCAACCCCAAGAATGTCCTCACAAATTAGGTCAATAAATTGATGGGGTCGTTTCGCCATCAGAGTCAAAAGCCTCGGAGACCAGGCTATTTACATATGTCTCTCACATGACAGTTCCGAGAATGGGTTGTTGTGGTTGGGGTTTTGTGTCCTAGCAACATCGAAGGTCATATCAGGACGGCCCTACATGGGAATCTGGGTCACCAACCACCTGAGTTTTGGTGTGCACACTGAAATAATTTTGCATGGTTTCACTTCAAATACATCCAAATTGATCAAAGTTACCCCAAACTAATGAAGAGTAGGTTTGTGATGGTTAACCTGATATATTTATCGGAAAGAAAATATGGCCATCGGACTAGGAATATGATGACCTAAAGGCCCTGTCACATTACGACACCTCTCGCAAGCGCGCGGCCGATGCATAAAATACCTTTTTTACGTCGAGAAGCGTCAAACGTTTTAGCGCGGGTGCCAAAGTTGGACGTGTACATACCATATACATAGCATATGGCCAACGTATGACCAACGTATGGCTAACATGCCTCCCAGCAAAAAACGCTTGAATTATGCCCACGGTACCTTCGCAGTGTGCCGGTGAAATTATATAAATTATTTGATCGGCAGAACTATGCCTTATACGTTACATATGTCAAGACACGCTGGAGAAATGCTAAACTTATGTTAGACATACATTAGACATACATTAGACATACGTTGTCAGTATGCGGACTGTACGTTCCCACTGCTTTTAACTTAGGTCAAGGTAGTGCAATGTAGTAAACAACATTTGTCTAACATATGTCTAACATACATCGACATATGCCTAACGTATACATAGTGTATGGCTGACATAAAATCCACACGTTGTCGAACATTAACCTACGTCAAAAGTTTTGAGCATGCACAAAACTTTGCCGACCCCCTGATGCACGATGCCGTATTTCGATGAATGTTGATGTACATTGGGGTATACCAACGAGCACCTAACGCATGCGTAACGCATAGCGACGTATCCCGACAGAGCCGCAAAAAATCACATATGTTGGCATACGTTGGCGCGATGGGTCGTAATGTGACAGCCCCTTTAGATGTTGCCAGAACGTAAACTTCCAATAACCAACCAACCAGCCAGGGTAGACTATAATGGAAGTTCACTATCTGGATATTTGTAATTGTAAGGTAAGGATGAAACTTACGATTTCAACAGCAGTGGTTGTTGGTTGTTGGAGTTGTATGTCCAGGCAACATCTAAGGTCATATCAGGAGTGAGTGTCGTTAGGTGCACTCACCTCCCCATGTGAAATGCGACATACACAGGTAGGCATAGGTAGGCATAGGTAGGTGGATTGCATCGTGCAGCATAGATAACCTAATGGTTAGTGTACCCGCCCCGGAATGACAGAAGTGGGTGTTCGCACGTTGCTTTGTGCATGATGTTGTTTGTAGTTGCAACACCTGTAATGGATCGTGTTCTGCCATGTGTGGTTGTTGGTTGTTGAGGTTTTACATCCTTGCAACATCTAAGGTCATATTAGGACTGGTACCGACTTGTGGCAGTGTACACTCGTGGTGAATTATAGAGCTTCCTCACTGGGAGACCAGGTTGCCGGTACCATTACCTGATATCCCACTGTCAGATTATCCTGACACTGAGCCAACCAGCCTATCCTAATAATGCTGAGCACCAGGCTAGGAAGCAACACATATAAATTTGTATGTCATTGGTTTGACTCGACCAGGGTTCGAATGCGTGGGTTTGAATCCCGTGACCTACCAAAATGGGAGATGGACACTCAACTCATTCGGCCATCCCGTCTGGTCGCCGTGTGAGATGGTCAAATGGCGTAAATGCTAGTCAGTCGTTGGGCACCCCAGGGACGCTTGTTTTATTTAATGATACCTCTAGAGCACATTGATTTTCATATCATCGGCTATCGGACATCAAAGCTATGGTCATTATTTTCAAGAAAACTCGCCGCCGCCACATAGGCTCTGCTCTCCGATAAACAGCAAGGGGTCTTTTATATGCACTTTCCCACAGACAGGACATCACTTGGACGTCCCGTTGTAAAATATTTGGGAATTTCTGGGTGACTTTTATTTAGTGCTATGCAGCCAACAGGCTGCCATGTACCAGCTAACTAGGTCACCTGACTGGTACTCGGCTGCATTTGTACTCTGCAGCCAATGGGCTGCCGGCTACAAGCTAAGGTCACCTGACTGATACTCGGATATAAACCTATAAATAAGGTGGCAAGTCACATGCTCTCTCTCTTTCACCACGGCCACCAGCCAGTCCATACTACTATGTACATGTGCCTGTAGCAACTATGTTGAGATTAAAGAAACCATGTGAGTACAATAGTGTCTTCTTGTGGATGTTTCTGACACTGAGCCTACCAGAATAGCAGAAGTAGATAAGGGATATAAAAAAAAAGATAGACAAACATTTCACAATGTTGAATGTGGCTGAAGGTGACAGGGCTTCCGTGAAAAGTGAGCTGTTATTGGTCAGATTGATCCACCTGTCATGTGTGTTATATATATATATATATTATATATATATATATATTATATATATATATATATATACTTGACAGGTAAAGAAATCTGATCAATATATTATGCATGAAGCGTTCAGATGCAAAAACTGACAAATGCCATCCAGGCCGAAATGAAATCACGACTATCTACTTTTAAGCTGAAGCTACCATCACTCCGATAATTAATTTGATCTGGTTTTTGTCGCAGAAGCTGCCGCATCCTCTATGTAATGATCTACTCAATTTGAAATTGATAGACTAACTGGAAAACCCAACAATAAATTCTATTTGACAGAAAACAACTAAAATGGATTTGTCGTTTTTTTTTGCCTGAACCCTTTATGTACATCCTATAGCGGTTGAGACTAGGAATCAGGCGATTGTGCTGAGGGAAATCGACAATATGAACAATATTAATTAAATAAGTCGCAATTCAAGCCTTGTCGGGCATTTTGTGACTGCTTCGCCAGGGGCAATTTCGACCCTGATTGCGACTTTATTATGCGCGGCGCCATATTTGGCTTTAAAGTAATTAATCCAACTTGTACCGCCAACTATTCTGTTAGCCACCCACCCCGCTCCATTTTTGAAACAAAGAACTTTATTGATGATAAGCTTAGATCAGAGCTCACCGCGGGCTATATAAGCTACGCCGATGTAGCTCCAGTATGTACTCATAACATCTTTGCAGTCCCTAAATCTGTTGCTGCTGGCTATAGAATGATTGTCGATTGTAGTAAGCCGACAGATGTCTCAGTAAATAACTTTGTCTATGACATTACACAGAAATTCTCTTACCAGGGTGTTGATGATCTTGTCAAAATGATGATCCAAGGCGAGTTCATTGCCTCTGTAGATATTAAGGACGCCTACAGGGCGATTTCTATACACCCAACCGACCGGCCTCGCCAGGCCTTATCTTGGGACTTCGGTGAGGGAACAACAATTTTCTTGGACAATCGTCTGTGTATGGGCCTCTCCTCGAGTCCCTTCATCTTCAGTAGAATCTCTGACTTCATTGTACGTTGTGCTCGCAGGGATGGGGTCCTTCACACTGTTAATTATCTTGATGATTTCGCTGTTCTAGGCACTGACTTCGAGGACTGCCTTCAGAATCAGCTGTTAATAATGAAAGTTTTACACCGTCTAGGCTTCTACCTGAGTTACTCCAAACTGCCCGCTCCAGCCCAATGCCTAAGGTTCTTGGGGATAGATATAGACACTGTAAACTTGCAACTCAGACTCCCGGTGGACAAGATTGTTAAGCTAAAACACGTGCTGCGTCTCTTCCTGGGCCGAAAGAAGGCGTCCCGCAGGGAACTTGAACGCTTGGGTGGACGCTTGGCACACTGCTCGACGGTCGTCCGGGGTGGGCGCTCCTTTTCCACCAGGGTCTACGACGCTATTCGCCAGCTGAAAAAAACATATTATAAATTTAGGCTAAATAACGAGTTCCGCTCTGAGTTGAGCTGGTGGCTCACCTTTGTGGATTCCTTCAATGGTTTTCCAAAAATGTTGGGCGTCCACGCCACTACCATTTCAGTGTATAGCGATGCGTCTAACTGGGGCTTTGGAGCCACCCACTCGGACGACTGGTTGGTGGGTAGTTTTGCCCCAGATCACACTTTGGCGGAGGAGCTGGGCCATCATTTTTCCGGCTGTTCCCCTGATATCGATAAGTTGCATATTAACATAAAAGAAATGTGGGCCGTCGTTGCCGCCTCCAGACGCTGGTGTCATTTATGGAGGGATCACTGTATAGTCTTTGTAACAGATAATAATACTGTCCGTGCCGCCCTATCTACCGGGCGCTGTGTAAATAAGCATATCATGTTATACATAAAAGAGCTCTTCTGGCTATCAATTACCTATAATTTCTAGATTAAATCTGCTTATGTCAGAAGTAGTGATAACATTATTTGTGATGCCCTAAGCAGGTGGAGAGATTCGGTTAGTAGGAACCGGGTAAATTGTGCCGATCATGTGGGCCGCTTATGTTGCACCTCGCTCTTTTCTAACTAACTCCTCTTCGTTTCCAGGTCTGGATCGCTTGAGGGGGGCGGCTAGGGCTATGGGCGACCGCTATTACTCGACAAACTCCCGCTCAACTAGGGCGATGCAGCTCAAGAAATATCTCGCCTTTATAGACGAGTTCAGGGGGATCCTTGCGCCCTTGCCATGCCCCCCCTCTCAGGTGGCTATCTACATCGTTTGGTTAGCTCGAACTCTTAAGTACTCATCTATTACAAACTACCTGAGCGCCCTTAATTTCTTTCTCAAATCTGAGGGCAGTGACCCTATTGATTTCACCTCACATCAAATACGTACTGTCCTGGGGGGTACTAAGCGCACTCTTGGTTGTGCGGTCAAGCGCGCAGCGCCCCTTCTGCCCGCCGAATTAATTAAAATGTTCTCCTTTATGTCGGAAAGCGTGGGCCACGTTTGTACGCGTGCTGCCCTTTTGCTGGCTTTCAGGGCGCTATTGCGCAAGTGCCAGATCACCGCCTCTGAATCGGTCTTGCTGCGCTCAGATTTCGCCTTTTATAACTGGGGTATGGTGGTAAAAGTTCGCCACTCAAAAACGATTCAATTCTCTGAGCGTGAGCTCCTCATACCCGTGGCATGTGTGCCGAACACTGAACTGTGTGCCGTATTCTGGGTAAAAAAACACTTTGCCCAGGCTAAGGTGGGCCCCAGTGAACCGGCATTCCAGGTCCCTTCTGGGCCCAGTGGCTATGCTCCGCTTGACTACCCAACGCTGCAGTCGACCATTAAGCACTTCGCCTCCTTGGCGGGTCTTGCCAGAGACAATTTTTCATGCCACTCGCTTCGGCGAGGTGGCTGTACTTATTTGGCCTTACAAGGAGTTTCGATCGACGAAATTAGGACCAGGGGGGACTGGTCCTCAGATGCTATTTACAAATACATATCCCGCCCCTGTCTGATCGGATCATCGCTGACATGCGGGTGGCTTCAGCCCTTTCAGCTGCCACTTAACTCTGTCTGGGTGGGTCCCTGGGACTTGGCACTATGCGCCCAGCCAGATACTGACTATTGACTTACTATGTGAAATAAAGTTGTATCCTCCATTCCGTTTCCGTCTCAGTGCGTAGCTTACACCAACGTATATACTACGTATATGCGGATGTAGGCGGCGCACGGGGGAGACCCCCCCCCTCCGGTTTGGCAAACCGGGTGGGGGGGGCCGGCTATTGTAACAGCCGCGGCACCCACTTACACAGCCCACTTGCCGCTCGCCGGCTGCCTCACTCTGCTCTGTGACGCCGGCCTGTAAAAATTTTATATTTTATTCCGGTAGGGCACTATGCGCCCAGCCAGATACTGACTATTGACTTACTATGTGAAATATGTATATATGTATAAATGTATATATCTATATGTTATACACATATATATTGATATATATATATAAGTTACATGGTTTCCAATGTTTGTCCATTCCGGTGTTGCGGTTTCCAAGGTACACCAGTTTGCCAGGGACACATCGCTTCTGCGCATGCATCAACATCGAACAGCATCGTCACTAACCTTATAAGTTTAATATAATGTTTTTGGTAAAGATGTTTTCTATATGTGTACCAAACGATTTGTTTCTAGGTGATGTGGTTTTAGAGATATTTCACTTTTTCTGTATTTTCTGTATGAAGATTGCTCACGACCATTGACAATGCCTTGAGTTTGACGGTACGCGCAGTGCAAAACGTTAGTTTTATTCAAAATTAATAGAAATCCAGAACCCCAACCGTATCAATTTAATATAGTCTTTTTGGTAAACATGTTTTGTATATGTGTACCAAGCGATTTGTTTCTAGGTGGTGTAATTTGAGAGATATTTGACTTTTTCTGTATGAAGATTTGCTCACGGCCATTGACAATGCATTTGAATGGATGTGTCCCTGGCAAACTGGTGTGCCGCGGAAACCGCAACAACGGAAACGTCGGTATAAATCCGTGCATTTAATTGATTATGTAATAACAGTCTAAACGGGCAAGGACTGACTGGCTCAGTGTCAGGATATAAATGTGACTGAGTGGGATATCAAGTCATGGTGCTGGTGGTCTGGCCTCCCAGTGGGGCAGCAATATAAAGTCGCCATGAGTGCACACTGTCACAAGTCAGTACCCATCCTGATATGACCTTAGATGTTGCCAGGACGTTAAACTCCATCAACCAACCTCAGTTATATATATATATATTGTGTTGATATGGTCAAACCGTGCTATACCGAGTGATATATAACGATGTTAAAGAAGAATCCCTGGCGACTTGTTCATTATACAAACACAGCGTTGTCGGCCTGAATGCCAGAGTTTGCATTCGCGCACGCGCAGACGCTACCGGAAGTAGAGGTTGGGGCGCCTTACACGTGCTATGCGGCATGCGAATGCGAATGCGAATGCGGCAAAAAATGGAAAAGCATCTAAGTGAATAGGGGTGCTTCCATGCCTCCGAATGCGAATGTGAATGCGAATGTGAATGCAAATGTGAATGCGAATGCGAATGTGGCAACTGAATCGTCCCTGTAGCCATCGGTGTGGCATGCCGCATACCACGTATAAGGAATCTTAGCTTTAGTCTACTGTTACTCACGTCGCAGTTTGCAGTTACTGACATCGCGATTTGAGTTACTGACATGGCGTTTTGAGTCGTTAGTCTACTGTTACTCATATCGCGTTTTGAGTTACTCATGCTGCGTTTTGAATTACTCATGTCACGCTTTGGGTTACTCACACCGCTGGTTGTTGGATGTTTTTTTTTAGTTTTACGTCCTGGTCACATCTAAGGTCATATCAGGACGGGTACAGACTTGTGACAGTGCGCACTCATGCCGACGTCATAGTGCTGCCCCACTGGGAAATCGGGACCACCAATATCCCAATCAGTAACAGTATCTTGACACTGAGCTAATCAGTCCTTGCCATATCCTAATAAGGCCAAACACCAGGCCAGGACGTGACACGTATCAATTATATATAAGCCATTGTTTTGACTCGACCGGAAACCGGACTCCCTACCTTCGCGCATGTGAGGCCCGCGTTCTACCGATTCGACCACCTAACTCCAACTGACCAGACCCTACATGGTTTTCCATTCCAGTGGAAATCCGAACCACTGCCCTAGTTGCTATCACCCCAGAACTCCACTCCCTGGCTCTCGAGGCCATAACTCAGGCGAAGGTGGACTTTCCCCTTGCTAAGACAGTCTACACTGATGGCTCCCTTAACCCAACATCAGGTAGAGCCGGAACCGGAATCTTCATCCCCTTCTCCAACACAAAGAACACCACCAGGGTGTCAGACTTTGCTTCCACTCTCGATACCGAGCTTGCCACAATTCACTTGGCCCTTGAAGACCAACACAACTTAAGTGCCATCATCATTACCGACTCTCTAAATGCCATCAAAGAGATTGCCCACCCAAATGCCCGACACTCCCTTGCCGACGTGATCCAGATTATAATCTCGACCAGACATCAGGGACACCTCAACACAGTCCTGCTATGGGTCCCCTCCCATATAGGACTCTATGGTAATGACCAGGTCGACTGTGCCGCTCTAGCCGGTGCCAACTGAGCAGACGTGGAGACAGCCATTCCTCCATCCATTCCTACATCCATCACCAAACTGACCGCCGCCGCTTCTCGAGCCACCACCAAACTCTGGGAACGTGCCACACCGAAGGAACAAGTACGGAACCCTTATTCAATAGCTGGCTCTGGTACACCCTGGTCAGAACTAACATCCCCCATCCAGTCGGCCTTCCTACTTCTACCCAAGTCACCGTCAACTGCTTCAGGGCTGGCTACCGCCATTGGATTGATGTCTCCAACCTCCAACGCTGTCCCTGCGGCACTACGATCTTCAATGTGGCCCACACACTCGCCTCATGTGGCACCATCGACAGATCTGCCATAAGTGACTTCATGGAGGACTCTGACCGCCAATTCAGCGACATCTGACCGCCAATTCAGCGACAACAGAGCCGCTCTGGGTATCCTCTCCAGGATTTCCAAGTCATCCTGGAATGCACTTGCTCGCTTCTACCGCCAGAATGCAGATATCATCAATGCTGTCGGTCGCCCAAACCATGACACCGAGGACTAGCAGGCCCCACCTCGTCGCCACAGCTGACTTGACACCACTACCAACTAACCACTAATTTTCACTAACAACTAACAGGTAACCCCACCCACTGCCTAACTAATCCCATCCTCACTTCACTTCTTCCTCTGGCCTTGGCCAGACTTACTGTGAATACCGGTGAATCTGGAGGGACTGAAGTTTGGATCCTGGTCGAGTCAAACCAATGACTTATAAAATAGGTACCTGTAGTTGCTCAGCGCTTGGCTTTATGAGGTCAGGACAGGGACTAGGCGCACAGTGTCAGGATAATGTGACTGTGTGAGACATCAGGTCATGGTGCCAGTGGCCTGGTTTACCTGTGGCGCAGTACTATAAAGTCACCATGAGTGCGTGCTGTCACAAGTCGGTGCACGTCCGGGTATGGCCTAGGGCCTAACTGGGGCGTAAAACTACACCAACCACCCAGCCTCCCCCGGCCCTCTCAGAGGACTGTGGTTGGGCACTTTCAGCGGTCCCATGTGTGTTGACTCTGTGTCTGTACATGAGTGTGTTATATGTCAGAGTGAGGGGTGTACATGTGTGTGAGTGTGTGGAGGGAGTGGGTATGTGTGGTTGTATGGCGGTATTGGTGTTATATATGTGTATCAGTGTGTTTATGTGTTATGGGTGTATGGGGTATGTGAGTGTGTGTACATGTGTGCGTGTTGACTGCCCCCGGCCCTCTCAGAGGACTGTGGTTGGGCTCTTAGGCTGCCTTTTTCCTTCCTCCCCCCCTCCCCCCACCCAATTTCTCAATACCCATCGGAAGCCAACTCCCGACCACATGGGACCGCTTTCAGCGGTGCCCATTCAGTGCTGCAGATTTGCAGCCTTCAGCACACAAATGCGACTGAAAACTCCCCCAAAACAACAGACCCTACATTAAGACTTACTACAACTTTACCAAATGAATATGGAAGATAACTTCTGCTTGCATTCTAAATACAGTATAACCCCTTTAAACCAAACTTGAAGGGACCCTAGAAATTTGTTTGGATTAACTGATCATTGGTTTAAGCGAGCTTTGGCTTTGACTTTGACTTTGAGTAAGCGTATATTGCACATGTAATATACAATGCATATGTCTCACCCCATTAAACCAAGCTAGGTTAAACCAAACAATCGGTTAATCCAAACTTTTTTCGGCGGCCCGGCAAAATACCACCATTTATCATATAAAAAAGTCAGTGGGGTCTCAGATGACCTTAAAACCACATGAAAGTTTGGTTTAACCATACCGGAGTGGCCTGGGGTCCGATAATTTTGTTTGGCTTAACTGATAATTTGGATTAACCGACTTTGGTTTATCCAACTTTTTTTATATGATAAATAGTAGTATTTTCCCGGGCCGCCGAAAAAGGTTTGGTTAACCGATCGTTTGGTTTAACCGAGCTTGGTTTAATGGGGTTGTTCTGTACCATGTAAATACTCACTTTGTTGTTGTTGTACATTAGTTGTTTAAGCAGGGGAAATTTCAATCGCGGACGATTGGTCTTCCTCATTCCACTGCTCCTTTCCCTATCCTAACAATGCCGAGTGCCTGGCTAGGAAGCAACAAGTATCAATTTTTAAGTCATCGGTTTGACTCGTCCAGGGTTCCAACCAACACGGGAGAAGGACGCTCTGCTTCATTCGGCCATCCCGTCTGGTTACATACAAATGCAAATAGAATTGGTGTGTATTATTTTGCTGTGTATTTTTTGGTTAGATTGTGTTGCCTACAAAGGTTTGACTCGACCAGGGTTCGAACCCATGATCCCCCGCTCTACCAACATGGGAGATGGATGCTCTAACTCATTCGGCCATCCCATCTAGTTACTATTACTTTGATCTGACTAATATTGATCTAGTCATGTGACACTACTGTTTACATTTTGCAGTTTACAGAATTTCAACGTTTTATACGCTACAAATTGTGTATTCAACAATTATTGTATACCTTACTCTATATACCTTTTTGTATGTAATTAATCCTGAATTGAAAAATGCCTGGGAGACCAGTGCTTTGGCACTGACAAAAGACTTATTCAGCAGAAAAAACATATTCAGCACACAAAAAACACCCGCCCTCTGGTGGCAGTGGGAAGAACAAGGTAGCAGCCCCACTACGCATACCCCATTTAACAGGTCCATAGGGATATCAAATTACATATATATCCCGCTGACCTAATTACAGTCTGATTAGTTATACTCACATAGCACTTTCGTATTTTCCTTGATGCGCGACAAGGAAGGACGAGGAAGCGTGTGTGGATAAAAGGCATTTTATTCAGAAATGCCGAGATAAACATGGATAAATTAGCAGTCATCAAGCTTGAGTATCAGAGAGCAATGTAATGTGGAATATATGAGGCATCAGCATGGAACAATGACATATATGAGGTATCAGCATGGAAATAGGTAAATGTCAATAAGAGTAATGTCTAATAGTTGGGTCCGGGAGGTGGATCCGAGGAGCCCTCCACCCTATGATGGAGAGTTGGTGTATAGGGATGGTGGGTGGGGAAAAAGGAGTGGAGGAGTAGAGTGTCTGGAGGCAGGAGGGCGAGTGGCCTGAGGCGGCCTCGTGGCTGGTTTTAAGGGCGGGAAGCGCAGGAGATTAGGTAATGGCCAACGGCTGGAGGAAGAGGGGGGGGGGGTCCTCCGTCGCCTCGCATCAACCGCAATGCGAGCATTACGACCAAAGCTGCATAGTCCGATGAAGCATCAAATTTTCAAAACCAAAATAATTATGTAGATTTGACTCTACATATCTAACTTAGATATTAATGCACATATTAAGCATTTATTGCTACATAGAAGGGAAGACTGAGAAAATTTGATAGAACCTGTTACTGTTGAAGCCCATGGGGTCAGAGTTTTGGCGTGCTTGCCAAAACTAAGTTTACATGTTTGAATTTCAAATATCTCAAAACTTTCCATTTAAAATCAAGGTTACATTAACCTGAAATAACGTAGATTATAACGATCAATTTAATATATTTATCTCAGAAAAATGACCAAAGCGCAAAACCATCGGACTATGCAACTTTAAAGTTGCATACTTTTGAGTTGTTGCTATTTTCTGAGATAAAATACATTAGGTTAATCGTTGTGATCTACTTCACTTTAGTTTGAAGTGACTTTTAAATGGCCAACTTTGGAGTGAAAAGATGTGAAATTAATTTTCACATGCGTGTTAAAGGTACATAGTTTGATGCTTTTGAGTTTCTGCTATTTTCTGGGATAAATATTTTATACTAATCGTTATAATCTACTTTACCGTAGTTTGAAGTAACTTTAATTTTAAATGGCTAAATTTGGAGATATTTTACATCAAAACATGCCAAAATAATTTTGGCAAGCACGCAAAAACTGTTATACCAGACTTTGGTAGTAACGGTTTCTATTAATTGACTTATTATGCCCTTCTATGCAGCAACAAATGGTTAATAAGTGAATCAGTGTCTAAGTTGAATATGTAGAATCAAATCTAGATCAATGTTTTGGTTTTGACAATTTTATGTTTTCATCGGACTATGCAGCTTTAAAAGTTATGACACCAAAGGCTTCAGTGGTAACATACACAGTTACATTGACTCAGTAGCTATTCCAACAAATACCTGAAGCTACATAGTCTTGTAAAATATTCCCATTTAATGCATTGGTGGGGGCATGCAAATGTTCTATTACTGATCGGGTATATGTGACCAGGGCCGTGTTCAGGGTCCGTCTCAGAGGTGCCTCGGAGGCGCCCGCGACATCACGCTAGTCTGAACCACAAAGGCAGATTCTTGTCTCGAAAATGGCCGCCCCCATAGGCGGCGGCCATTTGCAATTGAAATGCTGTGCTCTGATTAGATGAAACCACTGCATGCGGCAGCCATTTTCGAGGTGCTTTTTGTCTCCTATCTGAAAAGGGAGGCGTCGCCGAGACGTCGCCGAGATGGACCCTGAATGCAAATAGACCAAAGAGCATCGCCGAGACGTCGCCGAGGCACCTCTGAGACGGACCCTGAATGCGGCCCAGGTGCATGTATGTGTATATGTAGGTGATGGTGGTGCCTGAGTGAGATGTAAATAGACATAGTGGTGCTGGCAGGGCTGTGTGTAAGAGGCACTCAGAGCCTACCCCCTCCCCACCCTCTGCTAGGTAGGATCACCACACTCAGGCTCAAGGCAGGTGGTGGCCAGGGGAGCCACACAGCTTGGTGGTGGTGGGCAGATCACTGGTAACCATGGGGACCAAGAATGCTGGATCCCTATTGGTAGAGCTAAGAATGCTTGTTTCCCATTGGGGGAATAGGGTGGGGTGATATTCTACACTGAATCCATGTACCATATAAATAATAAACCAGAGGGCTTGACTCTCTCTTCTTTCACACATTATACTCTTCCTTTCTCTTTGTCTGTATTGATTTCACTTTAGCCTGCCTAAACAACCACAGATTCCAGCTGTAGACTTGACATACTGGTGACCACAACATGTGGTAAATCTATTAGTTGGAGGAAGGATTCAACTTTACTTATGGAGACCTAGTCTTTACAGTCTGATGAAAAATCTAATTTTCTAAAAAAAAAAAAAACTTATCTAGATTTCATTGTACATACCTAACTTAGATACTGATGCACTTATTAAACATTTGTCACCACATAGAAGGGAGTACTGCAGCAATTCAATAGAACCTACTTCTGCAGAAACCTATGGTGTCAGAATTTTGGCGTGCTTACCAAAATGTATGTTGCATGTTTTCACTTCAAATATCTCCAAAGTTAGCGATTTATAATAAAAGATACTTCAAACTAAAGTAAGGTAGATTCTAATTGTACATGTTATAATTAACATGGGTAATTCGGACACAGAGACTGGACAGCCGACAACATTCACGAAAACAACACTGTGGCACCACTTCCTGGCTCCAGCCGGAACTAACTGCGACTCCCAGCGGCCACCGCTGCTATAGTGGCGCCATCTGAAGAAACCTCTCTCCTTACCCATTCACACGTTAGATGGCCAAACCATATCAAATTCCCAACCATTTCGGTCACGTGACCTAAATGCCTTTTAAAATCCCCGCAAAACCGTCACAGCCACCGCTCAGCTTTCTTCACCCACCCACCCACACCGCTAGATACAAGTGACTCGATAGGGTTGAGGGTTCGAGTCCAACCCGATTCAAACCAACAGCATGGGTCACGAAGAAGAAGCAGATCGACGGCGGTTCCGGTTCAGTGACTCATATGTATTGCTCTCATGAATTACCTGACTCATTTACACTGTACTGATGATATACCTAATGTTAATTAAAGCCCATTGTACCTAATGCTGTCTCGTGTTATGAATTATGTTTAACCTAATATATAATTCTGTCATGGGGGTGATGAAAATGGGAAATATTGTGCCTAGAGCGGGACTCGAACCCACATCTCTTTGCATTCCGGGCCAGTGTGCTAACCATTACACCACCTAGGCTCCCTGATATCAACACACTCCCCACGCCTACCTGTCTATGTGGTTACTTGCCTGAGAGGTCAGTGCAGACCACTACACTCGTCCCCCTGGAATTGTAAGTCTTGTAATGCTTACAATTACATACATACAGGCAATAACAACCATACAGCGCAAAGCTTGTACAGGATCCTGATCACGGCAACCAGTGTCGTGGGGGTGATGAAAATGGGAAATACTGCGCCTAGAGCAGGACTCGAACCCACATCTCTTTGCATTCCGGGCCAGTGTGCTGACCATTACACCACCTAGGCTCCCTGATATCAACACGATCCCCACACCTACCTGTCTATGTGGTTACTTGCCTGAGAGGTCAGTGCAGACCACTACAATTCCAAGAAAATGAGAGAAACTCAAAACCATAGGACTATGCAGCTTTAATAAGTGCACTGCTATCTAAGTTGGATATGAGGCATCAAATCTAGGTTATGGTTTTGATTTTGACAATTTGATGTTTTCATCAGACTATGCAGCTTTAATGGTGAGATGTTTACTTCTCTCACCGGGCGCAGTGGCCTAATTGCTAGAGCACACCCCCTGCGGAAGATCGGGAGTTCGGTTCCCGGTCGAGTCAAACCAATGACTTTAAAATTGATACTTGTCGCTTCCTAGCCAGACGCTCGGCATTAATAGGATAGGGCAAGGACTGGTTAGCTCAGTGTCAGGATAATGCGACTGAGTGGGATAACGGGTCATGCATGGTGCTGGCAGCCTGATTTCCCAGTGGGGCAGCACTATAAAGTCGCCATGAGCGTGCACTGTCACGAGTCGGTACCTATCATGATATGACTCTAGATGTTTCCAGGACGTAAAACTCCAACAACCAACGAACCAACCAAGATGGCGTGGGATGAAGCTGCATGAATGTTATTATTATTCATTATCACCAGATGGGACGACGTGATGTGCTGAGCACCCACTTTCTGAGTGGCCGGCCGATATGGGACTTGACACCATGGTATAATATGTTGAGTCTCGGCTGTCAGAGCCCCAAGATACCACTTACTCTTCCCCAGGGGCCATATTCATGTAGTCGTGCCAGGCTTAGCCGGTGCTACACGCTAGCTCTGGGGTAGCTATCCGAGGCTATCGGCGGGTTGGAGAAATAGGTCAAGGCGTATTCACCAATGTCAAAGCCACCGCGGATAGCTAACCGTGAGTTTATTTATAGATTTGGGAATTCCCTCGATTCGACAATATTAATATCGCCGCCTGTGCGACGGCAGCGTTAATATTGCTTCGAATTTATGGTTTATTTGCTGAATTTGTCTGTGTCTCTGTGTCTGTCTCTGTATGTGTCTCTGTCTGTGTCTCTGTCTGTGTCTCTGCGTCTGTGTCTCTGTCTGTGTCTCTGTCTGTGTCTCTGTCTGTGTCTCTGTGTCTGTTTCTGTGTCTCTGTGTCTGTCTGTGTCTGTGTCTGTGTCTCTGTGTCTGTTTCTGTGTCTCTGTGTCTGTCTGTGTCTGTGTCTGTGTCTCTGTGTCTGGGTCTCTGTCTGTGTCTCTGTCTGTGTCTATGTCTGTGTATCTGTGTCTGTTTCTGTGTATCTGTGTATGTCTCTGTATGTGTTTCTGCATGTGTATGTGTCTATGTCTGTGTCTCTCTCTGTGTCTCTGCCTGTGTCTCTGTCTGTGTCGCTGTGTCTGTTTCTGTGTCTCTGTGTCTGTCTCTGTAAGTGTCTCTGTCTGTGTCTCTGTGTATGTGTCTCTGTGTATGTGTGTGTCTCTGTGTGTCTGTGTGTTTGTGTCTGTGTGTCTGTGTGTGTGTACTTGTGTCTCTGTGTGTGTCTCTGTGTATGTGTGTGTCTCTGTGTATCTGTGTGTGTGTCTATGTGTCTCTGTGTGTGTGTATGTGTGTGTGTGTCTCTGTGTCTCAGAGAGAGAGACAGAGGCACAGACACAGACACATACAGACACAGACACAGACAGACGGAGACACACACACAGACACAGACAGAGACCCAGACAGAGACACAGACAGAGACACAGACAGAGGCACAGACACAGAGACACATACAGAGACACAGACAGAGACACAGACACATACAGAGACACATACAGAGACACAGACAGAGACAGAGACACATAGAGACACATACACAGACACATACACAGACACAGACAGAGACACATACATAGACACATACAGAGACACAGACAGAGACACAGACAGAGACACATACAGATACACACACAGAGACACAGACAGAGACAGAGACACATACAGAGACACAGACAGAGACACATACACAGAGACACAGACAGAGACACAGACAGAGACACATACAGAGACACAGACATAGACACAGACGGATACACATACACAGAGACACAGACAGAGACACAGACAGAGACCCAGACAGAGACACATACAGAGACACAGACACAGACAGAGACACATACAGAGACACAATCAGAGACACATACAGAGACACAGACAGAGACACATACACAGAGACACAGACAGAGACACAGACAGAGACACATACAGAGACACATACAGAGACACATACAGATACACAGACAGAGACACAGACAGCGACACAGACAGAGACACAGAGAGAGACACAGAGAGAACGCCTCGTAGTGTGACAGCCCCATAACATTCGTCGATTTGACAATATGCATAACGCCGCCAATGTGGGGGGGGGGGGCATTAATATCGGTTCGAATTTAGGGTTAATTTGATCAAATATCACTTATGGCGTATGTAATTCTGGTAAATATGATAGCATTTAATAGATTGAGAGCCACACACGCACACTAACCGGCGCGTCTAGCAGTTAACCCTGGTTTGAAAATGGGGTAGCTTAGCCTAGGCTACGGTCGGCGGTTAGCGTTGGCACCTCCACATGAATACGGTTTTTCCACCGTTAGCCGTGTGGGGCTACCATAGCCGCGGTTAAGGCCTTGGCACCTCCACATGAATATGGCCCCTGGTGCGTTCTGAAACTGTCTGTCAGTTCACACCTGATGCCCCTCTCCAACAAACTCATAAGAAAGAAAGGGAAGACAAGTCACGCAAGATTGACAGTGAAGAAGCTTTGCTTTATTGGCATCAACTCCTGTTCACCTACTAGCGACCTATCACCCTCACTCCTTACC
Source organism: Branchipolynoe longqiensis (assembly GCA_030323885.1). NCBI lineage: Eukaryota > Metazoa > Annelida > Polychaeta > Phyllodocida > Polynoidae > Branchipolynoe > Branchipolynoe longqiensis. The sequence goes on along the minus strand of CM059196.1, from coordinate 12,087,785 downwards.
TACTGTCCACACAGATCCTCATTACTCTTGTTAGTATGTATAGGAATCAGTGCCTACAGCCCATTGAACCGGAGTCCCATGGTTGTTGCACACAGCTCAGTGCCTTTTGAATAGCTGCTGCTAGTTTGTATATAGAAAGTGGAGCCTCAGACAGAGTGTATTGGTACCCAGACAAGAGAAGAGTGTGTTCCCTTCAAGAGTGAATCAAGAAGTGCCAGTAGCATCATATATATCAGAGTGAGGTCTGTGTGTTAGGTGGTGCAAAGGGTGCAGGTGACTGGGCCTCCCACAGGCAGCCAATCAGACACCCTCTACAGCCTGGGTGGCAATGCCCTAATAGAGGCAGCTGTCACTCAACCCCAGCTGCAGGTGGTGTCCATAATGTATGCAGGATGGCTGGGTGTGTTTGCCCATCAGCTCTGTGGTAACAGGTAGTTGCAGACAGTTACAATAAATATATATTAAAAATATCCTTCCCCTCCACTTGCACCCTTACTGGTGCATAGAGGGAAGATTTCACCAAACATTAACTGCCTCTTACATAGGAACATCTTGTCATAATCTCGGGCACAATGTGTTATGATATTTTCCACATAGTCTCATATGTCACACAGCGAGTGGGGCACCCATTGCTTCTCTGTTACATAACCTTGGTCCCCTACTCCGTCGCCCGGGAATAGTAATGCTCTCTGCCAATATATAATTCCCAACCGAAAATCCGTATATTTTTACAATGGCATTCAAACCCCGGTCGAGTTAAACGAATGACTTTACTACTTGTCGAATGGATGAAATTTATACTTGTCGCTTCTAACTCATAGCCAAGTGCTCGGCATTATTATGATAGGGTAAGAACTACTTGGCTCAGTGTCAGGATAATGTGACTGAGTGGGATATTAGGTCATGGTACTTGCATTTTAAATGGGTACCTTTAGAAATACATAGGCATATCAATGATAAATGTGTACGTGTGAATTTGACCTAGAAACAAGTGTTTCCGGTAGAAAGATCAGAGGGCCAGGGGTCTATCATTTAATATATATCTATAAATATTAGAACCCGCCAGTTAAAGCTGCATGGCCCGATGGAAACTTCAAATTTTCAAAACCAAAACAATTATCTAGATTTGGTTCTAACTATCTAACTTAGATACTGGTGCAGTTATTAAACAGTTGTCATCACATAGAAGGGAATACTGTGTAAATTCAATAGAACCTGTTTCTGCAGAAGCCTATGATGGTAGAGTTTTGGCAAGCTTGTCAAAATTAATTCATGACGTTTGGATTTCAAATATCTCAAAAGTTAGCCAAATAAAATAATAGTTACTTCAAAGTAAAGTAATGGAGCTTATACCCAGATAGCACACAGCCATCGGCCCGACGGTGGCCCGACGGCAGCCTCTCCATCGGGCCAATGGTGGAAATCGTCGTCGGGCCGACGTTGTTTTGTCCAACCTCCCGCCGTCGGCTCGACGGTGGCTGCCGCCGACGGCTCGACGGCGGCTGCCGTCGGGACTACGGCGGCAGCTGCCATCGAGCCGACGGCGGGAGGTTGGACAAAACAACGTCGGCCCGACGGCGGCTGCCGCCGTAGGCCCGACACAATATATTTATTCAAAATAAATAGAAAACCTTATAAATTTAATAGAATCTTTTTGGTAAACATGTTTTCTGTATGTGTACCAAGCGATTTGTTTCTACAGAAAAAGTGAAATACAGAAAAAGTGAAATATCTCTACAACCACACCACGTAGAAACACATCGCTTGGTACACATATAGACAACATCGGTACCAAAAAGATTATATTAAATTTATAAGGTTAGGGTTCTTGGTATCTATTAATTTTGAATAAAACTAATATTTTACACCTGTACGTATTGACACTATAGTGACAGTGTCTTCTCGGAAAAACCAAGATGGCGGTCCTTCGTCAACATACCGTACCGGGTAGTTCAAATCGTATTAACACGAATAATTCCTTTAATACATCGTAATAAATTACAAAACTTTTACAAAATAATCTAACCATATTAATAAACAAACCTGTTAAATAATTCCTTAAAATTCCTCCGATTTCTGAAGTTATTTGTTGAAAAAGAACGCTGCTCAACGATCGCACGTGTGCCGATGGCGACTTGAGCTGGAAAACATATTTAACGAACTGCGCATGCGCGGATCAACACCGTCGGCCCGACGGTGGCTCGACGGTGGCTCGAATGTGAAAAATCAATCCAAACCAGCGGCGGGCTTCCGCCGTCGGCCCGACGGTGTCTCGAATGTGGAAAATCAATGCAAACCAGCGGCGGGCCGCCTTCGTCAACATTCCGTATCGGGTAGTTCAAATCGTATTAACACGAATAATCCCATTTATACATCGTAATAAATTACAAAACTTTTACAAAATAATCTAAACATGTTAATAAACAAACCTGTTAAATAATTCCTTAATATTCCCCTGATTTCTGGAGTTATTTGTTGAAAAAGAACGCTTCTCAACGATCACACGTGTGCCGATGGCGACTCGAGCTGGAAGACATATTTAATGAACTGCGCATGCGCATATCAACATGTTGCAAACCAGCGGCGGCCCACCACCGTCGGCACGACGGTGGCCCAACGGTGGCTCAAAAGTGGAAAGGGATTGAAACCTAACGTCGGAAGACCACCGTATGCCCGATGGTGGCCCGATGGTGGCTCGAATGTGGAAAATCAATGCAAACCAGCGGCGGGCTTCCGCCGTCGGCCCGACGGTGGCCCGACGGTGGCTCAAAAGTGGAAAGGGATTGAAACCTAACGTCGGAAGACCACCGTCGGCCCGACGGTGGCCCGACGGTGGAAAGTCGGTGGCGACGGTGCGACCAATAGCCGACGTCGGGCCGACGGCTGTGTGCTATCTGGGTAATGATCAACCTAATATGTTTATCTCAGAAAATGAGAGAAACTCAAAACCATCGGACTATGCAACTTTAAAGTTGCATGGTCCGATGGCAATTGAATTTTTGTCTTATTTTTTTTAGATAAATATATCAAATTGATCGTTACGAGCTACCAATCTTTAGTCCGGAGTGATTTTGATTAAAGAGGATTAGTTTTGAAGTAATTTGAGCTGAAAGAACCAAAAATAATTTCGACAAGCTTGTCAAAAGTCCTGTGGCTATGACCCAGATGGTCATCTCGTGGTGACCACATGCTGTGAGATGACCCTGCACAGTAGGCCAACTTGGATGGGGGAGAGGCTAATGAGGTCACGAGATTGGCCTAGTTGGTTAATGGCCTCCCTGCATAATGGGTGTTTCAAAGTCAGTGTCTAAAGGGGTGAGCTTATAAATTCACTGGTTATTCTGTATATGCTGTCCCAAATCATTAGCTAATACGTCAGTCTCTAAGTTGGATATTTAGGATCAAATGTAAGTAGTTGTTTTAATTTTGACAAAATTATATTTCATCGGACCATGCAACTTTAAGCTGGAAAGTAACCGAATAGAGTGGTTCCAGATTCTGCCGATAGATGTCACTAGCATAACTGGTGGGGTGTAATACATGAAGAGAGCGGCAGTGAAATTCCAGAAGAAAAATACAATATAGTTGTCTTTTTTATATATATATATATATAATTATATTACAAGGATAAGAGCTTGAATCCTGTTGCAATATAAATATCTGAATATAATCAGGCATTTTAGAATTGTGTCATGCATTCTTTTACGGAGATATAGCATGTGAAATCATAGGCAATCGGTGAATGTACGCTAATAGACTGGTTCCAGATTCTGCTGATAGATATCACTAGTTTAACTGGTGGGGGTCTATTACAGGCTCTTACGTAGTATGCATTTAGCTTCCCTTTACCACACTTTCCCTTTACTTTCCCTTTACTTTCCCTTTAATCAGTGAAATCTTTATTGACCAAGCCCTTATTTGTTATGCCAAAATACCAGCTGAAGCCTATCGCTGTCTTCTTTTGTTAGTGTGTGCCATTTTACATGTTTGTAAAGATACTATAAAGTATCCATGAGTGTAGACTATCAGTATCACAAGTCGTACCCGTCCTGATATGACCATACATGTTGCTAGAATGAAAAACCCCAACACACAAACAAACTATGCTGAGCAGGACTATAATTTAGTATAAAGTATCCATGAGTGTAGACTATCACAAGTCGGTACCCGACACCAACAAACAAACAAACTCTGCTGGGCAGCACTATAATTTAGTATAAAGTATCCATGAGTGTAGACTATCACAAGTCGGTACCCGACACCAACAAACAAACAAACTCTGCTGGGCAGCACTATAATTTATATAAAGTATCCATGAGTGTAGCCTAGCGTAAGTCGGTAACAGCCCCCAACAAACAAACAAACTCTACTGGGCAGCACTATAATTTAGTATAAAGTATCCATGAGTGTAGACTATCACAAGTCGGTGCCCACCACCAACAAACAAACAAACAAACACTGCTGAACAGCACTATAATTTATATAAAGAATCCATGAGTGTAGACTATCACAAGTCGGTACCCGCCCCTAACAAACAAACAAATGAACTCTGCTGGGCAGCACTATAATTTACTATAAAGAATCCATGAGTGTAGACTATCACAAGTCGGTACCCGCCCCCAACAAACAAACAAACAAACTATGCTGGGCAGCACTATAATTTAGTATAAAGTATCCATGAGTGTAGACTATCACAAGTCGGTACCCACCACCAACAAACAAACAAACACTGCTGAGCAGCACTATAATTTATATAAAGTATCCATGAGTGTAGCCTAGCGTAAGTCGGTACCCACCACCAACAAACTAACAAACTATGCTGGGCAGCACTATAATTTAGTATAAAGTATCCATGAGTGTAGCCTAGCGTAAGTCGGTATCGCCACCAACAAACAAACAAACTCTGCTGAGAAGCACTATAATTTAATATAAAGAATCCATGAGTGTAGCCTAGCGTAAGTCGGTATCGCCACCAACAAACAAACAAACTCTGCTGAGCAGCACTATAATTTATATAAAGAATCCATGAGTGTAGACTATCACAAGTCGGTATCGCCACCAACAAACAAACAAACTCTGCTGAGAAGCACTATAATTTATATAAAGTATCCATGAGTGTAGACTATCACAAGTCGGTACCCACCACCAACAAACTAACAAACTCTGCTGAGCAGCACTATAATTTATATAAAGTATCCATGAGTGTAGACTATCACAAGTCGGTATCGCCACCAACAAACAAACAAACTCTGCTGAGAAGCACTATAATTTATATAAAGTATCCATGAGTGTAGACTATCACAAGTCGGTACCCACCACCAACAAACTAACAAACTCTGCTGAGCAGCACTATAATTTATATAAAGTATCCATGAGTGTAGACTATCACAAGTCGGTACCCGCCCCCAACAAACCAACAAACACTGCTGGGCAGCACTATAATTTAGTATAAAGTATCCATGAGTGTAGACTATCACAAGTCGGTACCCGCCACCAACAAACTAACAAACTCTGCTGAGCAGCACTATAATTTATATAAAGTATCCATGAGTGTAGACTATCACAAGTCGGTACCCGCCCCCAACAAACCAACAAACACTGCTGGGCAGCACTATAATTTAGTATAAAGTATCCATGAGTGTAGACTATCACAAGTCGGTACCCGCCACCAACAAACTAACAAACTATGCTGAGCAGCACTATAATTTAGTATAAAGTATCCATGAGTGTTGACTATCACAAGTCGGTATCGCCACCAACAAACAAACAAACTAACAAACTCTGCTGTTTGACCCTTCTCAGATTTGAAGCAGACGACATTTAGCGCCAGCAACGCGGCAAGTCACTGAAGCTGGTGCGGGTGTAGGACGTTCAAAACACTACCCCGTTCAGAACACTACGGTAGTGTTTTGAACCTAGGTTCAAAACACATGTTTTGAGCTTAGGTTCAAAACACTACTGTTAAGTTCAAAACACTACCCCTATGTACGTTGAAAACACTACCCAAGTTCAAAACACTCATGACACGGCAGTAGCATGACGTTGTGGTAAAAGTTTGATGCGCCATCCTGATATGACCTTAGATGTTGCTAGGACGTAAAACAACACAAACCAACAGTTTGGCACAACGTGTGGGAATGACCCTCACGCACACTATGTCTGCCTAGCGTTCGCATAACGTTATTCCAGCGACTCTAACGTATCTCGATGCGCCCCATACGTAGCTTTTTGTTTGTTGTTTTTACGTCCTACCCTAATGGTGCTGTCACATTACGACATTTCTTACTGACGTGCCACCAACGCGCAAAATATTTTCAACGCGCTGAGACACGTCCAACTTTTCGCCTTTTTGGGAGAAAATTCCACGGAGCACAGCGTGTTAGTAGCGCGTTAGTAGCGCGCGGCCAACGGGTTTCGAGGCGCGGTGGAACACCCCCCCAAAAAATTGTCTGCGTGACCTACTTCCCTCCCGCATCTGTCGGCGCGTCTCAACGTTCCACCAGCGGGTTATCAGCGTCTTATCGGCGCGCTGTCGGCGTGACGGTAGCGCATCACTAACGGCTTCCGAGATAAGGCGCCAGCGGGTTACCAGCGTGTTATCAGGGTGTCGACAGCGCGTTAATCAGCAACACGTCCAATGCGTCGAGAAACGCTGGAGAAATGCCAATAGCGCACCCACTACCCATTACGCAGAAGTCGATGGAACGTTACCGACGCTTTGATGGAGCGCTCGCAGTTTGGCAAAAAAATCCCAACGTAATTGACGTTGATCAACGTGCTGCCAGCATTACACCAACGTGCTGATAACGTGTGTCGACGTGATGCTAACGTGCCCGTAACGCGAAATCAACACGTTGACGCGCGTCAAAAGTTTTGTGCAAGCACAAAAAGATCGACGCGGGCTGACGCACGCTGGCATGCCGCACAGAACGCCGCTGTCACTCAAAGTGTACTGACGTATACCGACGCGTCGGTAACGTGTTCGTAATGCGTCGGCACACGTCGAGGCGCGTTGGTGAGAAACGTCGTAATGTGACAGCACCATTACGTAGCCTAACGTATCCATGAGTGTGCACTGTCACAAGTCGGTGCCCGCCCTAATATGACCTTAGATATTGCTAGGACATAAAACAACAATCAACAGCAACAACAACAACCCCTACTGCTCCACCTTACTGCATACTGCATCACGCTACTACAAATGAAACTGAATATGCAGCATTTATAACATATTTTTTAGAGTAGTGTTTTGAACTTAGGGGTAGTGTTTTGAACTTAATGATAGTGTTTTGAGTGTGGCCACAGTAGTGTTTTGAACCTATCTTCAACTAGGTTCAAAACACTATGGGAGTGTTTTGAACCTAGGTTCAAAACACTACTGTAGTGTTTTTGTGGGGTAGTGTTTTGAACTTACTACACCGGCGTGCGGAGACGGAGACGGAGACGGAGGCGGAGATGGAGGCGGAGACGGAGGTGGAGGCGGAGACGGAGACGGAGACGGAGACGGAGGCGGAGACTTACCGTTGGACAGAAGCAGGAACAAGAAAACCATCAGCACGCCGGCTACCAGTGAAGCGCGGGGCCTCCCTGGCTGCAGTCCAGGGGCCGCGTCAGGGGGAGCCGACGAACCGCCGCCCCTGGACCAAGTGGATCCCATATCGATGGGGTGTCCCTGATGACAGTTGTGGTGGGAAGGCGGGAAGGCGGGAAGGCGGGGAGGTTGGAAGTTACTGGCTCAGCACCCGCCGCCCGCTTCCGAGGGAGTGCGGACCGCGACCCTGCAGCGCGCGGCCAGACGCGGGAGGGGGCGGGGGGGGGGGGGAGGAGGGGCGGGAGTGGGAGGAGGCGTGCGCCGAGGGAGGAGGGGGGGGGGGAGAGGGGAGGAGACCGAGGGTTGGTGGGGGGAGGGGAGGAGTGTGCAGATGTGTGTTGAGGTGTATTGTTTGGTTGTTGGAGTTTTACGTCCTGGCAACATCTAAGGTCATATCATGACTGGTATCGACTTGTGACAGTGTGCACTCATGGCGACTTTGATCTGTATAACTTGTAAGTATATGTGTGGGTTGGTTGGTGGAGTTTTATGTCCTAGCAACATATATGGTCATATCAGGAAAGGTACTGACTTGTGACAGTGCGCACTCATGGTGACTTTATAGTGTTCCCCCACTGGGAGACCAGGCCACCAGTACCATGATATCCCACTGTCACATTATCCTGGCAGTGAGCCAACCAGTCTAACGCATAAATAAGTCTATTATAACTATCATATTAATCTATTAAATAAAACTGACTCCAAGGCAAAGAAATATTAACTTTAACGATCAATCTAATGAGTTATTCGTGTCTATTTTAGCGAATTGGCAGCAGCTCAAAAAGGTCAGATTATGAAACTTTAATGAGATGATGCGAAGGGGCATTATTTTCTTTCGTTCATTTTATTTCATTTGTATTTTGTTACCTACATCAAGGGAAGCATCTTCACTTCCCCTACTCAAGACACACCCTTGGTCTGACTTTGTCACTGCTACCGGAAGTACATGCTGGCAACTTCCGGCCCAACTGATCAAGGGGTGTGGTGACCAGGGCCGCGTTCAAGGTACACCTCGAAAGTATTCCGGATGTTGTGCTAGTCTGAACGATTTTAGCTCTCGGGTGCCTCGAAAATGGTGGCCTCCACAGGGTGCAGCCATTTGCAATTGAAAAGAACAGCTCTGATGGGCTGAAACCACTGAATTCTGCAGCCATTTTGGAAGCGCCTTTTGCCTCTTACCTGCAAAGCGAGACGTCTCCGGGTTGACTCCGAGGTGCACCCTGAATGCAAATAGGCCAAAAAGACGTTGCGGAGTCGTCTCCGAGGCATACCCTGAATACTGCCCAGGAGATATAAGTTATCTCTGATATAGCTGCTATGCTGGTTTTTTCAATTATGTTTTCTTAATGAATGTATTTACCCTGCTCATAAAGGATAAGTGTGTTAATACTTGTTTTTACCGCTGGGCAGCACTAGTCAAATTTGATTCAAATCTTTTGAATTTTGTTTTCATAATAATTTGCATATTCTTGCTTCTTGCTTATGGCTTGTAACTGTTTGTAGAATGCAAACAGTCCAAAATCCAGGTTTCACTATACTTGTTGTTAATCCATTAAAACATCATATGCTTTTCTAGGTTACATTATTTTTTTAGTAGTTTCTTAAACATTGATATATTTTCTGCATTTCATGTTGCTGCTGGCAGTATTTTCAAATATTGGCACTCATGTTAGCTACCCTGCGATTATATGCACAGCATTTTGATTTTATCATTGCTAATAATGGACCATTGTTGATTCATCTGCACCTTATTTGTAACCTCCTGTCTTTTTCGGTTCGAGATTTGTTGTATGCATACAAACTTAGGTGATCCTGTTGCTGGTTTGTGAGGATTTCTACTTGTGCTATCTTATGACTGGCGCACACCTCCCGTTTACGACCTAAAACTGCCCGTTTCGCGCATAAGACTGGGTTTTAGTCGTTAGGTGTGCGACCCCTGCGCACACCAGAGCCTTGCGATTCGCGACTTAAAACTCAGTTTTAGGGCTTAAAACTGGAATCTTATAAGATTCGAAAAATGAATTGGCCAGTTTTAGGTCATAAACGGGTCGCGAGTCGCAGTCAGTTTTAGCCTGCGAATCGTAAATGGGAGGTGTGCGCCAGCTATAAATCAGGGCCGCATTCAGGCTCTCTCTCAGAGGCACCTCCGAGATGGCCGTGACGTCATGCTAGTCTGAATGGCAAAAGCAGTTTGTTGTCTCGAAAATGGCCGCCGCCTATGGGGGTGGCCATTTGCAATGGAAGGGTGGGATGGGGTTAGATTTGTTTGCTTTTATGTTGGGGTTTTATATCCAAACAAAATATAAGGTCATATCAGCACAGGCACCGATTTATGACAGTGTGCACTCATGGCATCTTAATAGTCCTGCCCCACTGGGAGACCAGCCCACCAGAATGACCCGATATCCCACTCAGTCACATTATCCTGACACTGAGCCAACCAGTCCTTCCCCCATCCTAATAATCCCCAGCGCCCAGCTATGCAGCAACAAATATCAATTTAGTAAGTCGTTGATTTGACTCGGCCGGGATTCCAACACCCGACCTTCCACGCGGATAGCCTACGCTCTCACTGATTGGGCCACGACACCCGGTAGGATACAGAGTGGAAGGTACTGCATCTATAAATAGAACTGGTTCATGGTGGCCATCATTATGTCTGTGAGTCCACCCTGCCCGGGATTAGGAGCTCCCCTCAAAAGGCACCAATAATACAGACAGGTTGCCAGGTAATAATGGTGGGTTTTCAACAGCGGCGTCCGTACCAGTCGCCTCGTTTTCATTCGTCGCCATGGTGACCGTCGCCAGCGCCACTACCACCCAGCTCCAGGGAATAAGGCAAATGGAAATGAACAAGGAGAAGCCCCTAGCGGCGACAAATGATGGAAGGCCGTGCTGGCGGCGTTCATGTATGGGTTGAGGCAACGGGGAAAACTGTCAGTGCAGATTGGACTAGATATGTCAGCTATATTGGGACACACACACAGACACACGCACATATACACACACAACTGTCAGTGCAGATTGGACTAGATATGTCAGCTGTATCGGGACACACAGACAGACACATATACACACAACTGTCAGTGCAGATTGGACTAGATATGTCATCTGTATCGGGACACACACAGACACACACACATATATACACACAACTATCAGTGCAGATTGGACTAGATATGTCAGCTGTATCGGGACACACACACAGACACACACATGCACACACAACTGCCAGTGCAGATTGGACTAGCTATGTCAGCTATATCGGGACACACACACAGACACACACACATATATACACACAACTATCAGTGCAGATTGGACTAGATATGTCAGCTGTATCGGGGGACACACACAGACACACACACATACACACACAACTGCCAGTGCAGATTGGACTAGATATGTCAGCTGTATCGGGACACACAGACACACACACACATACACACACACCTGTCAGTGCAGATTGGACTAGATGTGTCCGCTGTATCAGGACACACACACATATATACACACATATATACACACAACTGTCAGTGCAGATTGGACTAGATATGTCAGCTCTATCGGGACACACACACATATATACGGACACACATGCACACACTATCCATGCGCACACCCACCACTACCCCCTACCACACCCACACCCAGATGCTCACCAATACCCACACCCACCATCACTTACACACACCACTACCCACACACACCACTACCCACACACACCGCTACCCACACACCCACCACTACCCCTACCACACCCACACCCAGATGCTCACCAATACCATAACCCACCATCATTTACACACACCACTACCCCCACACACCACTACCCACACACACCACTACCCACACACACCACTACCCACACACACCACTACCCACACACACCACTACCCACACACACCACTACCCACACACACCGCTACCCACACACACCACTACCCACACACCGCTACCCACACACCCACCACTACCCCTACCACACCCACACCCAGACGCTCACCAATACCCACACCCACCATCACTTACACACACACCAGTACCCACACACACCGCTACCCAAACACACCACTACCCCCTACCACACCCACACCCAGACGCTCACCAATACCCACACCCACCATCACTTACACACACACCACTACCCACACACACCACTACCCACACACACCACTACCCACACACACCACTACCCACACACACCACTACCCACACACACCACTACCCCCACACACCACTACCCACACACACCACTACCTATATTCAGCACTACCCACACCCACCCACCACTACCTACACACCCATCCACCACTACCCACACATACACCCACCCATCACTACCACACCACTACCCACACACCAGTAACCACACCCACCACTACCCACACCAGTTTGCTGTTTTAGTGTTGCCAGTCAATATGATTACCCGTGGGTTCGAATCCCACGATCGCCAAAACGGGAGACGGACGCTCAACTCATTCGGCCATCCCGTCTGGTCTCACATATATGTAACTAACAAACTGTTCATGACATTATGCCTTACGACCAGAAAACCAATACTCCAATACCTATAAAAGGTGCTATTTGATGAATAAAATTAGCAATACTCCAATATTGATGAAAGGTGCTATTTGTTGAATAGAATTACCAATACTCCAATACCGATAAAAGGCGCTATTCACGAATATAATTATCAATACTCCAATATCAATAAAAGGGGACATTTGACCAATAAAATTACCAATACTCCGATAGCGATAAAAGGTGCTATTTGACCAATAGAATGACCAATACTCCGATACTTATAAAGGATGTTATTTGACCAATAAAATGTCCAATACTCCAATACCGATAAAAGGTGCTATTCGATGAATAAAATGACCAATACTCCAATACCGATAAAAGATGCTATTTGACGAATAAAATTACCAATAATCCAATATCGATAAAAGGTGCTATTTGTCCAATAAAATGACCAATACTCCAATACCGATAAAAGATGCTATTTGATGAATAAAATTACCAATATTCCAATACCGATAAAATGTGCTATTTGACCAATAAAATTACCAATACTCTAATACCGATAAAAAATGCTATTTGATGAATAAAATAACCAATACTCCAATACCAATAAAGGTGCTATTTGACGAATAAAATTACCAATACTCCAATACTGATAAAAGATGCTATTTGACGAATAAAATTACCTATACTGCAATACCAATAAAAGATGTTATTTGACCAATAAAATTAACTATACTCCAATACCGATGAAAGGCCCTATTTGACGAATAAAATTCCCAATACCACGATACCGATAAAAGGTGCTATTTGACGAATAAAATTCCCAATAATCCAATAACGATGAAAGGTGCTATTTGACGAATAAACTTACCAATACTTCAATACCGATGAAAGGCGTTATTTGATGAATAAAATTACCAATACTCCAATACCGATAAAAGATGATATATGTCAATGAAAAAAATAATATTGGAAAATTTAAGAAAAAGAAAACTACATCAAATGGTTATCACGACGATTTGCTTTGAACCCCCCCTCCCACCCCCCCCCCCCCCCCTTCCCCCCTGACGCTTGTCTGGGTGTTAAGCAGCATATTGAAGCGCGGGAGATTGGACATATTAATTGTGGTGGGTGAGAAAGGAAATGATGTCAGCCATCTTGTTAGCCTCAAACCGGAAGTGCTTAACGCGGTATGCAGCAGCGCCACAGACGGCCACTAATTAAACAAGATCCCCCCCCCCCCCAACCGTGTGTGAAGTGTATAGGGGAGACGGGGTGGGGGAGGGGGTGGGATTATGGGAGAGGGGAGTGGGAGGTGGAGGGAAGGAAAGTGGAGAGGGAAGGTGGAGGGAGAGGGGCAGAGGGGAGAGGGAGGTGGATGGAGTGGAGAGTGGAGAGAGGAGGGGGAGCTGGGGGAGGGGGAGTGGAGAGGGGAGGGAGGGGGGAGTGGGAGCGGGGAGGGAGAGGTGGAGGGAGGGGAGTGGAGAGGGGAGGGGGAGGTGGAGGGAGAGGGTAGAGGGGAGGGGGAAGTGAACGGAGGGGGAGTGGAGAGTGGAGGGAGGGGGTGGAGAGGGGAGGGAGAGGGGGAGGGAGGGGAGGGGGTGGTGGGAGGGAGAGGTGGAGGGAGGGGAGGGGAGGGTGGAGGGAGAGGGGTAGAGGGGAGGGGAAGTGGACGGAGGGGTAGTGGAGGGGGGAGGGAGAGGTGGAGGGAGGGGGGGTGGAGAGGGGAGGGAGAGGTGGAGGGAGGGGAGGGGGAGGTGGAGGGGAGGGTAGAGGGGAGGGGGAAGGGGCGGGGGGGAGTGGGAGAGGGGGGGAAGGGGAGTGGGGAGAGGGGGGAGAGGGGGGGAGGGGGGGGAGTGGGAGGGGAGGGAGGGGAGGGAGGGGGGGAGGGGAGGGGGGGGGGGGAGGGGGGGGAGGGGGAGTGGAGAGGGGAGGGAGAGGTGGAGGGAGGGGAGGGGGAGGTGGAGGGAGAGGGGTAGAGGGGAGGGGGAAGTGGACGGAAGGGGTAGTGGAGAGGGGAGGGGGAGGTGGGGTGGAGAGGGGACGGAGTGGAGAGGGGAACTAGGAAGTGGTACTGATGAGAGGGAGGGGGAGGGGAAATGGTAGTGGAGAGGGGAGGGGGAGAGGGACGGCAAGGGGGAGGTGGAGTGGGAGGGAGAGTGGGAGGGGGAGATGGGTAATGGCTGTGGGAGGGAAAATAGAGGGGGAAGGGAAGGGGAAGGTGGAGAGGGATGGGGAGTGAGAGGGGAGAGGAGGGGGAGATGAAGTTGGAGGGTGAGTGTGGGCGGGGAGGGGGTGGGGAGGGTTGGTGGTTGGAGGTTTACATCCTGGCAACATCGTATCAGGATGACATTATCGGGTAGTTATTATTCTTTGGCTGAAGAAGTGCATCCGAAGTTCCAGGTGTCGGATCGCCAGATATATGGCGGCCCCGATACTACTGACAGAAATGAGTAACACCAAAATCTATGTGAGGAATGTACTCGCCATGGCAGCACATGCCTGGAATAAGAAAAACACAAAACAATGGGCAATCCGTAACCTTGACCACTACTAAAAACTACTAAAGAAAGAAACTACTTCCCAACAGAACAAAAATCACACCTTCCCCTGAGTGCAGTCACTGCTTGCTGTGCAATAGCGCAAAAAGCCAAAGACAGGCCAGAAAAATGGTAGATACGGAAAAAAATGGACACTAGCCCCCCCCCTAAGTGCTAAGGACCTGACAGAAACCATCACCACATGGTGGTCCACCTGGGTATGTGTAATGGCACAAACCAACACAGAAATGGACAGGCCACGGTCATGCATCTGATCCACCCTGAAATGCAAAATAGCTAAGCAAACAACACAGCCATCCTACCTAGTCGCAGTCCTGAAGAGTTTGGGTGTGTTCTGGTGCATCGGTGCATTATCTAAGGGCAGGACTTGGGTGAAAGGGGGTTGCAACAAACCAATATGGGATGGGATCCGCTCCCGCAAGCCTACATGACACCCAAGTAGATGTACATAGTAGGCTAAAGTATCATACTCAATCTAGACAAAAATTCTGGAAAAAATACAGGATACCAGGCCACCAGCACCATGACCCAACATCCAACTCAATCACATTATCCTGAGGCTGAACCAACCAGTCCTTGCCCTATCCTAATAATGCCAAGTGCCAGGCCCTGGAGCGACAAGTATCAATGTTGTAAGTCCTTGTTCATGACCTTCTGCATGCGAAGCTTGCACTCTACCAATTCAGCCACCGTGTCCGGTTGGGGGAGGGTGAGGATTTGGGGAGGGGTACTCTATCTTGGGGAGGGGTGTGTGTGGAGTGCACTATCTAAATCCTGTCCTTAGATAGTGCACTGGTGTGCGAGAACACACCTGGACTCTTCAGGATTGCGACTAGGTGGGATGGCTGTGTTGCTTGCTTAGCCATTTTGCATTTCAGGGTGGATCAGATGCATTACTGTGGCCTGTACATTTCTGTGTTGGTTTGTGCCATTACAAATACCCAAGTAAACTGTGCATTGTGGTGATGGTTTCTCTGATGTCCTTAGTGCTTAGGGGGGGGGGGGCTAGTGTCATTTTTTCTTTTCTTCGTATCTACTGTTTTTCTGGCCTGTCTTTTGCTTTTTGTGCTATTGCACAGCAAGCAGTGACTTCTCAGGGGCAGGTGTGATTTTTGTTCTGTTGGGAAGTATTTTGTTTCTTTAGTAGCTGTAGGGGGGAGGGTATGTGGTAGTGAAATCGAGTGTAGGGAGGTGTGTAATAATCTGTGTAGGGAGGTGTGTAATAATATGTGTAGGGAGGTGTGTAATAATGTGTGTAGGGAGGTGTGTAGTAATGTGTGTAGGGAGGTGTGGAATGGTGTTTACAGTGGTGTGTAAGCAGGTGCTTACACGTGTGTAGATATATATGTGCACGTGTGAAGAGAGGTGTGTGTAATATAGGTGTGTAGAGATGTGTGTGTAGAGATGTGTGTAAATACATGTGTGGGTAGATAAATGTGTGAAGAGATGTGTAGAGAGGTGTGTAAGTATATGTGTGTAGAGAGATGTGTAGATAGGTGTCTGTAAAGAGATGTGTGTAGAGATGTGCGTAGAGGGGTGTGTAGAGAGATGTATAGCGATGTGTGTGTAGATATGTGTGTGTAGATATGTGTGTGTGTGGATATGAATGTGTGTAGAGACATGTGTAGATATGAGTGCGTAGATATGTGTGTGTGGATATGAATGTGTGTAGAGACATGTGTAGATATGAGTGTGTGTAGAGATGTGTGTGCAGAGATGTGTCAGTAGATATGAGTGTGTGTATATATGAGTGTGGATAGAGAGGTGTGTGTGTGTTGGTGTGTGCCCTGATTCCCCCCCTACCTCATCACGTGACTGGTGATGACAGATGTCAGCTAATCTCCCCCGGGGGACTGTGGATAATCCACATGGCATTAGCATTATCAACTGATTAACCCACTTAGCGCTCCATATGGATGTGATATATCTTACAAGCGCTTTAAAAAAGACAAATTAAAGATCTCTATCGTAGCCAATCGCAATATCCTGCATAGAACAGTGGAGAGACATTTGTAAGGCCAACATTCTTTTTTTTAAATTGGTTAACTAGCGGTATTTTACATGCTAGAATTTTTATAGGAAATAGAACCCTAACTTGTGTGTGTGGAGGCCGGAAAGCACTAATGTATGATATTACTCAAGTGATGATCTGCTTACTATATCTGCTTACTCTATCAGTTCCAAGAAATAGTAACCCAACAGAAATTAAGTGTGGTGAAGTTTAGTAGGGGGTGGGTGGCTGGCTCCTCCAGCTGTGCTGTCTCCAGGTCATCTGCCTGCCATACCCCCTGCCCAGCTCTTTTATTCAGATGAAACACATTCAAAATATAGGTACACAGTTGCTGGGAGTCTTCTCAGTCAGAGACAGTAACATGGCATTTCATTGGCTGAACTCCTTCAGTTCAGTCAGTGGTGAGGAGAGGCAGGGTGGGAGTGTCAGGTCAGTTGCTGTCTGTTTGGTTAAAGCACTGCATGTTGGTGATGACATTGCGCCCAACTAGTTGTGTCAGCTCAGTTGCTGTCTGTTTCGTTAAAGCGCTGCATGTTGGTGATGACATTGTGCCTGACTAGTCATGTCAGCTCAGTTGCTGTCTGTTTGGTTAAAGCACTGCATGTTGGTGATGACATTGCGCCTGACTAGTCGTGTCAGCTCAGTTGCTGTCTGTTTGGTTAAAGCACTGCATGTCAGTGATGACATTGCGCCTGACTAATCATGACAGCTCAGTTGCTGTCTGCTTGGTTAAAGCATTGCATCATGGGTGATGACATTGATGTCTGGATTGGTCGCAATGGTTTTCCGTTCCAACCAGTGGTCCACAACTGGTTCATCAAAGGCTGTGGTATGTGCTGTCCTGTCTGGGAAAGTGCTTATAAAAGACCCCTTGCTGATTATCGGAAGGGAGTAGCCTATGTGGCAGCAGCGGAACTCGTCCAGAGAAATATGTCAGAATGACCATGTTTGACATCCAATAGCCAACAATAAAAATCAATGCGCTCTAGAGACATCGTTAAATAAAACAAGCTTTACTTTGATCGCGAAGTTGGCATTGCATTTGATTTAAAGGAAATGACTCACACTTCCCGCCCCGCTAAATGACTCATGGATGGACGGACAGTTTTCCCTCCGTCTGCCCAAGTTGTGGTAGTAGTGGCAGACTTCATGCTGCTGTATATAATTATAAGCCGTCCAACGATTAGCTATTGGCACTTCTTGGCGAGCCAGCACTGCGCCCATCCTGCAATACCGCGTCTGTTATTTATACTTACATGGGGAGTCATTCTTCATCAAATTATGTATCATAGTCCGATGCTTTGAGTCATTTTCTGAGATAAATATATTAGGTTGATCGCTATAATCTACCTTACTTTAATTTGAAGTAACTTATATTTTAACCGGCTACTTTTGAGATATTTTAAGTGGAAACATGCCAAATTAATTTGAGCAAGCACGTCAAAACTTATAGGCTTCTCTGCTGACAGATTCTATTGATTTGACTATTTATTCAATTCTATGGAGCAACAAATGTTTAATAAGTGCGCCAGCATCTAAGCACTGCAGAATCAAATCTAGAGAATTGTTTTGGTTTTGAAAAATGTATGTTTTCATCGGACTATGCAGCTTAAACCATTTACACTACTTCAGCTGACATGAAGACAACAACAACATAACTCTTCAATTCGTTTATTTACTCCGATTGGTATTTGGGTGATTCCCTAAAACTGGGCACTAAAGTGTGACATGGAAACCAAAAGTAACAACCATTCAAATAATATCAAAAAGCATTCCAAATAATAACATTAATTTTTTTGACTAAATGTATTTTATTCAACGAATAATGTCTTTTGTCAGTGCCAGAGCACTGGTCTTCCGGCTGTTCATTACAATTTGTTGGTACATAAATGGCAATATCATTTGCAATAATAACCATATGAAAAACCTGTTCGATAATAGAAACATAATATAAATTGACTATTCGTTGTAATAGTAACTGCATACAATTCCAGTTCAACATATGTATTATGCACTTGGTGAGCATGCATCAATAAATGTACAAGATGATTCTAGAATTGTCTTTAAACATTTCTTTCTTCCTTTGCTTTCTCTCTTCTTTTTTTTCTTCAAAAAGATATCTTATCTCCAATACACATATATATAGTATATTGTAAATATGCAAATTAGTGGATCCAATCACCATGTTCATATGAAGGTTTGCATGTTGTGCATATGTCAGAGTTGAAAAAAACCTATTTCACTTTTTGATTTTGATGTTATACAAATTGAATATTACGTTAATATCACTTGTATAACATGGAAATCAAAGACACATGCAGAACATCATTTTAACGTACACAACAAAATCAAACAAGATTTTATTGATTGCAGTCAAGTAAAAAATATTACGTCTTACAAGAAAAAGGTTGAAAAAAGCTTTT
This sequence comes from Branchipolynoe longqiensis, assembly GCA_030323885.1. Taxonomy (NCBI): domain Eukaryota; kingdom Metazoa; phylum Annelida; class Polychaeta; order Phyllodocida; family Polynoidae; genus Branchipolynoe; species Branchipolynoe longqiensis. Next base: position 12,068,669 of record CM059196.1, on the reverse strand, counting down.
AAAAAGTTTGAAGACATGCATGGTACCGATATGTAAATCTTCGCATTTTCACACAATTATACAATTATATTTTTTATATCTTTTGTGGAATGGCATACATATATATGTAGCATTGATAACATACTTAATACATACAGGCAAATATAATTATTTAACTTGCAATCAATAAAAGAGAGAATTAATTATCAGCATCGTAATGTGGAAACCAAATATGTGGTGCTCAGTTTGAAAGAAAAACCCATTTCCTAGTCAAAGATCAATAACCATATAACCATAGAACCTGATTTTAGATCCAGGCTTGCTCATGGCATAAGTTCCATTTCTATAACAAGTTTGTTTGTTTGTTGTTGTTTTACGTCCTAGCAACATCTAAGGTCATATCAGGACGGCATTTCTATAACAATGATGTGTCAGTCATATTAATGCACACCTTTATTAACACTCCAACGACAGGAAGGATGTAAATGATACAGGTTAATTGTTGGAGTTTTACGTCCTGGCAACATCTAAGGTCATATCATGACGGATACCGACTTGAGACAGTGCGCACTCACGTCGCCTTTAGAGTGTGCCCCAGTAGGAAATCTGGCCGCCAGCACCATGACCCGATATCCCACTCAGTCACATTATCCTGACACTGAAGTAAATGATACATGACTGTCTTAAAGTTACATAGTCCGATGGTTTTGAGTTTCAGAACTTTTCTGAGATAAATACATTTGGTTGATCGTTATAATGTACCTCACTTTACCTTGAAGTAACTTTTATCTTAAGTGGCTAACTTTTTGAGATATTTGAAGTGCAACGTACAAAATTAACTTTGGCAAGCTTCCCAAAACTCTGACACCATAGCATTCTGCAGTAACATGATCTATTCAATTGCCTCACTATTCCCTTCTGTGTGGCGACAAATGTTTAATAAGTGCATCAGTATCTAGGCTAGATATATGTAGAATCAAATTTAGGTAATTGTTTTGGTTTTGAAAATTTGGTATTTTCATCGGACTATGCAGCTTTAAACAGGGATGAAAGTCACCTTTGAGAACAACAAAAGTTGAAATTTGACTCCAAGTAACTTTTCCGCGAATCTCTGACAGCAGGAAGCCAATGAGAGGCTTTCGTTTTTTTCCAGTCAAAAATCACTTTGCTAGACCTACCTCTAAGATAATGGCTCATGGCTAACCCAATATGGTTACTCTAAGGTATATATATATTATATATATATATATGCTGTATAAGAATTATACAAGTATAATAACCTGGAATATCCCTCATTTCTCCCATCACTCACTCAGCTCCATGGACTGATGGAGTCTGTCCTAGTCATCTACTGCTCTAGCCTCCCCAACACCAGCTCCGATGGTGGCGCCACCACCCCTGCACGCTGTAACCTCCATTCACTGTACGGCTGAAAATTATATATGTATATACAGTAAAATCTCCCTAACCGACTACCTCCACAGATCAACCACTCCCCTATATCGATCGCTTCATTTGGGTCCCAATAATACCATTTTAACCATATTCTAACTCACGAAACCGACCACCTCCCTAAATGGACCACTTAGAGTCGGTCCAAAGGTCGGTCGATTTAGAGAGGTTTTACTGTATATATATATACACAAATATTCTTTAGTTGTGAACTTGATAACATCATAGCAGAAACAAACAAACAAACAGACACATGGATGTGTTCTTAAAGTCCTTTTTTGTGTCAATTATTGCTTGCTTCATTAGCATTGTTGGTTTTATGCCTAGTGTGTTCTATTATGGCTTTATTACACTGCAACAACTCGCAACTGAGAAAAAACAGCTCCTTATTAAATTTTATTTTAAACATGGTGACCATATCAGGTCAGGTGACAAGCCACGGAGTCATCAGGTACAGTCCTCAATAAGGTCGGCTGCTGCTGGGTCACCGCTTGTTGGCTGATTACATTTGATTTTAAGATGGTGACCATATCAGGTGAGGTGATAAGCTACGGAGTAATCGGGTACAGATCTCAATAAGGTCGGTTGGCGCTGGGTCATGGCGTGTTGGCTGATTACATTTGATTTTAAGATGGTGACCATCTCAGGTGAGGTGACAAGCTGTGGAGTCATCGGGTACAGTTCTCAATAAGATCGGCTGCCGCTGGGTCATGGTGTGATGGCTGATTACATTTGATTTTAAGATGGTTACCATCTCAGTCATCAGGTTCAGTCTTCAATAAGGTCGGGTGGCGCTTGGTCTCATCAGTCTAACTAGGCAGCGCCAATCATCTTTAACTTCGATAGCAGGATTTCATTCTTGCGGCATTCCTAGAAATGGAGAAGTGGACACCATAAATGTCTTAGTTACATGGTTGGGCATTGGAGTTCGACGTCGTCGCAACATCTAAGGTCATATCAGGATGGGTACCAGTTGGTTGGTTGGTTGTTGGAGATTTATTTTATGGCAACATCTAATGTCATATCAGGTTGGATACCGAGTTGTGACGTGTGCACTCATGGCGACTTTATCGTGCTGCCCCACTGGGAAATCAGGCCGCCAACAAACACCATATCCCGATATCCCACTCAGACACATTATCCTGACACTGAGCTAACCAGTCCTTGCCCTATCCTATTAATGGTGAGCGCCAGGTTAGGAAGTGACAAGTGTCAATTTTATAAGTCATTGGTTTGATTAGACCGGTAACCGAACTCCCCATCTCCCGCACACGAGGCCCATACTATACCGATTCTGTCACAAGTCGGTACCCATCCTGATATGATCTTAGATGTTGCCAGGATATAAAACTCCAACAACCAACCAAACTTAATGAAATTGCCACCCAGTTGTCCTTTGTTCCATGACCATTTTCCCCTCAAAACTTCTCCCCGGCAACACTGGAGTCACTAAATCTTACATCAAACATCAAAACAAAAGACTGCATTAATACTGGTTGCTCAAAACGTGACAAAAAATGGACACCTTTGCAGAGAGCAAACTGAATTTTGTTCATTTGAAACAATTCTCCTTAAAAGTACTCAAATATTTACATCGCCATGAACCCTCAACCAATGTCAGTCCAGGGATGTAAGGCTAGCTGGGGAAGGGGATTTGATTTCACATCGAAACCGACCCTCAACCAATATCAGTCCAAGGATGTAAGGCTAGCTGGGGAAGGGGATTTGATTTCACATCGAAACCGACCCTCAACGGATATCAGTCCAAGGATGTAAGGCTAGCTGGGGAAGGGGATTTGATTTCACATCGAAACCGACCCTCAACCGATATCAGTCCAAGGAGGTAAGGCTAGCTGGGGAAGGGGATTTGATTTCACATCAAAACCGACCCTCAACCAATATCTGTCCATGGATGTAAGGCTAGTTGGGGAATGGAATTTGTTTTCACATCGAAACCGACCCTCAACCCATATCAGTCCAATGATGTAAGGCTATCTGGAGCAGGGAATTTGATTTGAGAGAAGATGACATGCACAAATAGACTTTGACAGAGATTTAGAGGGAGATTGTGAAAAGCCGCTGACCTCCTTGAAGTCCTTGACGGTCTTGAAGTACAGCCGCTGCTTTTCGATGAGGTCCAGGTACTCATCGTTCAGCTGGTCCCTCCGCATCTTCTCGCCTTGTTTGTTCTTCTCCAGCTGTCACAAGCAATCACAATTAATTATCAAACCAATTACATTTCCTGCCTGGTTACTAATTAATTGTCTGACAATTATTCATCCCTAATTATTCACACAATTATTGAAACGCCTAAATAGCGTTGGATAGCGCATTCTCTACAGGGCTGTAGACAGAAAGTTTTTTTTTGCCGTGTCAGAAAAATTCTTTGAACTAGGGGGATATGTGGGTAAGTCTACTCAACTGCCTTCTAAATCTCTACACAACTACCTTCTAAACCTGTACCCATCTAACTTCTAAATCTCTACTCAACTAACTTCTAAATCTCTATGCAACTAACTTCTAAACCCATCTAACTTCTAAATCTCTACTCAACTAACTTCTAGATCTCAACTCAACTAACTTCTAAATCTCAACTCAAATAACTTCTAAATCTCAACTCAAATATCTTCTAAATTGCTACCCAACTGACTTCTAGATCTCTAACCAAATAACTTCTAAATCTCTACCCAAATAACTTCTAAACCTCTACTCAACCAACCACTAAATCTCTACCCCACTAACTTCTAAATCTCAACTCAAATAACTTCTAAATCTCTACCCATCTGCCTTCTAAATCTCTATGCAACTACCTTCTAAACATGTACCCAACTAACTTCTAAATCTCAACTCAAATAACTTCTAAATATATACCCAACTTCCTTCTAAATCTCTACCCAGCTAACTTCTAAATATATACCCGACTTCCTTCTAAATCTCTACCCAGCTAACTTCTAAATATATACCCAACTAAAGTCTAAATCTCTGCCAACTAACTTCTAAATCTCTACCCAATGCCCTTCTAAATCTCTACTCAACTAACTTCTAAATCTCAACTCAAATAACTTCTAAATCTCTACCCAACTGCCTTCTAAATCTCTACGCAACTAACTTCTAAATATATACCCAACTTCCTTCTAAACCTGTACCCATCTAACTTCTAAATCTCAACTCAAATAACTTCTAAATCTCTACCCAACTGCCTTCTAAATCTCTACGCAACTACCTTCTAAATATATACCCAACTTCCTTCTAAATCTCTACCCAGCTAACTTCTAAATCTCCACCCAACTAACTTCTAAATCTCTACCCAATGTCCTTCTAAATCTCTACCCAATGTCCTTCTAAATCTCTACCCAATGTCCTTCTAAATCTCTACTTTGCTAACTTCCAAATCTCTACCCACCCTACATGCACCTACAATAGTGCACCATGAACATGGCCGAGCGTAATCACTCACGCGTGTCCGGTTCTGCTTGATTCCTTCGGTGATGGCCTCAAACTGCTTCAAGAACTGCTCCGTGGCGGCAGGAGATGCCATGGCCCTTGAACAAAAAAACGCCGGCTAAAGCTAAAATTCCATATATATACGCGGTATGCAAATGCGAATGCGACAAAAAATGGAAAAGCGTGTAAAGGCATAGTGGTGTTTCCATATGTCCAGATGCGAATACAAATGCGAATGTGAATGCAGCAAGTGGATCGCTACACGGACCGATCAGTGGGAATGTGAATGCATAGGCGAATGTGAATGTGAATGCGAATGCGAATGCGAATGCGAATGCTGCTACATTTGCCATAGAACAACCAGGAACTTTGACTTTCCTTCACAAATTTGGAGCAAAAAAACAACGAAAATGCCATGGGTTCCTATGCCGCATACACATGTCGCATACCACATGCATGGAATCTTAGCATTAGTAGAGGTTGTGAGGCAGCTTTGTCCACACAGTGCTGCGGTACACACATCACAGGGAGACAGCAGCTCACCCAGGGGCATAACCAGAAATTTAAAAGAAATTGTTAGCCCAAAAATTGTTGGCACCTGCTTCCAGGAAATAGAAAAATTGCGAGGACAAAATATTTAAGAAAGTGTATATAATAAAAGATTTAGCATGGAAACAATATGACACTGAGAGTGAGAGAAATTGTTCGCACGTGTTTATAAATGAATCCAACACCGGACATGAAATAAGAAAACACCTACTTCAGACCAACGGAAAGTGCCTGTAGTTACAGGTTGACCGCTATAGTGGGTTGACTGCTATAGTGGGTTGACTGCTATACTGGGTTGACTGCTATACTGGGTTGACCGCTATACCGGGTTGGTCACTATAGTGGGTTGGCCGCTATAGTGGGTTGACTGCTATACTGGGTTGACTGCTATACAGGGTTGACCGCTATACCGGGTTGGTTACTATAGTGGGTTGGCCGCTATAGTGGGTTGGTCGCTATAGTGGGTTTGCCACAATAGTGGGGTGACCGCTACAGTAGGCAGACTGCCACAGTGGGTTGGCCGCTATAGTGGGTTGACCACTATAGTGGGTTGACCGGGAAGTGGGTTGACTGCTATAGAGGGTTGGTGGCTACAGTTGGTTGGTCACTATAATGGGTTGACCGCTATAGTGGGTTGACTGCTATAGTATGAAGGCCACTATTGGGGGTTGACCGTTATAGTGTGTAGACCGCTACAGTGGGCTGACTGCTATAGTATGGTGGCCGCTATAGTGGGTTAACCACTATACTGGGTTGACCACTATACCGGGTTGACCAGTGTGGGTGAGTATTGTATCTTACTTTTCGAATGTGTCATGGATGGAGTTGAGGAGGGAGACCTCCTTGTTCAGGTACAGCTTTGTGTCGTCCAGCGTGTTGTACAGCGTGTAGAACTGCTTTGTTTCCTTGTGCTTTGCGGCAACTGAAATCAGTTTAGCACCATAATAATTATTAGTGCGGACACACTACGTCTATAGTTACATAAGCCGTGTTCACACATACAACGTTAGGCTGATTTAGATGAGGCGAACTACATGAGTCAAACTATGGCATGTTCACACGTACCGAGTTTTGAAAGTGTGTCGCATTCACACACGGATGTTAAAACGGTGTAGCAGGAAATGGCAAACCCCTGGACATCGCACATCCCGGGGTTTGCGATTTCCTAGGAAATCACAAAACCCCCCCTGGAAATCGCAAACCCCCCTTGGTTTGTAGCATTTATCACCCCAAGCATGGCAGCTATATGCTTGATTTTGAACTTCTACCAGATCTGGGGGGATAAAATGGATTCAAGGAGGATCAAGATGGATTAATCCTAATGAAAACATCTTTGCAATAGTCCAGGTCGTAATTCCGACCGCACATGCACTGAAAACAGTAGCCTGGTCCCCTGGCCTTTATTCACATCAGCGTCATGTAGGATAATGATACAGATAGTTGTACTGGCTTTTCTTAATGATATAGTCTAGTATCTTTGACAAAAATTGACCTGTTCCCCTATCCTTCGTGTGAGTGATGGCAGTGAATATGGCCCTTGCTGTGACAGGCATGAAATTAAAAATAATCAATTAATCCATCTTGTGAGGGATCCCCCTTATATAAAATTAAATGTGGCTTAATCATGCTTACATAAATACAATTTTTACAATAGACCAGTTCATAATTCCAGCATCACAGTGCATTGTGGGAATTTTAAAAGCAAAACAAACCTACACAAAGCACATGTGCTTGCTTTAAGACTGCCAAACATGGGGGGGTTTGCGATGTCCAAGGCGATATGTGATTTCCTAGGAAATCGCAAACCCCCCATGCCCATATATGGTATGGGGGTTTGCAATTTCCTAGGAAATCACAAGTGGGGGTTTGTGATTTACAGGGTTTGCAATTTCCTGCTACACCGGCTCAGATCGACCACCAGTGTGTAGTTTCATACATGTACATATGGACATAGATATATAAATATGTACCTAAGTATGCATACATGCATACATATGCAAAGATGCACACATATGGATACATGCATTCACATGTACATACATTCAAACATACATACATTCACACACACATACACACACACATAGACAGTGACGCGCTTAATTTGGCTCAACTAAACCGCTTGTGTCCACACACGCACCTTAGGCCAACTCAGCCTAAGTCGCCTCACCTAATCCACCTCGCGAAGCGTTTTAATTGAGACAAACTAGTTGAGTCGAATCAGCCCTAATTCACCTCAGCAACGCGTTCAGACGCCTGGTTGGAGCTGACTTAGATGAGGCAAAATAGTTTAGCCGAATTAAGGCCCGGGTGTGAACGGGACTATAGTCTGATGGTTCTGAGTTTCTGCCATTATCAAAGATAAATACATTACATTGGTCATTATAATCTACTTGAATTTACTTATAAGTAACGTTCATTATAAATGGCTAACTTTGGAGATTTTTTAAGTGAAAACATGCCAAATTATTTTTTGGCAAGCATGTCAAACTTTGGACACCATAGGTTTCAGCAGTAATGGGTTAGAACTATTAAATTGTCAAAGTATCCCCTTCTACGCAGCAACAAATGCTTTAAGCTGCATAGTCCGATGAAATATCAAATTTTCAAAACCAAACCAATTATCTAGATTTGATTTTACATATCTATCTTAGATACTGATGCACTTATTAAGCATTTGTTTCTGCGTAGAAGGTAAATACTGAGTCAATTTAACAGAACCTGTTACTGCAGAAGTCTATGGTGTCAGAGTTTTGGCAAGCATGCCAAAACTAACTTTCCATGTTTGCACTCAAAATATCTCAAAAGATTACCAATTAAAATAAAAGTAGCTTGATACTAGTGAAGAATCTAATATATTTATCTCAGAAAAAATACTGAAATTCAAAACCATCGGACTATGCAACCTTAATAAATGCACCAGTATCTAAGTTAGATATGTGGAATCAAATCTAGTTGCCATAAAAACTTGCATATGAGGCAAGCCGGTCGATAAGTTGAGGTCAATTTTTGAATATACATAGTTACTGGCGAACTGATAGTGACAAGATAGGAAATATGTTGGTTGGTTGTTGGAGTTTTACATCCTGGCAACAACTAAAGTCATATCACGATGGGTACCGACTTGTCACAGTGCGCACTCATGGCAACTTTACAGTGCTGCCCCCATTGGGAGACCAGGCCGCCACCACCATGACCCGATATCCCACTCAGTCACATTATCCTGACACTGAGCCAACCAGCCCTTCTTGCCCTATCCTATTGTCGTGGGGGTGATGAAAATGGGAAATACTGCGCCTAGAGCGGGACTCGAACCCACATCTCTTTGCATTCCGGGCCAGTGTGCTAACCATTACACCACCTAGGCTCCCTGATATCAACACACTCCCCACGCCTACCTGTCTATGTGGTTACTTGCCTGAGAGGTCAGTGCAGACCACTACACTCGTCCCCCTGGAATTGTACGTCTTGTAATGCTTACAATTACATACATACAGGCAATGCACTAACACATACATACACAGGGTAGGTTCAACAACCATACAGCGCAAAGCTTGTACAGGATCCTGATCACGGCAACCAGTGTGGTGGGGGTGATGAAAATGGGAAATACTGCGCCTAGAGCGGGACTCGAACCCACATCTCTTTGCATTCCGGGCCAGTGTGCTGACCATTACACCACCTAGGCTCCCTGATATCAACACACTCCCCACACCTACCTGTCTATGTGGTTACTTGCCTGAGAGGTCAGTGCAGACCACTACACTATTAATGCTGAGCGCCTGGCTAGGAAGTGACAAGTATCAATATCTAAGTCAGTGCTTTGACTCGACCAGGGTTCAAATCCCACGATCTACCAAAATGGGAGACGGACGCTCAACTCATTCGGCCATCCCTTCCGGTCTGGTAGGAAATATGACGCGCGTGTAAGTCAGGGTCAAACTCAAACAACCCATCACAAGGAACAATGAAGGCAACCCAGCCGTGAACGGGGTTAAGCTACCTGGAAGCAGATCGTGTTACTATTAATTCTGGTTCATTTCGACAGGTGGCGCCACAAGTCCACTGCTTCGATGCCGCCTGGTCCTGCCTGTGGGCCACGGACAGGTAGCTGATTACACACTAAGGCACGACCAAATGGTCGTTGGGTTTATACGTTGGTTGTTGGGGGTTTTACGTCCTGGCAACATCTAAGGTCATATCAGGACGGGTACCGACTTGTGACTGTGAACTCATGGCAACTTTATAGTGCTGCCAAACTGTGTTGGTTGATTGTTGGAAGTTTTACATCCTGGTCAACAATAGCGGATGTCGAACACCAGACAGGACAGCACTTGCCTGGGTTGTACAGTTTGATGAAGCGCAATGACCACAATGAGTCCAGCCTCGTCTACAATAGCGGATGTCGAACACCACACACGGCAGCGCTTACCTGGGTTGTACAGTTTGATGAAGCGCAATGACCACAATGAGTCCAGCCTCTTCTACAATAGCAGATGTCGAACACCAGACAGGGCAGTGCTTACCTTGGTTATACAGTTCGATGAAGCGCCTCTGGTATTGGCTGAGTTCAGCTCGTGAGGGCACCTCATCAATCTTCCGCTGCAGCGCTGAGATCTCTCGGTTCTTTCGAGCCTGAAATTATGAAGTAGCAAAACCGACTGAAATAATCCATCTGAATTCTTCTAGCACCTGCGTCACAAGGTATCGGTCATATCTGGTTATACGGGGAAATTATCAGCCCCAATGAGACCTCTAGGAACAGACCGGACCTGGTGCCCTAATCAGTAGAGCGCAGGCTTCCCATGTAGAAGGTCGGGAGGTCAATTTTCCCGATCGAGTCAAACCAATGACTTACAAAATTGATACTTGTCGCTACCTAGCCTGGCGCTCAGCATTAATAGGATAGGGCAAGGACTGGTTATCTCAGTAACAGGATAACGTGACTGAGTGGGAAATCGGGTCATGGTGCCGGTGGCCTGGTCTCTCTGTGGGGAAGAAGTATAAAGCTGGTATGGCGGAGTTGCGGCCTAGGGGCCTTGCAAATATTACGTAGTTATTTTTTTTTTACAAAAGTAGGCACCCACCCACCCCCTTTTACTGCTCCTTAATGCTAGACCAAAGACGAAACAGAAGCTTGGACCTACACCCTCCAGCCCCTAAGCGTTACGTAATATTGGAATGGCCCCCGTATATGAAATGCTTATTGGGGGTATATTAAACTAATTGTGAACTTATACTGGACACAACGTGCATTTATAAAAATGGAGCAGGGCCTATCGGATGAAGTTATGATTAAACAAGGAGTTCGACAGGGGTGTGTATTGTCACCATGTCTATTTAACCTGTACACAGAGATGATTTTCAGACACATTGAAGATTGCAAGGGAGTGACAATAGGTGGCATGAACGTCAACAATCTTAGATATGCCGATGACAGTGTAATACTAGCAGACAGTGAGAAAAACCTACAAGATATAGTGAATAGAATCAATAAAGCTGGAATACTATTCAACATGAAGATGAATGCCAGGAAGACCAAAACAATGATAATAAGTAAAAAGACAGATAAACCAAATGTCAATATAACCATAGATGGCACAAACATAGAACAAGTATCCGAATTCATATATCTCGGACAAAAGATTACAAATGATGGGAGATGTGAGGAAGAAATTAAAAGAAGGATAACAATAGCCCGAACAACATTCTCCAAAATGTATAGAGTGTTAACATCAAGTAAGATATTAATACAAACAAGGAAGCATATTCTTCAGTGTTATGTGTGGTCTACTCTAATGTATGGGGCAGAGACATGGACAATCTCTAAGAAAATGTACAAACGTTTAGCAGCATTTGAGATGTGGACTTATCGAAGGATGATGAAAATATCATGGACAAAGAAGATCACCAACAAAGAAGTTCTCAGAAAAATTAAAAATAAGAAAAGCTTGTTTGCCACTATACAGACAAAGAAACTTATTTATTTTGGCCACATCATTCATCAGAGTTCAATATACCGTACATTGTTGGAAGGGAAGGTGAATGGCAGCAGAGGGAGAGGGAGACCAACACATCATGGTTTACAAATATTTCACAGTGGACAGGCTTGAATTATTCACAGTCTATCAGAACAGCACACCATCGGGACAAGTGGAGAACCATTGCATCCAACCCTCAACTAGAGGACGGAACTATTGATTGATTGATTGGGGGTATTGGCGGGGGCTTCAGGAGCTAAATGGAGAGCGGCAGTCAAGTCATGAAAGCAGTCTTTGTCGCATCGCGACCGACAGCATGATGATGATGATGATGTCGGGGGCTTCAGATCCTAGTAACATTTAAGGTCAAATCAGGTTTCCGACTAACAACAATGTACTCATGGTGACTTTATAGTGCTGCTTCACTGACAAATCAGGATGCTGGCACTATGACCCGATAGCCCATTCAGTCACATTATCCCCACACTGAGCAAACCAGTCCTTGGCCAATCCTATTAATGCCACGCACCAGGCTTGGTCGCGACAAGTATCAATTGTGTAAGTCATTGATTTGACTCGACCGGGGTTCAAAACCCCATGAACTTCCACACAGGAAGCCAGCTAGCGCGCATGCCTATTGGGTTTTTATATTGAAGGCCGGTTTATAGTGGCGGGATTACGGTATATAAAGCCAGATGGGTCATTGTCAGAAACTGGGTACCACTTTTGTGACATGGAAACGAAAACATTCCAAATAATAGCAGAAAACACTAAAATTAATATTAGAATCAATATAGATATCAAGGTATGTTGTGGATATGTCCGACTTGAAATTTTTGATTTTCACTTTTTGATTTTGTTCTTATTTATACAAACTGAGAAACCTGTTGAAATTAACCGTGTAACATCTGCCCATAACATCCATATCCATAACATCATTTTAACACACACAATAAATTCAAACAAGATTTTTTAGTGATTTCAGTTAAGACAAGAGAATTGTTTCTTACAAGAAAAAAAGTTGAACAAATGTTTGTGTAGATGTATGGTGTCGATATGCAAATTTTCTTAGTTTTACTTCAGCACAAAATCATAAAAGGATATTTTGGATACATTTTGTGGGATAGATTAAAGACATGTAGTATTGCTCACATAATTAAAACACAAAGTCAACAATAATTATTTAACTTACTAACCTCCAAAAAGAAGCCAAAATAATTAACAATGTAACGCAGAAATGAAGAATGTGGTACAGAGTTTCTGAGAATGACCGAGATATCTAAATGCAGTGAAGCTCTGTTAAAACACGCCGCAATGTAACGCAAATTTGGATATCGACCAGGGTTCGAACCCACAAACCAATGGGTTTGGATTCCCCGATCTCCCAAAACCGGGTGCGGTGGCCGAATCGGTAGAGGACAGGCCTCGCGTGCGGAAGATCGCGAGTTCGCGAGTTTGGTTCCCGGTCGAGTCAAACCAATGACTTAAAAATTGATACTTGTCGCTTCCTCGCCTGATGCTCGGCATTATTAAGATAGGGCAAGGACTGGTTAGCTCGGTGTCAGGACAATATGTGACTGAGTGGAATATCGGGTCATGGTGCCAGCGGCCTGATTTCCCAGTGGGGCAGCACTATAAAATCGCTATGAGTGCATACTGTCACAAGTCAGTACCCGTCCTGATATGACCTTAGATGTTGCTAGGATGTAAAACAACAACAAACAAAAACCCAAAACAGGAGACGGACGCTCAACTCATTCGGCCATCCCGTCTGGTCTGTCATAAGTCGGTACCCATCCTGATATGACCTTAGATGTTGCTAGGATGTAAAACTTCCAACAACCTCAGATGGTGCTGGGCTGCAAAACCCCAAATAATACCCCCCCCCCCTCTGAGATGTGGAGCTTGTGTTACCAGGAGGAGGCGTATCCGGTGTAGCTTGTCCCGATCTGCGTCGTACTGCTGCTCGACCAGTGCTGCCCTCTCCTGGAATAAACACAAAACTAACCGTTAGCGGATCGGGTACCAGACAAGTAAAAAAGGTAAAAAGAAAACAAGTTTAAAAAAGTAAAAATAAGTTGTTTTATATAAAGTTGCATGGTCCGATGGTTTTGAGTTTCTATCATTTTCTGAGCTAGATATATTAGGTTGATTGTTATAATCTACCTTACTTTCGTTAGAAGTAACTTTTATTTTAAATGGATAACTTTTGAGATATTTGAAGTACAAACATGCCAAATTAATTTCGGCAAGCACGCCAAAACTCTGACACCATAGGCTTCTGCAGTAACAGATTCTATTACATTGCATCTTATTCCCTTCTATGTGATGACAAATGTTTAATAAGGGTAGCAGTATCTAACTAAATATGTAGAATCAAATCTAGGTAATTATTTTGGTTTTGAAAATTGGATATTTTCATCGAACTATGCAGCTTTAACGACGCCTCTAGAGCACATTGTTTTTTTTTGCTATTGTATCATCGGTTATTCGACGTTAAACAACCTGTTAATAAGCTTGTTACAAAACTTTCAAGATAAACCTCCATTCACATTTAAATCAACCAGCCTAGGCCAAAGCAGAACAATGCCACACTGGGGTCAGTGTTGCCATTCCTTTCCCTGTCCCTCCCCCCCCCCCCCTCCCCTCTCTATCCCAAACGTACACGGTAAACTCCACCAGTAGTGGCCAACTAGACCAAAAAACCCTCCTACGAACGGAATGAGCCTGGAAATGATTATAGTTGGATTCTACTGAGGTACATGATTAATCAATATTAAAAGATGTTATTCAACTGGAATAAAATAAATTGAACCAAAAAAAAAAAAATCTACTTACTCACTCAGTAGGCCCGACCTGAGATTAACATTCTAACATAGTTACTTCCCCCGTATATGTTTATTTGTTCTCTTATCTTGTTCTTTACCTGTCGTTCATGTGCCGATGTTTTGCTTATTTCCCTGTAATTGTCTATCTATAGTGTTGTAGATTTGTTTACTGTGTAGTGGCAATAATGGAGAATTCAAAGTTGATCATTTCAAGATGCTTAACTATGAACATTTGGGTATTAAATATATATCCATTACATTAACTTTTTCATGAACGACCTTCACCTTCTCACTAGTGACCTTCAGCTTCTCACTAGTGACCTTCAGCTTCTCACTAGTGACCTTCAGCTTCTCACTAGTGACCATCACCTTCTAACTAATGACATTCACCTTCTCATTAACTACCTTCAGCTTCTCACTAGTGACCTTGACATTCTCACGAGTGACCTTCACTTTCTCACTAGTGACCTTCACCTTCTCACTAATGACATTCACCTTCTCATTAAGTAACTTCACTTTCTCACTAGTGACCTTCACTTTCTCACTAGTGACCTTCCCCTTCTCACTAGTGACCTTCACCTTCTAACTAATGACATTCACCTTCTCATTAACTACCTTCAGCTTCTCACTAGTGACCTTGACATTCTCACGAGTGACCTTCACCTTCTCACTAGTGACCTTCACCTTCTCACTAACTACCTTCACCTTCTCACTAGTGACCTTCACCTTGTCACTAATGACCTTCACCTTCACACTAATGACCTTCACCTTCTCACTAGTGACCCTCACCTTCTCACTACAGTCGTAATGCTGTAACAGAATGCACTGGTGATGGCGGTGTGTGTGGTGGGGCACGTGAAGGGGGAGGGCGGGGGGGGGGGGGTACAACCAACAAAACAATGGTAATAATCCCTATTATCGCCCATTCCCCAACAAGATAAGCTTGGGTCAAGAATGAGCTGCACATTTAATGGACGGCAAATTTTGATAACACATATCGTCAATAACGCTGCAAAATGGGAGCGTTTTGGTAGGTTATTTATTTATTTATTTGGTAAATGAATTTTATTCATATATATCTTTTGTCAGTGCCGTAAAACTGGTCTTCCGACCATAAATGTTACAAGCATTATCAAACTTCAAAGAGCCTATAATACTAAGACGGCTCACTCCCTATCTCTCCCATGGTAATGTAAATTTTGCAGTGCCACCTTGTGGTGGGTTTGGTGTTTCACATGTAAACACATACAATTATATTATACATGAGATAGGTAAGTATGAATACACATCAATATGAAATTGCTATGAACAAATACACATCATCATCAGCATCATCATCGCCATCATCACACATTTTTCCCATTCATATATACATTTATACATATAATATAGCAACTGTTTAACCAAGAGAACAGCCAGCGCACCAAGTGGTGGGTTTGATCATTTTGATTACACACTACAGGCTGAGTGAGCCGTCTTAGAATTATAGGGTCTTTGGCATTATTATAGTATATTTGTTATGTATCCAGGTCAGAGGTCAGAGGTAACGGTCCGGTCATGACTGGGGCATGCTGGGAGAAGTGTTCTAAATAAACAGTTACATCAGACAGCTCACGGCGTCAACACGTTCATTACATTATTTACACAATCTTTCTTGATATGGTTTATATCGTAAATTGAAGTGTGAAGTACATTCTGAAATTAAAGTGTACGCACTGCAATAAGTAATGAGTATGAGGTACATTAAATCATTTAACATTTACATGCAAGGTTTTAGTTGTTGGCTTAGGATTGCTAATTCAATAGATACTAATACCGTTAAAGCTGCACTATGACCATGAGATTCGAAGTCCTGGGTTTAAACCGTGGCCGAGTCGAACCAATGACTTAAGAATTGATACTTGTCACTACCGAGCACGACGTGCGGCATTACTAGGATAGGCCAAGGAGCAGTGGCATGAGGAAGACCAATTGGTTGGATCGTGGTTCAATGGTTGGAGTTTTACATCCTGTCAACAGCTAAGGTCATATCTTGACAGGTACCGACTTGTGACAGTGCACACTCACCAGCACCATGACCTGATATCCCACGGAGTCACATTATCCTGACATTGAGCCAACCAGTCATTGCCCTATCCTAATAATGCCGAGGACACCCACTGCCACCACATAGGCTACTCTTTCCGATAAGCAGCAAGGACTCTTTTATATGCACTTTCCCACATACAGGACAGCACATATGACAGCCTTTGTTGAACCAGTCATGGATCTAAGGCACTAAGTCAATGGAGAGATCAATTACAACTGGAGTACCCCAGGGTTCCACGCTTGGGCCACTACTCTTCCTCATATTCATTAATGACTTGCCCTTGGTAACAAATGAGGCCATGTTCACACTGTTTGCTGATGATGCGGCCCTCACAGTCCATAGCCCAAACATTGCATCTGCAGCAGAGGTAGTTGAGGATGTACTAGCTAAGGTTAACATCTGGTGTAAGGAAAATAAACTGACAATTAATGCAAAGAAATCTGAATACATAATTTTTGCAACCAAAGTAAAAAAATCCAGAGCACAACCTATCAATTTACATTTGGGTGATGCAGTATTGAATGAGGTAGAATCATACAAATATTTAGGGACCACACTCGATTCTACACTAAATGGTAATCGACAACTCTCAAGACTTACTCAAATGATAGCCATAAAAATGACAACTTTCAGAAAAATGAGGTACTACATGAGCGAGAATACAGCCCTGTTACTATATAAAGCCACTATTCTTCCAATAATTGACTACAATGATTTAATATATGGACTGCTGACAAAACAACAAGAAAACAAATTACAGAGGATTCAAAACAGGGCACTTAGAACTGTCTACAGAGGGAAAACGCTGTCTGTAAAGGAAATGCATGTTAAAGCACAAGTCAGCTACCTTAGTCAAAGGAGGGACACACATCTCCTCAGTCTCATGTATAAAAGATCCAATGATGAACAATATGTTGACCATACAAACAGAGTAACCAGACAGAGCGGTGCTACACTTCTAAAAACACCCATGCCACTAACAAACAAACTGACTAAAGCACCGATTTACAGAGGTGGCACATTGTGGAATAAACTTCCAGTGAGGACAAGACAGTCCACAAGTCTCCTTGAATTTAAAAACTTTATGAAAATACAACCGGCCTGTCAGACCCTGACACGGTTATAGGTATTCTAAAGGCCTTCCTTGCCCTGACCCTTGTACATACATATATATATAAATGTTCTCAAATGCACTACACAGCCCTGCACGCTGATCCCCTTCCCGCCCTTACCCCACCCCTACTACACCTTCTTTCAAAACCTATTACCTAAAATTTTCCTTTAAATTGACATAAAACCTGTCTGATGTAAGTCCCCACTGCAATCTCAGACCGCGATCCCATCATTAGGCCACACAGAACGGAACACTCGTGATGGGATAAAAAAATAAAATTTTAAAAAAAATGGCCAGGTTTCCGCATTTGGTATTGGTGATTGGATCCACTGATTTGCATATTTGCAATATAGTATATATATATGTGTATTGTAGATATGTTATATCTTTTTGAAAAGAGAAGAGAGAAAACAAAGGAAGAAAGAAGTGTTTAAACACAATTCTAGAGTCATCTTGTACATTTATTGATGCATGCTCACCAAGTGCATAATACATATGTTGAACTGGAATTGCATGCAGTTACTATTACGACAAATAGTCAATTTATATTATGCTTCTATTATCGAACAGGTTTTTCATGTGGTTATTATTGCAACTGATATTGTCATTTATGTACCAACAAATTGTAATTAACGGCCGGAAGACCAGTGCTCTGGCGCTGACAAAAGACATTATTCGCTGAATAAAATACATTTAGTAAAAAAAAAAATCACTTGTTGGAATGGAAAATAGCCCAAACTGCAAATGGGTCCAGTGAGCAGGATTGATAGGATGACCCACACCTTCACAGGGGGACACTCTACCGCCTGAGCTACGTCTTGCTCCCTAATCAAAGATGCCGTTACTTTTCACCACGCCCTAACAGTAACAGACTCCCAAAGAACAGTCAGTTTCAACACCGAGAAACTATAAATAGCGGGATTCGATCAGGAAATCTGTGAATACATAAAGTTGTCTCGGTCATGTTAGTGTGGCTTTAATTTAAAACGAAGCACATTTGTGATGGGCCATACCATCAATAAGCGAGTCAGTGACCAGGGGAGTTGCCGTTACTTTTCACCACGCCCTAACAGTAACACTAACAGACTCCCAAAGAACAGTCAGTTTCAACACCGACAAACTATAAATAGCGGGATTCGATCAGGAAATCTGTGAATACATAAAGTTGTCTCGGTCATGTTAGTGCGGCTTTAATTAAGCGAAGCACATTTGTGAAGGGTGAAGCACATTTGTGAATGAGCGAGTCAGTGACCAGGGGATTTTCTTGAACTGGCTGATTGTCACCTAGGCGCACTCGTGGTAACATTCCACTCCACGGGCACGAAGGTAACATCTGGTTACCATGGAGACGTGCTGATGGAACTGCAGGGTCATGGTGGGCAAGCATCCATGCATGACGGGACAGGTACAACACATGTCACATATTATATATATAAATATATATATATATATATATGTGTATATGCATATATATACATTTTATATGTTTGGTTGTTGTTTTACATCCTAGCAACATCTAAAGTCATATCAGGACGGGTACTGACTTGTGACAGTGCACACTCATGCTGTCCCACTGGGAGACCAGGCCACTGGCACCATGACCTGGTATCCCACTCAGTCACATTATCCTAACACTGAGCACACCAGTCCTTGCCCTGTCCTAATAATGCCGAGCGCCTGGCTAGGAAGCGACAAGTATCAATTTTTAAGTCATTGGTTTATATGTCTATACATGCAGTCTATTCTGTCAATAACGGCCTCTGTCATTAACAAATCTCTGTCAATAACTGCAAAAAGTGCTAGTCGCGTCACAGCACCCCTTTAATTTAATAGCATTGCCTCTGTGACTAACGGACACCTGTCTTATGCGGACAACGAGCCGTTTTTTTCACATATTTGATCAATATTCCCTGTCAATAACGACATGCCATATAGTTATAATATAGTAGAAATGACTAATTGTAGAAATGACCAATTGTAGAAATGACAAATTGTAGAAATGATGGTCCAGTGGTCTACAACTGGTTCATCAAAGGCTGTGGTATGTGATGTTCTGTCTGTGCGAAAGTGCATATATAAAAGACCCCTTGCTGCTTATCACAAGGAGTAGCCTATGTGGCAGCAGCAGCAGGTTTCCTCCAAGGAAATATGTCAGAATGACCATATGTTTGACGTCCGATAGCCGATGATAAAAATCAATGCGCTCTAGAGGCATTGTTAAATAAATGGTTGGAAAGGAAAATAGCCCTAAACTGCAAATGTATCCACGAGGCAGGATCGATCGGATGACCCACACCTTCACAGGTGAACACTCTGCCGCCTGAGCTACGTCCCGCTCCTGGAGTGGAAGATTGTGACTTCAATCCGTGGCCGAATCCAAAGCATTACACAACTTGTACACACTGCCTGGACACAGTGGCCGAATCGGCAGAGCGCCGGCTTCCCGCACGGAAGGTCGGGTGTTCGATTTCCGGTCGAGTCAAACCAATGACTTACAAAATTGAAACTTGTTGTGTCCTAGCCTGATGCTCGGCATTAATCAGGGATGAAGGTGATCTCCGGGGGAAAAAGCGGAAATGCTGATATTCTCCCATAGGTTTAGCATTGTCAGGGAATCGCGGAAAATTCCCGGAAGTCGGGTTTCATATATATTGGTTTACGCTGATAGTGCTGTGCTGTTTGAAGCATGTATTAGGAGTGTACGCTTGTAGGTTGGAGGCTGGAGGATTTATTAATATTAGTAGTGTACACTGATAGTGCTGCGGCCTCAGCACCACATATTAGTATACGCTGATGGTGCTGCGGGATTGAAAAATCTCGGAAATCCGCGGAATCGCGGAGATCTTTCATCCCTGATTAATATGATAGCGCAAGAACTGGTTAGCTCAGTGTCAGGATAATGTGACCGAGTGGGATATTGGGTCATGGTGACGGTGGCCTGACAATTCCAGTTCGATAATAAATGATGATGACAGTGGTTACTGTGACCATGATCCTATATGAGCTATGCGCTGTATGGTTGTTGAACTTACCCTGTGTATTTGGGTAATTCTTTCAAACTGGGCACCACATATTTGGTTTCCACATTACGTTGCTGATAATTTGTTCTTTCTTTCATTGATTGCAAGTCCAATAATTAGTTTATCCTCTGTGTATTAAGTATGCTAGCAATAATACATTTATTGAAGCTATCCCAAGAGAGAAATTAAAAGTTTACTTTTTATAATTTTGTGTTAGTTTGAAAAATTTACAAATTTACACTATGCATGTAGCCAAACTTGTTTTCAACTTTTTCTTGTTAAGTCATAACCTTGTCTGCTTAAGAGTAATCAATAAAATCTTGTTTTACTATGTTGTATATGTTAAAATAAGGTTCTGTATGTGTCTTTGATTTTCATGTTAAACGAGTGATATTAATGTATTGCTCAATTTGCATAAGATCTAATTCAAAAAGTTAAATTCATTTTTTTCAACTCTGACATATGCACAAGATGCATACCTTCATAGGACATTGGATTAGGCTATTATTTGGAAGGTTTTTTGCTATTATTTGGAAGGTTTTCACTTCTGGTTTCCATGTCACACTTTTCTGCCCAGTTTTAAAGAATGACCCATTTATACGTTAGTGTAAATGTATGTATGTAATTGTAAGCATTAAAACGACTTCTAGACGTAAACCCTTTAAAAGACTTACGATTCCAGCGGGACGAGTGTAGTAGTCTGCACTGACCTCTCAGGCAAGTAACCCAGGTAGACAGGTAAGCATGGATACGGTGATGACATCAGGAAGCCTAAGTGGTGTAATGGTTAGCACACTAGCCCTTGAATGGCAAGAGGTGTGGGTTCGAATCCAGTTCTAGGCACAATACTTCCCAATTTCAATGCCTCACACGACAACACCATGAGTGTGCAGTGTCACAAGTCAGGAACCGGTTGGTTAGTTGTTGGGAGTTTTATATCCTGGCAACATCTAAGGTCATATCAGGATGGATACCGACCTGTGACAGTGCACACTCATGGCAACTTCATAGCACTGCCCCTCTGCATGGAAGACCAGGCCATCAGAACCATGACCTGATATCCCACTCAATCACATTATCCGGACACTGAGCCAACCAGTCCTCACCACATCCTAATAATAATGCCGAGCACCTGGCTACGAAGCGACAAGTATACATTTTAACGTCGTTGATTTGACTCGACCAGGGTTCAAATCAATGGATTCGAATCCCACGATCTACCAAAACTGGAGACAGACGCTCAACTCTTTCGGCCATCCCGTCTGGTTAGTAAGGACCATCCTCATATGACTTGCAAAAATGTGAACCCCGAATCAATATCAAATGAGCACACCTATGGTAGCTGGGGCAGGGCTAGGCCTGCGGACGCGATATTTAGCCTATCAATCAGAGATGATCAACCCTCATCATCGAAAAGCACCACTCGAAGAGACAAGCCACTGAGAGCGAAATGGCAGATGGGACTCGGCATACTCAAAGCAGAGCAATCAGCTGCCACAACAATTACTACAGTGTGCCTAGCCTGCCCAGTACTGCCAGCTGAATAGCACACGTGACCTATCTGCACTCACAGTGACCTATCTGCACTCACAGTGACCTATCTGCACTCACAGTGACCTATCTGCACTCACAGTTACCTATCTGCATTCACATTTACATATCTGCATTCACAGTTACATATCTGCACTAACATTTACATATCTGCATTCACATTTACATATCTGCACTCACATTTACCTATCTGCATTCACATTTACATATCTGCATTCACAGTTACATATGTGCACTAACATTTACATATCTGCACTCACATTTACCTATCTGCATTCACATTTACATATCTGCATTCACATTTACATATCTGCACTCACATTTACCTATCTGCACTCACAGTGACCTATCTGCATTCACATTTACATATCTGCATTCACATTTACATATCTGCACTCACATTTACATATCTGCACTCACAGTTACCTATCTGCACTTACAGTGACCTATCTGCACATGCACGAATCTATTTGCCCATGCAGTGACCTATCTGCACATGTAGTGACCTATTTGCACCCACAGTGACCTATCTGCACTCATACCGACATATCTGCACTCACAGTGACTTATCTGCATCTGCATGAACCTATCTGCACTCACAGTGATCTGTCTGCACTCAGAGTAACCTATCTGCACTCACAACGGCCTATCTGCATTCAGAATAACCTATCTGCACTCACAGTGACCTATCTGCACCCGCAATGACAGAGTTGCACCTGTAATGACCAAGCTGCACATGTAATGACCTATGTGAACTCACAGTGACCTATCTGCACCGAGTGACCTACCTGCATCTACAACGACCTATCTGCTTGTACAGTGACCTATCTGCACGTACAGTGACCTGTCTGCACTCACAGAGACCTAGATACATCCATTTTTAGATACCCGCAGCAACCTATGTGCACTTGCAGTGACCTATTTGCACTGACAACTCCGCACCAAGCTCTGTGCTCCTTAAATGGCCATCCAGCGAACCTGTACACCTCCTGACCGGAAATACGTGATCCATGACTGACGTAAACACGGCATATCTCGTCTCAAGACGCAGAATACACGGCAGGAGTAATACACAGGAGAGTGAATACACAGAAAAATAAATACACAGCAGGGTGACTACACAGCAGAATAAATGCACAGCAGGGTGACTACACAGCAGAATAAATACACAGCAGGGTGACTACACAGCAGAATAAATGCACAAGTATTTTAGTAGATCATGGGATTCGATGTTTGTTTGTTTCTTTGTTGTTGTCTTACGTCCTAGCAACATCTAAGGTCATATCAGGACGGGGTACTGACTTGTGACAGTGCGCACTCATGGTGACTTTATAGTGCTGCCCCACTGGGAGACCAGCCTGCCAGCACCATGACCTGATATCCCACTCACTCACATTATCCTGACACTGAGCCAACCAATCCTTGCCCTATCCTAATAATGCCGAGCACCTGGCTAGGAAGCAACAAGTATCAACTTTAAAGTCATTGGTTTGACTCGACCAGGGTTCGAACCCACGATCCCATGGTCTACCAACAGGGGAAACGGACGCTCTAACTCTTTCGGCCATCCTGTCTGGTGATTAAAATCCACGGGTTCTGACAGCCTCGTCTCCCAGTGGGGCAGCACTATGAAATCACCATGAGTGCACACTGTCACAAGTCCGTACCCGTGCTGATATGACCTTAGATGTTGCCAGGACGTAAAAAAAAAAAAAAAAAAAATATGATAGTTATACTAGACTTACTTGTAAGTTGAAGTATTACTGAGATTCTTACGAATCTACGAATACGAAGGTAAGGATCAGGGGAGAGGCCAAGCCCGCGCAGGCTGGAAGTAGCCTCAGTTTTCGAAGTTTGGAGGGGAGCAAACAATCTAAAACCAGTATCAGGACCCCTATTCCCAAAATGATAATTTCTTATAAATAGTCAACCCTTGATTGTTCTTTATCCTCGAGTTTGCTCGGGTTCTCTTTTACTCATTCATAGGTGTGGCTACTGGAGTCAGGACACCACCTGTCCAACCTTCAATGTGGCTTCAGACGGGGCCGCAGCACCCTCGACCATTTGGTGCGCATGGAGACCTTCATAAGAGATGCTTTCCTTAAGAAGGAGCATGTTGTGGCTATCTTTTTCGACCTCAAAAAAGCCTATGACACAACGTGGCAGCATGGCATCATGGAGGATCTTTTCGTGGACGACTTTGTTTTATATTACAGCGGTGCTAACATGAATGTCATAGAGAGACAGCTACAACCAAGCATAAATGGGATCCATCGATGGTCAGTTCTGAACGTTTTCAAATTTTCCAAGACCAAAACAGTCTGCATGCACTTCTGCCTGCTGCGTAGAATGCATGCGGAACCGGAGCTGACCCTGGATGGGGATCCCATTAAAGTCATTGAGAAAACCGGGCCTCATTCTCGACGCAAAACTGTCTTTTGTGCCACATATAAAGTACCTGAAAACAAGATGCCTGAAGGCGCCAGATATTCTGAGGGTGCTGTCCAGCTCAGAGTGGGGAGCAGACAGAGATGTTCTGCTCTCCGTGTACAGAACCTTGGTTCGGTCACAAGTGGATTACGGCAGCATAATATATGGTTCCGCAAGGAAATCATATATTGGGCTGCTAGACACGATCCACCACCAGGGACTGCGCCTGGCCCTTGGGGCCTTCCTCACCTCACCGGTTCAGAGCCTCTACGTCGAAGGCAATGAACCATCACTTAACAACAGGAGAATCAAACTGGCCATGCAATATGTAGTCAAGATAAAAACTAATGCATTGAATCCTGCACACAATTGTCTATTCGAGCAACATGACGAATCCAGGTATGAAGCCAGGCCGAATTACATCCGGCTAATGAGGCTCCGAATGAAACCTCATTTGGAGGCATTGGGCGTGAATTTGGACGTGTTTGAGGATGCCAAAGTCCCAGAACATCCCCCGTGGTCGTTGAGAAAGCCATCGGTTATCCTCCGACTCACGGAACTGAGGAAGTCTGGGACACATCCACTCGAGTACCAAGGACTGCATGAAGAGATTCAAGGCCAGTTTGCAGACCACCTCTCCATATACACTGATGGTTCGAAAGACCAAAGCCGGGTAGCTGCTAGGGCAGTGTGGCGACTGGAAAAATTTGGCGTACGATCAGAGCTCGATTTTCACTGCAGAAGCCTGAGCACTCCTTCTCGCGTTGGAGTGTATCGAGGTATCCAACCACACTAACTATGTTATATACAGTGATTCGTTCTCTTGCCTCCTGGCTGTTGGAGGACTGAAAACGAATCACCCTATTCTAGCAACGGTCATTTATAAAATGAACCAACTGACAACGGATGGGTATGACATCCACCTGTGCTGGGTGCCTGGCCATGCCGGCATACAAGGAAACGAACGAGCTGATCGGGCTGCGAAGAAGGCCCTGAACTGTGATCTTGAACCGTTTCTGATCCCTCACTCTGATCTGAAACCACTAATAGCCACCCACATAAAATCCAAATGGCAACATGAGTGGGATGAAAACATTAATAAACTTAAAGAAATTAAACCATCTGTGGGAAGGCCACCACAGACTCATGCGGGGGGTCGGTGGGACCAAGTGGTCCTTAGCCGCTGCCGTATTGGCCACTCGTGGCTTACACATGCTTTTCTGCTCAAGGGGGAACCTCCCCCTGAATGCATTGGGTGTCAGTCCCTGCTGACACTCGAACACATTTTACTAAGTTGCGTTGATTTTTTGGCCCTGCGCCAACAGTTCTACACTGCAGACAATATGCATGACCTTTTTACTAAGGTAAAACAGGAAAACATTTTAGGCTTTTTGAGGGAAGCTGGACTGTACCACCTCATATAGTTTACTAAATAGATTCTATCAATTATTAATAAAACTTTTCCTTTTCTATGGGAATTTGTTTCCCTTGACTACAAATACATGATTGTGAGCTTTCTAATTTAATGAGTGTCTATTGGCATATAATTGATTGTCTGCTTTTACATGTAAAAGTGATGGTTTGAACAAAAAACAAACATTTCTCGCCGTGAATATGGCCTATGCTGCCGACACGGCGTAAAGCAACCACCAATCAATCAATCAATCATATTCTTACTTCATCTTCCGAATACCGTTAGTTAAGTATCCGGGGAGAGTCTTGGAAGCATGGTTTTTTGTGCGCCGACCTTTTTTCCCTTTCTTGACTCCTCTTCTCCACTCGTACTCTTCTTCCTCTCGTCTCTCTTTCTTTCGTCTCAGTCTCTCTATCGTGGCTTTCTGGAAGGATAAGTCATGTGCTGGCGCACTCGTATTAGGAGATCCATTTCACCTCTTTTGTACTCACGTACCCATGTGTCAGTATATATTTTTAATAATAATCACAATTTTTATGTTCTCTACTTCCCGTTGGGACACTCTTTATTTCACCTTCATACATAAGCTTATGCATTGACTATGTCCTTATAACCTGGTAGTTTTACTTTTGTTATCTGGGTAGGACAGTCTTACTACAGCTAACTGTCTTCCCCTCTACGTTTTACTACGTTGGTTTCCTAGTGTCTATTCGTAGCTCTGCTCAGGATGGTCCTCTGTACCTCACCCGGGTCATCCAGGGATTTGTGGTAGAACTGTGCGAACGTCTTGCTGTCTCTCCATGACGCATTCCGCATGATTGCGTTCAGATTTGCGCCCATCGCTTGAGCCGAGGAAGCCGCTGCCCCTCTCGTGCTATGACACTTGTACCGGGTAGTGTCTATGCCTGCTAGGTTTAACACTGATATCGTCCACTTGGCCAGGTTTGCCCTTGATATGGGTCCGTGCGGACCTATATAAGATAGGAGCAGTTGTGTGTTCTGTCTCCGGATGGGCTTAGTTCTGGCCACATATTTCCTAATTGTGCGAACTACACATAGTCTTCGGTCCGCTGGGTATTTAAAGAACCTCACTGACCCACCTGCGGCACTGCAGCTGCATAGTGGTCACTGATTCACTCAACGCAGTCCGCAAGATCAAGGACCACAGAGCTAACCACTCTCTGGCCACCTTGATCCAGAACACCATCGTCACCAGGCATGAAGCTCAACTCGACACAGTGCTGGCCTGGGTCCCCTCCCACATAGGACTTCCCGGCAATGACCAGGCTGACTCAGCTGCTCTGGATGGCTCCCGCCGTCCTGAGATCGACCTCGTCATAGACCACTCCTTGTCCAAGCTCAAAGCCACCCACGCTAGAGCCACCAAAGCCCTGTGGGAGGCTTCCCTCCACAACACCGCCGTCAGGAACCCATACTCCATCAGCTGGGCCTGGCACAAAAATGTCAGAGAGCGCCTACCAGTCCCAAAAAACCTCTCTGCATCTGTGCAAGAGGCGGTCACGTGCTTCAGGACTGGATACAGGCGGTTCATCGATACCCCTGCATTGCAACGATGTCCATGCGGTGACAAAGTCTTCAACGTCGCCCACGTCTTGGCGTCATGTGTGGCCTTTGATAGGACCGCCATCCGAGACTTCCTCGGCCCACCACACAGCTTGTCTGACGCCCGAGCTGCGCTCGCCATCCTCGAGAGACTCTCCGAGTCCTCATGGGAGCCACTCGGCAGATTCTACAGACAAAATGACCACACCTTCGAGATCGTCGGCGGCCCCGAACCCATCGCCGACGACTCTGAACCCAACAGCAGCGACAGTGACTAGCAACCACTGTCAGGGAGCCCTGTGAGGTCCCGACCGGGGAGCCCCGTGAGGTCCCCCAGCAGGGAGCCCCGTGAGGTCCCACCCGGGAGCCCCTACATCGGGAGCCCCGTGAGGTCCCACCCGGGAGCCCCGTGAGGTCCCACTGGACGCAGCCCCTACACCGGGAGCCCCGTGAGGTCCCACCTGGGAGCCCCGTGAGGTCCCACCAGATGCAGCCCCTACACCGGGAGCCCCGTGAGGTCCCACCCGGGAGCCCCGTGAGGTCCCACCAGATGCAGCCCCTACACCAGGAGCCCCGTGCGGTCCTGGACACACCGATGTGACAGGCCTCGACCCCTGCACCCACAACGCCGGTTCCCGCTTCGATCACCGACGGAGTGGGTGCCGGGACCGCGGATACAGCCACATCCACCCACACCACCCCGGTCCAAGAGCCACTGGCTCTGGACCACCCACCCTGCGATGAGGGCCCGGAGGTCCAATGCGCCGCCCATGGCCCTGCTGCCAACGACACCGGATCCCGCTTTGCTCTCCGGTCGAGGTACAGGACCGTGGGCCCAAGAACGTATTGCCACTGCCGGGCCACCGCCGCACCACAGCACAAGTCACCGCACAAAGCACCATGCCCCCCCGCCCCACCACAAGAAACAAGAAGGAAAGACCCCCCCCCCCCCCCCCCAGGAAAAAACACACGCCAAAAACGGGCCGTTTTAACGGCGCCGTTTACTAATGCTGCAGTCCGCAGCCAGTGACCGCTAGGTCACAAACCCCCCAATCAATCAATCAATCAATCTCTGTAGGATAATATCCATGGTGGGCGCGATAGCCGTCAGTATTGCCACTAGGCCCTTAGAGCAGGTAACGAGAGCACTCTCCCTCTTGCAAACGTGCTGCCAGGACATCGGCAAGTGCCATATAGTGCCTACAGATTTCCCTATTGGTCTTGAAATGTTTCGGTGTGCTGTCAACCGGTGTACCATAGTAGTAGTTTATCGCCCCTGCCATGCTCTCGCTGATAGTAATGTGGGGCGTGACAGGTTTCTTGACTTTCTTATAAGTCTCCTCTAGTTTGGTCAACAGGGTTCCCTCATGTAACCCCTCATCCAGCTTGAATTCTCTCACCTTTGGTGTCTTGACCGAGGTTGTGGTGGTGCTCGCTGCCCCTGATGTTGGCAGCGTTACGACCTGCTCAGCCGGCATAGGCTTCGGCGGTGGTGGCGCCCTGAAGCTGTTGAACGGCGATGGCTTTCCCACGCTCGTCACGGCCGGTTTGGTTAACGGCGTAGTTGCCGTAGTTTGCTTTACTGGAGCCGATGCTCATGGAGCTGAGGGAGTCACTTTGCTCCTCGTCTTCCCAGTGGTCAACATCATCATCACCGTCATTGTCTGGCCACGTGTTACATGCACCACCATCTTGACCTATATAATGTTCCCATTCTTCTCTCTGGCTTCCCTGCCACTGCGCCGACTCCGTCTGTAGAGCCTTCACTTCTTCTCTCAAATGTACCATTTCCTCGTACATTTTCTTGAATTCAGCCATGTCTGGCCCAGTATCACTCGCTGTATTGGCTGCCCCTGACTCTTGACCCACATCATGGTTCTTTGAGCGCGTCTTCAGCTTGGTATCCATCGCCATTTTTGTCGTGGTTTGGATTTTGCCAGTTTTGAGGGTTCTACTGTCTCACTGTCCGAATCGCTCGCAGTGCATAGCGCAATCGATGGCTTGTCCTCAACGGACATCATTTTTGACATGACAGAATAGTAATGCAACCACACCGTCTAATAATAGCTTATGCGTATTACCGATCGGCCGAGAGCAACTCACACATGCTACTCGCAGTCTTACTTTGGATGTTGTTCTGAAACGACAAAATCTTTTGGCGGATTAGTACATAATCACTAGCCAATTTCCACAATGTTAACACACAGTGGTGTACTGTTGCCAACGCACCAGTACTAACAATCTTAATAAATCGTTTAGGTCCTCCTGTTCTACTTACCTACACTTGTGTAGTAGCCTCCTCCAACTCGCTGTTGCTCCTCCGCTGCCGAGTTGCTAACTGAGGCTACTTCCGGCCTGCGCGGGCTTGACCTCTCCCCGGATACTTAACTTCCGGTATTCGGAAGATGAAGTAAGAACTAACATCAAAATGTAGTTTGTATGTGGATGTTGGTAGATCGTGGGTTCGAACCCTGGTCGAGTCAAACCAATGACTTAAAAATTGATACTTGTTGCTTCCTAGCCTGGCGCTTGGCATTATTAGGATAGGGCAAGGACTGGTTGGTTTAGTGTCAGGAAAATGCGACTGAGTGGGATATCAGGTCATGGTGCTGGCAGCCTGGTCTTCTAGTGGGGCAGCACTATAAAGTCGCCATGAGTGTGAACTGTCACAAGTCGGTACCCGTCCTGATATGACCTTAGATGTTGCTAGGACGTAAAACAACAACAAACAAACAAACTTGTATGTGGACTTTCCTACACTCACCTGTCCTGATATGACCTTAGATGTTGCTAGGACGTAAAACAACAAACAACCAGACAAACATCATAATGTAGTTTGTATGTGGACTTTCCTACACTCACCTGCCCTGATATGACCTTAGATGTTGCAGGACGCAAAACAACAAACAAACAAACAAAATGCTTTATTGTATTTGGTATTTCTATCCAATATTTCCTGTAGTTGTGTGCTCCCTTCTGTCGTTTTGGATACTATCCAACGCATGCATTCATTCATGCCATTAGTTCTGAAGTCCCACCCAGAACACAAGTTCTTGCTACTGCCGTCAGAGGGCAGGATGGTTGAAGAAATTGTCATTCAAACTGCGAATGCCCTGAAAACGGCGTCGAGAGCAAAACAAAGACGTATGGCCATGGAGTTTGCCGATACGCGTAGGGCAAAACTTCGATTTTATTCAAAATTAATGGGAATACAAAACAATTTGGCACAAACATGGTTTCATGCTTGCAATATAATAATATAATCATATAATGAATATAGTTAAGACACAAATATCATTAATTAAGCATTTGGAGCTAAGAAACATACAATTCCCCACAAAACAATCAGTAATTTTACAGGTTGATACTTACATGACCATTTTAAATTCTTGTTCTCAATATTTAAATGTCAACTGAGTTAACAGGAACTTGTTTCAGATAAATATATACCCAGTGTCTGATTAACCCTACCAACTTCCTAGTTCTACAGATGTCATTAACCATAGGATATAAATATAAACATGAATAAAGTAAGTAAAACTGATTCTGGCTCTAACACTAGTCTGAGTGCCCAGATTTGTCTAGATCTAAATGCAGATGGAATAATATGTGCTGATTAAATTGATGTAAATGTAGTGGTCTGCACTGACCTCTCAGGCAAGTAACCACATAGACAGGTAGGCGTGGGGAGTGTATTGATATCAGGGAGCCTAGGTGGTGTAATGGTTAGCACACTGGCCCGGAATGCAAAGAGATGTGGGTTCGAGTCCCGCTCTAGGCGCAGTATTTCCCATTTTCATCACCCCCACGACACTGGTTGCCGTGATCAGGATCCTGTACAAGCTTTGCACTGTATGGTTGTTGAACCTACCCTGTGTATGTATGTGTTAGTGCATTGCCTGTATGTATGTAATTGTAAGCATTACAAGACTTACAATTCCAGGGGGACGAGTGTAGTGGTCTGCACTGACCTCTCAGGCAAGTAACCACATAGACAGGTAGGCGTGGGGAGTGTATTGATATCAGGGAGCCTAGGTGGTGTAATGGTTAGCACACTGGCCCGGAATGCAAAGAGATGTGGGTTCGAGTCCCGCTCTAGGCGCAGTATTTCCCATTTTCGTCACCCCCACGACATAAACATAATGCTAGATAAAAGATTAACATCTTATTTTATTATATACATTTTTTTTACTTGGTATTCCACATTCCAAACAGTAGCTGAAATGAGCTGAAACTAACAGATTTCATTGCTACACTCACTGCTTCAACATGTGTCATGCGCTTCACGCGGGTTTGTTTTGCTTCCCGACATCCCACAATGCACCGCGCGGCTGGAATTACGAACCCGTCTATTCCCATCTATTCACGCCATGAATGAGGGCAGTGTGGGAGAGAAAAGGTGAATGTTGGCCGCTCTTCCCACTCTGTTTATTTTTTGGGGTTTTACATCCTAACATCTATGGTCACATCAGGATGGGTACCGACTTGTGACAGCGAGCACTCATGGTAACTTTTAGAGTGCTGCCCCAAATGGGAGACCAGGCTGCCAGCACCATGACCCGATATCCCATACAGTCACATTATCCGGATACTGGTGTTAACCAGTCCTTGTTTGTTGAGGTTTTACATCCTGGCAACATCTAAGGTGATGTCACATAATCCCGATCCTGATCCTGAGCTAACCAGTCCTTGTCCTATCCTATTAATGCTGCATACCAGGCTAAGTAGCGACAAGTATAAACTTGGTAAGTCATTGGTTTGACTCTGCAGGGTTTTCAAACTCCAGGTTGGTTGGTTGTTGGAGTTTTACATCATAGCAACATCTAAGGTCATATCAGGATGGGTACTGACTTGTAACAGTGCACACTCATGGTGACTTTATAGTGCTGCCCCACTGGGAAATTAGGACGTTAGCACCATGACCCGATATCCCACTCAGTCACATTATCCTGACACTGATCTAAATCAGCCCTATCCTATTAATGGCGAGCGCCAGGCTAGGAAGTGACACGTATCAATTTTATAAGTCATTGGCTTGACTCGATAGGGAACCGAACTCCCGACCTTCCTGGGGTTTTACATCCGGATAAGGTATAAGGTGATGTCACATTATTCTGATCCTGAGCTAATCGGTCCTTGTCCTATCCTATTAATGCCGAGCGCCAGGCTAGGTAGCAACAAGTCTAAATTTTTAAGTCATTGGTTTGACTCGTTTAAGTCATTGGTTTGAGCCCATGGCTTCGGATCCCTCGATCTCCCAAAATAGGAGACGGACGCTCAACTCATTCAGCCATCCAGTCTGGTTGTTTAAGGTGATTCATACAAAGGCACAAGGCTACGTAGCAAGGAGTATCAATCTTATAAGCCATTGGTTTGACTCGACCAGGTTTCAAACTCCAGACCTTCTGCATGGGAAGCCTGCGCTCTACTGATTCGGCCACCGCCCGCGGCCTTTAATCCTTGCCGCTCCGTGTGACCTGGGTGCTTACTTGGCCAAGTCACTTTCAGTTTTCTGATTTATGGGCGAATGCTCGCCTTTCTTTCCGTTCTCATGCCTTCTCTTAAGAAAAGAAAGAAAATAACGAAAAGAAAGGAGGACACAGAGTTCAATAAAACTACAAACTGTTTGTGTGCTTCTTGGTATCCTATCTGTTCTGCACTATTTCGTAGCATGACATACTTCGATACATATATACACATACATGCATACACACACACACATATATATATATACATATATATATACATATATATATATATACATATATATATATATATATATATATATACATATATGTCAGTCAGCGCTTGTTAGGTGCACATCGGCGCCAGTTTACCCGAATTTCCCACCTCTAGGGAGGTCTAGAGACACAGTCAACTAGCTACCTGTGTTTTCTGCTATACCTGTCGTCCGGGACAGCGGACGACTACAAGGTTGGAATACTGGTGTAGGACGATCGAGGGACTATCGATTCGACGATGTGGAAGTCGATTTCAACTCGCCATATTGAGGAAAAGTTGACAAGGCTGACGGTATCGTAAAACCATTTTGAATTCTCGACTATGAGAATATTATTTCACCTGTGTCGAGTTCAGTGTGTGTCGATCACCTGGATTTAGTTTGTGTATCGATTCAACCGTCCACAGTAAAGAACGATCGGCAAAATTGAGCCTACCGTAAAAACAATTTGAATCTCGACCGTTAGAAAAATATTCACGTGTGTCGATTTCATTTTATTCGACCTACGTGTATCGATCACCAGTGACGGGCTTGTGAGTCGATTTCAACAATGCATATGGAGGAACGACCGGCAAAGCTGACGGTATCGTAAAAACATTTTGAATTTTCGACGGTTGAGAAAAATACTTCACGTGTGTCGATGTCATTTGTGTTGATCGGCGGGTGGGTCTGTGAGTCGCTAACTCGACGGAATGCAAGCATTTGATGGCAGGAGGGTGGTATCGATCATCGACTGTAATTTCGATCGACTGTATTTTCGACAAACTTGTTGATACATTTTTATATATACTTTTTTTTTTTTTATTATGCTGCATTGAACATTAATGTTAAAATAATTGACCGAAGTTAACACAGCTGTGAGTCTTGAATATAATCGACATTCGGGTCGATTTTAGACTAACTTATGTAGAGGCTTTACAGTAAGATACAGCTGTTCTTCAATATATGGGCCATAGTATTGTAAATGAAGACCATGGGTCAGGCTATAACACACCTGGTACTTTTGGCTGCCATAGCCTAGCTGCAAAAGCGCAGCGCCAAGACTCGAGATCTGCAATAATCAACTGAGACTCATGTGTGCCGACCATCAGCGCGCTGGAATGCGATACCATTACCACACAATTTGTGCTCTGCAACTATTATATAAATGGTAGTAACACTGGATAGTTCATAGAACGAAGCCCGACCGATTAAAGGGACTATGACGATAGACTTCTGCGCAGTGTGTGGATCGAGTCACGACGGAGTCGAAGTAGACTACTGCAGTAAGAAGAAAAGGACAGTGGAACCAACGTGCAGAACTACACGAAGCAGTGCCGCTAAGATGCCGAAGTCGACGACGGGGGAGTCAGAGCCGGAACCTGCTTCTGACAAGTTGACTCTGGAGGAACAACGAGATGCGGTGCGGCGAGAGTTGGAAGAACTAAAAATGGAGGATGAGCTAATGGAGCTAAAAGATGAACGGGACCGTCTCCTAGCGGCACGGGAGACGAAAAGGAGGCGCGGTGAAAAGGCTGTGACAAATTCGCCTCAACGTCGGGAAGATAGCCCGGTAGGGGCAAGATGCAAGATGCCGGCCAACGACCAACCGTTGGCCGCCGGTACGACGGAGTCAGGCTATTCAAACTACGGACGCTCAAGGAATAGATCGAGGGAGCGGCGGCACCGACGTCGACGTTCGTCCAGCAGTTCGTCGGTGGATAGTGTGGATCGAAAACTTAGAAGTAAGTGGTCCCTGAAGCGACATGTCGAGTCAAAAAAAGATGTGAAGAAACTGAACTGTGAGGAAATTATCTGCACAACCGCTGCCTGGGTGTTAGAAATTCCTGAGATGTCTATCCAGGACCACCGGGCAATGTGGGAACACATATATTTCCTCTCACACCGGGCCCGCTATGGTGAATATCAAGATAGGGCGCATGCGGACTATGACTTGTGCATCCGTAAGTGGGCGGTGAAACGTGGGTTTGAGGCATTCTCCAGCGCCCATACGGGAAAAAGCGTGCTTCATTATGGCCCGGACAATATAAAGAAGAAGCAGCCAGTTCTACGGAATTACAGCGAGGGGAAGCAAGGCAGTCGAGGTAGCAAGCCGAACACGGCTTGCTATGCCTGGAACAGCGAGCGGGGCTGCAGCAGGAAGGAGACGGAGTGCAGGTACGAACACAAGTGTTCAAAGTGTGGCGGGAGGGGCCACAAGAGAGTCACTTGTAAGGACTGACCTACTGGAACATTGGAGCACCTGCCTGATCGCACACCCGTGTCCGACCCAACAGTCGTCACGAGTGGACAGGGTCCTGTTGGTGTGGGGAGCGCGCCACAACTAGTGATGCAGGTGGAGACTACGGGAGCTTCAATATGGGATGTTGATCAACATCAGGCAATATTGTACACGTCAACCATTGACAACAGCTCACAACGCGCGAATGGGAGAATGAACATGCAACCAGTCACAACAGGGGAGATAGGTCAGGGGAATATTTACCCTACATTGGAGCAATGCGCAGGGAGGAGCAGCAGTGAGATACGGGGTGGGGATGTGCGATTGGAGGACGATGCCCACCCGTAAAAAACAAACCTGGTTTGGGTGAACAGCTGACCGGAGTGTCTGCCGCGATAGCGCGGGCAGGCTACGAGGACCTATTAAGAGTGCATTGTGATAGCGATAAACGCTGGTGCGTGTCAGTAAGGGAGAACATGAACAGTATGTACGTAACTTTCCGGGTGGACACTGACTGTCTGAGTAGCACTTGCGCATGCATTTACGAATTGCTTTCTATGCCATGTCAACTAAAACCTTGTCGTTTATTTGCAGAAGCATTTTGTAGGGGGGACATTGATATAGATGCTATGTTTCTCCTGCAGGGGACTGTCTTTGGGTTCCATGTTATTGATGACAATTGTGACGTAACGTATGGCTGTCAGCTGGAGAGAAAGAAATCTAGATGGGAAAGAAATATAATAGAGACCCGGCTAGCAGCGGAGTTAGAGGAGGGAATGCTAAGGAAAGTCGATAGTCCTCCGGCCTGTATACATGGGATCTTTGTTGTTCCAAAAGATGATGGTGGTGGGAGAAGTGTTATTGACTGTAGTAAACCGAAAGGTGGGAGTGTCAACAATTACACAAAGGGGGTGGCCCCAAAATTTAAATATAGTGGGCTGGATGATGTGGTAGAATGCTTGGAGAGGGGCGACTACCTAGCCACCATTGATATCAAGGATGCTTACCGCGCTGTCCATATTAAACCAGAGCATAGGAAAAGACAGGGGCTTCGCTGGGTTTTTGAGGGTGATTCGGTGGAAACCTATATGATGGACGGGAGACTATGTATGGGTCTCTCGTCTAGTCCGTATATATTCTCTAGAATTTCAAACTTCATTGTCCGATGCGCAGGCAGAGAGGGGGTCTGCAGAATTGTCAACTATCTAGATGATTTCTGCATTCTGGGTAGTACGGAGGAAGAAACTACAGGGTTCCAACAACGTGTACTCTCTATATTGCGCAGATTGGGATTTTTTATCAGTTTAAAAAAATTGCTCTCACCAGCTAAGAAAATTAGATTCTTAGGGATAGATGTAAACTCGGAGTCGCTGGAACTTACTCTCCCTGACGATAAACTGAAGAAGCTTCGGGACATCCTCCTGCTCTTCTTGGGTCGCAGGAAGGCGACCCGTAGAGAACTCGAGAGACTCGCTGGACACCTCGCACACTGCGCCAAAGTTATCAGGGGTGGTCGAACTTTTAGTAGGCGGGTCTACGACCTTATAGGCACCCTGCGCGAGCCATTCTACCGCGCACAGCTTAATGCCGGATTTAGGGAAGATCTCAACTGGTGGGCATCATTCGCTGAAAAATTTAATGGTAAGGCGGGTATGCTCGGGAAGTTTGCGGTAACTACCGCAGTCTACAGTGACGCTTCGAATTGGGGAATCGGTGCTCTGCATGGGACTGACTGGTTGGCTGCTTCCTTTAAATCAGAGGACAATGAAGTGTTAGGCCAGCTGATAGGACACCATCATGTGGTGCTACCCACTGAGGCAGGGAGGGACCACATAAACATAAAAGAGATGAGGGCTGTGATGGAGGCGGCCACACGTTGGTCATCAGGTTGGGAGGATTCCGAGATCATATTCATAACGGACAGCGCGGTAGTCCAATCCGCTCTTAACTCAGGCCGATCCAGATCAGTTGGGATTATGTCCATGCTGCGAAAATTATTCTGGCTTGCAGTCGAGAAGAACTTTACATTCCTATCAACTTACATAAATACCACAGTTAATGTGGTGTGTGATGCCCTCAGCAGGCTAGACGTAGAGGGTAGTGCCGCTAGGATTAGTGCAGTGGATGTGGGTCGGATTATGTGCTGTGCACACCTCTTTGACGCTCCGCTGTTCTGTCTTTCCAGGACTGGAGGAGCTGAGGGCAGAGCAGCGGGGATTTGAGAAGCTATTCTACTCAAAGAATTCGGTCACCACAAGATCGGTCCAGATACGAAAGTATTTTGACTTCGTTGATCAATTCTCAGAGGACAGGGCGCCTCTCCCCTGCTCATCGGAACGTGTCGCGCTTTACGCCTCCTGGCTGGCGAGGACGCTCACGTACCGTTCCGTGCTGAACTATTTATCAGGGCTGAACTTCTTTCTGCGCCAGAACGGTTCCCCCTCCATAAGATATAATGATTTTGTAGTACATGCCACACTTAAGGGGATTAGGCGCCAGAAGGGGGATGCCCCGCGGCAGGCACCACCTATGCTGCCGGGTATGCTGTTGAAGGTGTTTGCGCTATTGACCCAAAACCCGGGGCATGTATCTTGGAGAGCTGCGATGCTCTGCTCCTTTAGGGCTTTACTGAGAAAGTCCCAAGTAACTGAGTCCGACCCCGCCTTGCGCAGGCGAGATTTTACTTTCTTTGATTGGGGGATGATAATAAAAATTCGGCGATCAAAGACGATCCAGTTCACAGAGCGGGTACTAGAGGTCCCGGTTGCGCTTTGCCCGAATAGAGCACTGTGCGCGGTGTACTGGACGTTGCACCATTTTAAAGAGTTGCCTGCGGATCCCGAGGACTTGGCTTTTCGTTTGCCAATGGTCGGCCTCGATTCAAGGCCTATGACTTATATGGCTTACCAGACTATGCTGAAGCTATTTTCTAATCAGGCAGGCCTGGGGGATTTTTACTTTACATCCCATTCGCTAAGGAGGGGGGGTTGCACCTACTTGGCTATGTCCGGCGCAACCATTGAGGAAATCAAAGTCCGAGGCGACTGGGCGTCGGATACCGTGTATTCCTATCTAAAAACCCCTTTGCAATCCAGAATATTAAATGATCTCCGGGTAGCGACGAATCTTTCGTCTCTGGAGGCATGAGACGAGGAGTGGTTGGGGCCTGGGCCAGTTTAGCCGGCCGGGGTTGGCGGTTATTGCTCAGCCAGATGGGCCTCAGCAAATAAACGAGGCTTCCACCACTTCCCGTCTTGTCTCTTATCTTCCTACGTCGTAGCCCAATTTATATATATATATATATATATATATATATATATATATATACACACCTACTGAAGTAAGTACACAAATACACACATATATACTATAGACATACAATTGCTGCCGGTTGCATGTAGATAGCCATTATAATATGGTTTCAGATACGACCAAGACAGAAAATCTCACTGAGACATAAACAGACAAAGAGCAGAACTGAGAGAAAAAAGCCAATTTCAAACCATGCCATGTCTGGTATCGTCAGATATCGCCCATATTGCAGTGACTAGCAAGTGTAGTGAGGGTGCTTTCACCTCCACAGGTGAAATACTACATACACAGGAAGGATGGAAAGTTGATTGCACCAGGGAACCTAGATAGGCTAATGGTTAAGACACTAGCCCCTGAATGGCAGAAGTGTGGGTTGGCATACCACTCCTGCAAAGAGACGAGCAAAGCACATCTCTCAATCTCATCAAATTCCTAATTTTAAGTGTGATGAGTTTTTAATTACCAGATTGGCATTTTTTCTTTGTCAGAAAAAAAGCCTAAATTTAAGTATTTACACCTGAAAAAAAAGTATGAAAAAAGTTTGAAAAAAAGAAGTTTTTTCCTTGAAAAAAAACCATAATACTTTTGTTTAAAAGTGGCAGCACTGTATTTTGAAATGCCGCCTAATTGTAAGGACCTCTCGTGTGACGAGTGCAAGTTGCATAGTCATGCGACGGGTCAGATTGTAAGCCCATACAGCCACCTGTCACTCCCCAGGCACACAATAGAATTCCTGGAAAGTTGCGCTTGAGAGAATCCGTTGGCGAGAAGCGCGTCTCGACAGCCTGTCTGCATGGTGCACCGTAAGGAGGCGACACCAATTTACTTGTTCACAATCATCATCATCAAATTGGTAGAGCACGAGTTTCTCTGGCCTTCACCTCTAGATCCTCGATGCAGGCTTCCCTAGATCCACAACTCAGGTTTCCGTAGATCCACAAACTCAGGTTACCCCAGATCCACAATTCATAGAGCCACATCAGGTTTCTCTAGATTTAGAAAATCAGGTTTCCTCAGATCCACAATTCACATCTCTATAGAGTCACATCAGGTTTCCCTAGATCCACAAACTCAGGTTTCCCTAGATCCACAATTCACATATCCATAGATCCACATCAGGTTTCCCCAGATCCACAATTCACATTTCCCTAGATCCACATCAGGTTTCTCTAGATCCACAAACTCATGCTTCCATAGATCCACACCTCCTCTCTCCTAGACCCAGTACTCATGTTCCCACATGTCCATCAGCATGTCCCTAGATCCACTATATGTGACCCCATCACCCATCCACATGTCCCTCTAGATCCACAGCCACTGTACCTGAGATCCAGCACTCTCGTTCCATAGATCCACCACCCCTGTTCTACAAGCTGACCATGTTTCTCCCATTAGATCAATACCACACGCTAAATCCACTATTTGTATCCTTCTAGATCCACTTTCAAGGTCTCTAGATTCAACATGCATATCACATAGACTGACTACCACACCCTAGATCCACTATTTTGATCACTCTAGATCCACCTTAATGTTTTCTAGATCCACCATGCATATCACATAGACTGACTACCACACCCTAGATCCACTATTTTGATCACTCTAGATCCACCTTAATGTTTTCTAGATCCACCATTCATATCACATACACTGACTATTTATACCCCTCTAGATCCATCTTACATGTTCTCTAGATCTGCTATGCACATTGCACAGACTGACCACCACACCATAGATCCACTATTTATATCCTTCTAGATCCACCTTACATGTTCTCTAGATCTGCTAGGCACATTGCACAGACTGACCACCACACCATAGATCCACTCTTTATGTCCCTCTAGATCCATCTTACATGTTCTCTAGATCTGCTATGCACATTGCACAGACTGACCACCACACCATAGATCCACTCTTTATATCCTTCTAGATCCATCTTACATGTTCTCTAGATCTGCTATGCACATTGCACAGACTGACCACCACACCATAGATCCACTATTTATATCCTTCTAGATCCACCTTACATGTTCTCTAGGTCTGCTATGCACATTGCACAGACTGACCACCACACCATAGATCCACTCTTTATGTCCCTCTAGATCCACCTTACATGTTCTCTAGATCTGCTATGCACATTGCACAGACTGACCACCACACCATAGATCCACTCTTTATGTCCCTCTAGATCCACCTTACATGTTCTCTAGATCTGCTATGCACATTGCACAGACTGACCACCACACCATAGATCCACTCTTTATGTCCCTCTAGATCCACCTTACATGTTCTCTAGATCTGCTATGCACATTGCACAGACTGACCACCACACCATAGATCCACTCTTTATGTCCCTCTAGATCCACCTTACATGTTCTCTAGATCTGCTATGCACATTGCACAGACTGACCAACCACACCATAATTCACCATTTATATCCCTCTAGATCCACCTTACATGTTCTCTAGATCTGCTATGCACATTGCACAGACTGACCACCACACCATAGATCCACCATTTATGTCCCTCTAGATCCACCTTACATGTTCTCTAGATCTGCTATGCACATTGCACAGACTGACCAACCACACCATAATTCACCATTTATATCCCTCTAGATCCACCTTACATGTTCTCTAGATCTGCTATGCTCATTGCACAGACTGATAGCCCCTAGATCCACCTTACATGTTCTCTAGATCTGCTATGTCGGCTATATCGGCGTCAAGAGCAAAACGACATATGGCCATGGAGTTTGTCGATACGCATAGGGCAAAACTTTGATTTTATTCGAAATTAATGAAAATACAAAACAATTAGGCGCAAACATGGTTTCATGCTTGCAATATAATAATATAATCATATAATGAATATATTTAAGACACAAATATCATTAATTAAGCATTTGGAGCTAAGAAACATACAATTCCCCATAAAACAATCAGTAACTTTACATCACCATTTTAAATTCTTGTTCTCAATATTTAAATGTCAAATGTGTCAATAGAAACTTGTTTCAGATAAATATATACCCATTGTCTGATTAACCCTACCAACTTCCTAGTTCTACAGACGTCCTTAACCATAGGATATAAATATAAACATGAATAAAATAAGTAAAACTGACTCTGGCTCGAACACTAGTCTGAGTGCCCAGATTTGTCTAGATTTAAATGCAGATGGAATAATATGTGCTGATTAAATTGATGTAAACGTAATGCTAGATAAAAGATTAACATCTTATTTTATTATATACATTTTTTTACTTGGTATTCCACGTTCCAAACAGTAGCTGAAATGAGCTGAAACTAACAGATTTCATTGCTACACTCACTGCTTCAACATGAGCCATGTGCTTTGTGCGAGTTTACTTCCCGACATCCCACAATGCACGGCGCGGCTGGAATTATGAACCAGTCTATTTCCATCTATTCACGCTATGAATGAGGGCAGTGTGGGAGAGAAAAAGTGAGTGCTGGCCACTCTTCCCACTCTGTTTCTTTGTTGGGGTTTTACATCCTAACAACATCTATGGTCACATCAGGATGGGTACCGACTTTTGACAGCACGCACTCATGGTAACTTTTAGAGTGCTGCCCCAAATGGGAGACCAGGCTGCCAGCACCATGACCCGATATCCCACACAGTCACATTATCCGGATACTGGTGTTAACCAGTCCTTGTTTGTTGAGGTTTTACATCCTGGCAACATCTAAGGTGATGTCACATTATCCTGATCCTGATCCTGAGCTAAGCAGTCCTTGTCCTATCCTATTAATGCTGCATGCCGGGCTACGTAGCGACAAGTATAAACTTGGTAAGTCATTGGTTTGACTCGGCAGGGTTTTCAAACTCCAGGTTGGTTGGTCGTTGGAGTGTTACATCTTAGCAACATTTAAGGTCATATCAGGATGGGTACTGACTTGTAACAGTGCACACTCATGGTGACTTTATAGTGCTGCTCCACTGGGAAATTAGGGTGCTAGCACCATGACCCGATATCCCACTCAGTCACATTATCCTGACACTGATCTAAATCAGCCCTATCCTATTAATGGCGAGCGCCAGGCTAGGAAGTGACAAGTATCAATTTTATAAGTCAGTGGTTTGACTCGACCTGGAACCGAACTCCCGACCTTCCTGGGGTTTTACATCCGGATAAGGTCTAAGGTGATGTCATATTATCCTGATCCTGACCTAATCGGTCCTTGTCCTATCCTATTAATGCCTAGCGCCAGGCTAGGTAGCAACAAGTGTAAATTTTTAAGTCAGTGGTTTGACTCGTTTAAGTCATTGGTTTGAGCCCATGGCTTCGGATCCCTCGATCTCCCAAAACAGGAGACGGACGCTCAACTCATTCAGCCATCCCGTCTGGTTGTTTAAGGTGATTCATACAAAGGCACAAGGCTAGGTAGCAAGGAGTATCAATCTTATAAGCCATTGGTTTGACTCGACCAGGTTTCAAACTCCAGACCTTCTGCATGGGAAGCCTGCGCTCTACTGATTCGGCCACCGCCCGCGGCCTTTAATCCTTGCCGCTCCGTGTGACCTGGGTGCTTACTTGGCCAAGTCACTTTCAGTTTTCTGATTTATGGGCGAATGCTTGCCTTTCTTTCCGTTCTCATGCCTTCTCTTAAGAAAAGAAAGAAAATAACGAAAAGAAAGGAAAGAAAGGAGGAGTTCAATAAAACTACAAACTGTTTGTGTGCTTCTTGGTATCCTATCTGTTCTGCACTATTTCGTAGCATGACATACTTCGATACATATATACACATACATGCATACACACACACACAAATATATATATATATACATGTATATATATACATATATATATATATATATGTATATATATATATACACATATATACATATATATATGTATGTGTGTATATATTGATAGTGATAAGCCGGTTATCGCATGTAATAATCCCTGGAGTGGGTGGCACTACCTCCCCCCCCTCCCCGGGGTGTGGGGGTGGGGGTGGGGGTGGGGGTGGGTACCAGCATGCAC
Source organism: Branchipolynoe longqiensis (assembly GCA_030323885.1). NCBI lineage: Eukaryota > Metazoa > Annelida > Polychaeta > Phyllodocida > Polynoidae > Branchipolynoe > Branchipolynoe longqiensis. Next base: position 12,024,971 of record CM059196.1, on the reverse strand, counting down.
TTCTTTGCCTCCTGCACGTGGTCTCTCCTCCACTAACTCGGAGCTGATATGATCTTAAATATTGCAAGGACGAAAAACAATAATAAACAAAGGATATATATATATATATATATATATATATATATATATATATATATATATATAGCAAAGCATATGTATATGCCGATGTAAGAAACCGCATGGTGCTGCCCCTCCGCGGCGAGTTTTGGAGCCGCGAGGGGCTACCGGCTAAATCCGCTAGTCGGCGCTGCTGAGCGATATATACACCTGAGCGCACGCCGGCTGCGTCACTACGCCTTTGTACACATTGCTATACGATTCACTGTATTTTAATTTTTACTTGATCGGTAGGGCATTGTCAGCCCAGCCAGATACTTTCTATATATATATATATATTACATCCATATTTATATACTTCCATGTTAATAAAGATTGTATCATCCACTCCGGTCTCCTCGTAATGCATACTTACATATATATATATATATATATACATACATATATATATATATATATCTATATATAGTATAGTTATACGAATCTTAGCTGGGTATAGATGATGGATAACTGTTGTTTTCCCGAGGTATAAGCCTCGGGTAGACGTGGGCTAGGGAGAAGGAAGCACGTGAGGTACCAGTAATTTTAACCTACTTATTCAGGATAAAAAATGATCTTTCAATACAATGGATACTATGATTTTCCCGTAATGGTACACCAACGGGATAGACGTGGCAGGGCGTGGTGGGTGGGCCCTAGCCCACGTCTACCCGAGGCTTATACCTCGGGAAAACAACAGTTATCCATCATCTATACCCAGGTAAGATTCGTATAACTATACTATTTCACCTCGGTATACAGCCTCAGGCTAGCCTCAGGCTAGGGAGACCTTTACATAATTCATTTTTATCCTTAATATCATCCATTCTTATATAATATTCAACGTTTTTGTTCTCACCTATTCTTGTTAGTTGGCGAGCAGGCGCTTTGCAATGCCGGTAGGCTTTTCTAGTCGCTTGTTGTAATGTTTTGCAAACGACTTAGCCGTCTTCCAGCCTGCATGCGCTAGTATTCTTTTCACAGAAATACCTAGCAACCGTGCCTTGGAGACCATGGCACCTCTAGTTGAGTGGGATGAGTATTTGCTCGTATCCACTCCAGCCAATTTCAACACCGTAATTGTCCATCTGGCAAGGGTGTCTCGTCAAATCGCCTTATGTGGCTTTATAAAGCTCACTAATAGTTGTTGTGATGCACGTAAATCCTTTGTTTTAGATATATAAGCCCGTATGGCTGACACAACACATAATTTCCGATCACTCGGAAAACAGTCTAAGTGAACCGTAGATAAAGGGTCACCTAACGTGTTCGATTTAAGCAATTGTGCTAAATCAAACATAGCTTGTTTCTTGTCTATTTCTAATCCAGTTAAAGACAAAGCAACAATGGTCTGTCCTCTGTGTCCGGTTACTAATAATAACAGGACCGCGACCTTAAAACCTAATTGTTTTAAATCTAACCACGAGTTGTGAGGCCAAGCCTGAAACAACTTAAATACTACAGACACATCCCAAAACCGACTATACTTTGGTTTTGGAGGATTCCTTTGATAAACTGAACGAAGTAGATATCCAAGAACATAATGTTTTCCAACTGTTTCGCCATCAATTCTCGGTAATATGATTGATAACGCACATCTTGCCGCATTAATCGACCCAAAGGATAGTCCCTCATCCTCTAGAGAACGAAGAAAACGAGCTACTTGTGAAATTGTTGGATTTGTTGGCTTAACTTTCATTAACAAACAATGTACACCCCATTTCTTTAAATAGGATGTGTACATTTTGACAGTTCCTGGCCTCCAGGCATCAGCTACTATCCTATTCTCAGTAATTTTGTCCAATCCAAATTGCCGCAGCTGGTTCCTTAGAAAAGGAATGCCAATAGGGGCGTCGTTGACACGTCGCCGTGAACCACTAGCGGTCCGTGGTGTGTCAGATTCCCGAGTTTTCTTGGGAATCGTATATGTTCTTTTGCCAGTTGTGAAACTGCTGGCAGCCAAGGTTGCGTGTCCCAATCGGGCACCACCAGTATAGCATGTGTCCTTTCCAAACCGATTTTCCTGACAACTCGGCTGATAATGCTAAACGGTGGGAAAATATAAAAATAATTATTTTGCCAGGTAATAGCAAATGCATCTACTTTCCAAGCCTCCGGTTCAGGATGCCAAGAAACATAACAAGGTAATTTGTTATTATTTTGTGATGCAAACAAGTCAACTTTAGGTGTACCCCATTTTTCACAAATGAAGTTAAACAAAGGTGTAGAGAGAGACCATTCTAAATGGTCATGGAAATTTCTACTTTTATGGTCTGCAAGTGTATTTTGTGACCCTGGAATATGCGCTACAGTCAGCCAGACTTGTTGAGCCTGTGCCCAGTTCCAAATCAGTTTAGACAACTGATTGCAAGGCTTTGATTTGGTTCCACCCATGTTACGAATATATGCCATGGCAGTAGTATTATCAGTTAGTATTCTAACTTGTGATTTATGTATCTTTACTAAACTACATAAGCCCAGATAAATAGCACGCAATTCTAGCGCATTAATATGGTCTGATTTTTCATCATCAAGCCATCTACCTCCTGTTGTGACCCCATCTCGATGAGCTCCCCAACCTTCTAACGAAGCATCAGTAGTAATTACCGTATTAGGTTCCGCCATACGGATTGGATTTGGTGAACTTGCTATGTGTTGCATCCACCATGCAATATCCTGTAGCCCTTCTTGCGAAATAAACATCTTTCGCTCAAAATTCCCTTTAGTTCGTGTTAACGCTAAATTGTTATCTATTTCTAGAGATTTAATATGGGCCTTCCCGTATAGAATAGCGGGTGCATACGATATCATTATCCCAATAAGGACTGCGACCTGTCTAATTTTAGGTTTTGGTAACTTAATAAGCTGGGTCGCTGTATTCATAAACTTAATTAGTTTTTGTTCTGTTATCGACACTGTAAGAGACTGTGTATCCAGAATAAACCCTAAACATTTGAGTTGTTTTGTTGGTTTAAACACTGACTTTTGTGGATGTACATAAAACCCCAATTTAGTAAGTAATGCACATAAATCCAAAACTGCATTCCCACAATCAATTTGTGTTGATGCTATAATAAAGGAATCATCTATGTATGGAAACATTATATGACCTTTCCGTGCCATTACTGAGAAAACAGGTTTAAGCAGTTTAGTGAATAAACGAGGGGCACAAGCTAAACCATTCGGCATACAGGTAAACTCATAGAGTTGGTTATCCCAAAGAAATTTCCGGTCTTTTTCTCTTATGGGAAGCGTATAATATGCATCTTGTAAATCAACACTAGCCATCCACGCATCTGGCGTAATCAGATCGCGTGCTGTATCTAGCGAGAACATTTTAAAATGTCGATATTCAACCATTTTATTAAGGATTGTAAAATCCAGGATCATTCGAACCTCGCCATTAGGCTTTGGTCTCGAGAAGATGTTAGAAATAAACTCTCCTGAACAGTATGTCACTTTTTGTATAATTCCTTTCTCAAAGAATTTTTGTACCTCTTTAGTTAATGCCTCTCGTTCAACCAGTTCAATGTTATAAGGAAAAGGTATATATCCTGCCTTGTACCGGAATTTGTGTGAAGGGAATGTGAACACCCCTAACTATTTGTAAAATTTCTTGGTCACTAGTAATTTTGTGCCACTCAGAAATATGATTATTAATATTACCAGCCACAAAGTTGCTTACAGTTTGTGTGGTTTTTAGAGGCTGGAAGGACTTGTAACGTTTGTGTTTCAACCTCTACTTGGACCCGCCCCTGGGGAAGGGTCTCGGCGAGTTGACACCTCGGCCCAGTGGCCGTGCGGTGTTGTCGGTCCAGCCTGAGTGAGCGCCCCGGCCCCGAAAAGCTTGACCGAAGTTTGAGCCCGGTCTGGTTCCCCTGGTGAACCGCCGTGGACGAAAATCCCCTCGTGACCTTTTGAAACGAGGAGTTTCCTGTTTCTTCTTACCATCCATGTTTTTGCCACTCTTGGCTGCAGTTTCTACCTCTTTATAGAGGTATTGTAGTTGACCGCCAAACATTTTCGTGTTATCTAAAGGTTTCCCTTTAATCGGCTCTGGAGCAAGAAAGAGCGTAAACTCTTTCCCATCATTATCAGTAACCTTCTTTGAGCGAGCCACTTCTTTGCCAGCATCTGTGCAAACCGACTTGAAAACATTTTCATATCTTCGTTACGACAGGTAATTACCTGCCGCCGCCAACAATGCAATACCTTTGTCCATCGTCTTAGCCAAAGACGAGAACTTATTTTCTCGTTGCATTCTGTTTGCTAGAGGAGCAATAGCTGTTAGGGTACCAAGCACCGCCTTATGCACTGTGTGCAACACACCCTCAAATCTCTTACGGTCCTCCGTCATATTGACATCTCGATCCATCTCCTTAATGATGGAGTTGGGAACACCTTTAATGCCTGTTAACTCATCTGATAACTTAGAAATAATCTCCGCCGGTTTAAACGTGCGGAAATGGCCATTGATGTTCTCACGCATAAGCGTAGTGGTTTTCACACGCTTAGCCCTTGGCTTCTCCACTTTCTTAGCCACTTTGCCCCCAATGGCAGCATAGACCTTCATACGCGTGTCTGAGTCCGATTCCGGAAGTGAATCGTGACGAGTCGTGAAGAGACTTCCTCTTCTTCTTCTTGGACTTGGTCTGCGCTTTTGCGAAGTCCCGCCCCCCTTCCTTGGAAATCATCACCCGAAGAAACGACATGTTTCTTCTCCTCCGTTAGGAGAGAGGAGGAGCCCTAAGTCATCTGAGTCTGTCTCCGAATCCTCCAAAGAAGACTCCTCTTGAACACTCGGCATTCTCCGTTTACGAGACATCGGTGGTTTGAGAGCCATTTTTGACTCTCCATCGCCGCAAACCGCGCCTCCCAATTTTGAGCCGCGGCGCCGTCAGGCACTATGTCCTCCTCGGAGAGAATATGCGCCCCGGGCTGTGTCGAAGGCACTGCCGACAACACGGGTGAGGAGTCGTACTCCTCGTCCCCTCCACTCGGAACACGCCCCTCGGCTGCTGCTGCACCGCGCTTACTCCGCTTCGTGGCCATCGGGAGCTGAAACAAAGATTTTTGGTCAGTCCCGGTATATATATATGTCACAATATGGTTGTTTCAACTCATTTGGACATCTATTGGTGTTAGAGAACGTGTTTATACCGTTATAACACAGGCGTAATAAGCTAAATTTGTGCGTGGGTTGTGGGTCAAGCCCAAACCTTACGCGGGGTCGGGACCAGTGTATCGGCCCGCCCATCCCTCTGTCCCGCACACTTCTCCCACCTGTGACTACCACGTCAACAAGTTGGAGAAAATGCTACGAAACTCGGAGAAACGCCTGAAAAAGTTTGTGGGGAGTCTATAAAAGAAACCCAGGAGCATCTCCAACATTACTCTCTATTAGAGTACGAGAGAATTTCCACAGGAGACGAGGCAGAGCCCACATCTCTACCCATAATCACACGGTGACTCGGGTGTTGACAGAACCGCTAATGACCGGTTTCAATCCTTCGAGAAGGAATTCTATCCTTGGTTTTTTATAACCAAATAACTCGTCCAAAATGGACCAAAGAAAGTCTAAACTTTCCATAATGATGCTCTAATGCATCATGATTAAGCTAACCACAGTTTTTATGATACTTACTGCGTATTAGCTTGTATGTAGACTAAATTTGCCGGAGCAACCAAACGACACGTAATCCAGTCGTGAGTTGTATATGCTAATTGCTGGTACCTCACGTGCTTCCTTCTCCCTAGCCTGAGGCTAGCCTGAGGCTGTATACCGAGGTAAAATATATATATATATATATATATACCTACTGAAGTAAGTACACAAATACACACATATATACTATAGACATACATTTGCTGCCGGTTGCATGTAGATAACCATTATAATATGGTTTCAGATCCACCACTCCTGTTCTACAAGTTAACCATGTTTCTCCCATTAGATCAATACCACACGCTAAATCCACTATTTGTATCCTTCTAGATCCACTTTAAAGGTCTCTAGATCCACCATGCATGTAGCATAGAGTGACTACCACACCCTAGATCCACTATTTTGATCACTCTAGATCCACCTTAATGTTTTCTAGATCCACCATTCATATCACATACACTGACTATTTATACCCCTCTAGATCCATCTTACATGTTCTCTAGATCTGCTATGACATTGCACAGACTGACCACCACACAATAATTCACTATTTATACCCCTCGAGATCAATCTTACATGTTCTCTAGATCCACCATGCATATCACATAGACTGACTACCACACCCTAGAGCCACTATTTATATCACTCTAGATCCACCTTAATGTTCTCTAGATCCACCATGAATATCACATAGACTGACTACCACACCCTAGAGCCACTATTTTGATCACTCTAGATCCACCTTAATGTTTTCTAGATCCACCATGCATATCACATACACTGACTAGTTATGTCCCTCTAGATCCACCTTACATGTTCTCTAGATCTGCTATGCACATTGCACAGAACGACCAGCACACCATAGATCCACTCTTTATGTCCCTCTAGATCCATCTTACATGTTCTCTAGATCTGCTATGCACATTGCACAGAACGACCACCACACCATAGATCCACTCTTTATGTCCCTCTAGATCCACCTTACATGTTCTCTAGATCTGCCATCCATATTGCACAGACTGACCACCACACCATAGATCCACTCTTTATATCCCTCTAGATCCACCTTACATGTTCTCTAGATCTGCTATGCACATTGCACAGACTGACCACCACACCATAGATCCACTCTTTATATCCTTCTAGATCCACCTTACATGTTCTCTAGATCTGCTATGCACATTGCACAGACTGACCACCACACCATAGATCCACTCTTTATACCCCTCTAGATCCACCTTACATGTTCTCTAGATCTGCTATGCACATTGCACAGACTGACCACCACACCATAGATCCACTCTTTATATCCCTCTAGATCCACCTTACATGTTCTCTAGATCTGCTATGCACATTGCACAGACTGACCACCACACCATAGATCCACTCTTTATATCCCTCTAGATCCACCTTACACGTTCTCTAGATCTGCTATGTCGGCTATATCGGCGTCGAGAGCAAAACAACGACATATGGCCATGGAGTTTGTCGATACGCATAGGGCAAAACTTCGATTTTATTCAAAATTAATGGGAATACAAAACAATTTGGTGCAAACATGGTTTCATGCTTGCAATATAATAATACAATGATATAATGAATATATTTAAGACACAAATATCATTAATTAGGCATTTGGAGCTAAGAAACATACAATTCCCCACAAAACAATCAGTAACTTTACAGGTTGATGCTTACATCACCATTTTAAATTCTTGTTCTCAAATATTTAAATGTCAAATGTATCAATAGAAACTTGTTTCAGATAAATATATACCCATTGTCTGATTAACCCTATCAACTTCCTAGTTCTACAGACGTCATTAACCATAGGATATAAATATGAACATGAATAAAATAAGTAAAACTGACTCTGGCCCTAACCCTAGTCTGAGTGCCCAGAGTTGTCTAGATCTAAATGCAGATGGAATAATATGTGCTGATTAAATTTATGTAAATGTGATGCAAGATAAACGATTAACATCTTATTTTATTATATACATTTTTTTAGTTGGTATTCTACGTTCCAAGCAGTAGCTGAAATGAGCTGAAACTAACAGATTTCATTGCTACACTTGCTGCTTCAACATGAGCCATGTGCTTTGTGCGAGTTTGTTTTACTTCCCGACCTCCCACAATGCACCGCTCGGCTGGAATTATGAACCAGTCTATTCCCATCTATTCACGCTATGAATGTGGGCAGTGTGGGAGAGAAAAAGTGAGTGCTGGCCGCTCTTCCCACTCTGTTTCTTTGTTGGGGTTTTACATCCTAACAGCATCTATAGTCATAACTGGATGGGTACTGACTTGTGACAGTGCGCACTCATGGTAACTTTTAGAGTGCTGCCCCAAATGGGAGGGCAGGCCGCCAGCACCATGAGCCGATATCCTACACAGTCACATTATCCGGATACTGGTGTTAACCAGTCCTTTTTGTTGGGGTTTGACATCCTGGCAACATCTAAAGTGATGTCACATTATCCTGATCCTGATCCTGAGCTAACCAGTCCTTGTCCTATCCTATTAATGCCGCATGCCAGGCTAGGTAGCGACAAGTATAAACTTGGTAAGTCATTGTGAAAAGTCCAATGCTCGAATCTGTGGCTGTGTAGGCAGGCTATGGAGAAATCAATACAGACAAAGAGAAAGGAAGAGTATAAATTGTAAAGAAGAAGATAGAGTCCAGCCCTCAGGTTTATTATTTATATGGTTACATGGGTTCATTGTAGAGTATCACCCCACCCCTTTCCCCCAATGGGAAACAAGCATTCATGGCCCTACCAATAGGGATCCAGCATTCCTGGTCCCCATGGATACCAGTGGTCTGCCCACCACCACAAGCTGTATGGCCCCCATGGCCACCACCAACCTTGACCATTGAGTGTGGTGATCCCTATCCCAGCAGAGGGGGTAGGCCCTGAGTGCAATCACACCCAGACCTGCCAGCATCACTAGGTTTATTTACATCCCACTCAGGCACCACCAGCACCTACATATATATGTATATATAGATAGGATAATTATGTGAGACTTACCTTGGTACAGTTGACACATAATTGTTGTTTTACCGAGTCCGAGGCCTCGGATATTTGTAGTCCAGTGAGATATAGCACTCCCGCCCGATCAATCTTTAACTAACCTAACGAAATTATGCCTATTTCCTTTTTTAACCAAATTTTCAGCAAATTTGCCTGAGGCGATTAGCCTGTATCAGGATGTCTACATCACGTCATATTCCAATGTCGTCGCCCATCCAAGTACTGACAGGGTTCAAGTGTTGCATAACTTTGGTGATCGGATGAGAACTAGTGTTTCCTATGTGATATTAGCTGTTATAACAATTTTGTTCAAATCTCCTTCGGAAAACGAAGCCCAGAAAACTCCAACATAATGGGAAGGGAGGGTGGGACTGGATTACAAATATCCGAGGCCTCAGACTCGGTAAAACAACAATTATGTGTCAACTGTACCAAGGTAAGTCTCACATAATTATCCTATTTTACCTCGTCCTCAAACTCTTGGCTATTTATAGCCCAGTGAGATGTTTACGTAGACATAATTTCAGCTTAGTATTACCTTTAGCTATTTCTTATAGCCTTACTACTCATGACTTACTTAACAAAATTTAAGCCATGCTTTGTTGCCCCTAGTAGAGTGTGCTGAATAGTTCTTCATATCTATAGCTGCTGCTAACCGTATCCTAAGGGTCCATCTTGTTAACGTGTCTCTTGTAATTAAACCGAAGGGTTTAATGTAACTTAACAATAATTTATTATTCTTTCTTACATGCTTAGTGTTTAGAAAATGTCTTAATAGCTCTAACCACACAGAGTTTCTTATCTTCCGGAAAAGCTTTAAGCGTGATAGAAAACAGAGGGCCCCCTGTCCTATTCGATTTCAATAAGTAAAAAAATCACTTCTTCTTTTGACAATTCGTCTTATTTAAATTTAAAGATCGCATAGTCTGGCCTCTATGCCCTGTAATAATCAGGGTAAGTATGGCACCTTTAAACCCCAAATCTCTCATGGAAAAGTTGTTGTTGTCTAGACAAGATTTGAATAGTTTGAAAACTAGCGAAACATCCCCAAACCATAGTGTATTTAGGCTTTGGTGGATTTCTCTAATAACTGACTTTAGAAACCAATGAATCAAGTAATGCTTCCCCACTGTTTGACCATCTATCCTAGGAAGAACCACTCATAAAGCACAGCGTGCTGTATTAATGGCGCCAAACCCTAGCCCTTCATCCTCCAGTGTGCGAAGGAAACGAAGAACCTGTGCAAGAGAGGGGTTTAAATAATCAATTTTAGACAACGTACAAAATAATTGCCACTTCTTAACCTAATGAGCATAAAGCTTAACCATACCAGGACTCAAGGCTGAAGAGCCCAGTCTTGTAGGGGCGTTTTGTCTATCCCAAAGGGTTGCAGATGCTTCCTCAGAAAAGGAATGCCACCAAGGGGGTCAAATTGACGTATCCCTTTGGTGCCAAAAGTCTGTTGTGACACAGGTTGTTTGGAGCTTGTTGTTTTATGACAGACTTGTCTAAATTTAACATGACACCTGCTTTTTTAACAAATTCTACTTTCAGGGCTTGAATGGCCAAAGTACAATGTTCTTCCCTTTCTGCTATAATGAAGGAATCATCTAAATAAGGGAAATTAACAACTTGGTTACTAAGCTTGGAATAAATTGGTTTAAACAATTTCATAAATATACATGGACAGACTGATAATCCATTTGGCATACATGCGTATTCATATAACTAATTCCTCCAGACCATCTTTAATATTTTCTGAACGTTTTCCTACCGAAACAGAACAATAAGCATTATTTAAATCAATGCTACCCATCCAAGCTTTGTGTGTTACCAAATCCAGAGCATTTTTAAACGAACACATTTTGAAATGCGTATAGGTTACTAATTTATTTAAAATCGCAAGGTCTAGAATTACACAATGTAAAACATTGGGCCTAAGAAATATGTTGGAAAACAACTGGTCCTTCTGAATGTACAGCCTTGGTGCTAAAAGCATTGCTTTTCCGCACATGTGGATACGCGTGAGACATTCTCGTCAGTAATGTCTCCGTCTGCGCAACCGGTGAAGTGTTTACATTGCTTCCCTGCTGTTGCATTGACAGCGCATGCCTCACTGTGTGCTGTGCGACTGAAATATGCCTATTTCTAGAAGCATTTTTCTACCCCGACCGGCAGTCCTAGGTTTACGTGCGGCAAATCAACACGTACGCCATGGTTATAAGAATTGACATGAGAAGGCGTTGCAGCGTTCACATCATAAATTGCTGAATGCTCAGAAATACCACTGCCTGACGACAAGTTATCCATCCATTTTCTCAGAAACTTAATCTCACCCTGAATAGTCTTCAGAACCTGACTATCTGAACTAGAGGATTTAGAACCTCTTTGAGAAGAGAAAGACTTGGAAATCGAAAGAAGTACTGTTTAGACTATCCATTTGCTCACCAATAGCTAAATTACCAAGACGTGATTTAGCACGTCTCAGCTACCTAATAACAGAGCTATCCCTGAGCATAGACATTTCAAAGGCTTCTTCAAGAGTTTTTTTGTCAGTTTGTCTCCCCATATTTTCCCCTTCAGACAACTCAGTGTCAGACGACTTACACAAATTTGACTTACATTTTCGGCGCTTTTCCCCCCTTCTTTCCGGCACACACCTAGCAACTGAGAGCTGTGAGCGCACGGAGACTTCATCAGAGTGATTTCTGATAAGCCATAAGCCAGGTCATATTTTGACCCAGTCTTGCTTGCCATGACCAGCTGTTGTTGAACTTCACTGAAGCATCTAGTTGGCCTCGCTCTGCCACCTCTGAGGGTCTGGCCAGAGTGTTGCGTCATCTTGTTGACGCGTTGATTGCCCTCATGGTCACCAGCTGCCTCTGACTCATTGGTATGACCAGTCTGCACTGGGTCTGTCTGGCCATAAAAGTCATTTATTTGACTCGGTTGGGATTCAAACTTCCGACCTTCTGCACAGGAAACCGATTGTGCCGATTCCCCTACCACATCCGTTCCCATCTAGCAAATATACAATGTATATTTAGCCAAGGCCACGTTGCACACGAGTAAGATCACTCTGCAACATATTTTTAATGAGACAGACTATTTTGACCTATCCAGTATACTCTCCATTAATTTAAACGAAACCGGGTATATTGGTGCATAGTGTACGTAGCCTCTGTGCATACCTGTATCAGGGTGCCTATCCCCATTTTTCGGTCGCTGACCTGAGACAAGACTTATTTCTTGTAATTTTGAATAACCTATCTAAAGCCAAATCTATATGTGAATGCCCTCGAGAACTGGCACTAGCGAGGCGCACAACTCTGTTGTCGTACAACGGGCGACTCGGACCTCTGTGGATTAGACATAACCGGGCAAACATGTAATCCCACCGACAACAACGCTCAACCGGTGGCCACCAACACAATTTAGAATAACTTCCAGAGCTTGCCAAATGCAGCTCTCCATAACTAAACCTTTAAAGAAGGTTGCTAACTATGTTGGGCTTTTAGTAATATTCAAATAATCCAATATCCTTTGGTAATGTAGGTAGTGTAGGTTGTTCTAGAAGACCGGAGCTCACCGTTCGCACATTCGTTCACGGCGAGTTGGGAACGCAAATTGATCGGGCGGGAGTGCTATATCTCACTGGGCTATAAATAGCCAAGAGGTTGAGGACGAGGTAAAATATATATATATACATGCACCTGGTCATGTACACCGATCAGTAATAGAACATTTGCATTCCCCCCTATGTTGAATATCGGAATATTTTACAATTGGTTTGACTCGGCAGGGTTTCAAACTCCCGGTTGGTTGGTTGTTGGACTTCTATGTCCTGGCAAAATCTAAGGTCATATCAAGATGGGTACCGACTTGTAACAGTGCACACTCATGGTGACTTTATAGTGCTGCCCACTGGGAAATTAAGCAGCTAGCACCATGACCCGATATCCCACTCAGTCACATTATCCTGACACTGATCTAAACCAGTCCTTTCCCTATCCTATTAATGCTGAGCGCCAGGCTAGGTAGCGACAAGTATAAATATTTAAGTCATTGGTTTGACTCGTTTAAGTCATTGGCTTGAGCCCATGGGTTCGGATCCCTCGATCTCCCAAAACAGGAGACGGATGCTCAACTCATTCGGGCATCCCGTCTGGTCACTCCACAGCTTGTTTAAGGCGATTCATACAAAGGCACAAGGCTAGGTAGCAACGAGTATCAATTTTATAAGCCATTGGTTTGACTCGACCGGGTTTCAAACTCCAGACCTTCTGCATGGGAAGCCTGCGCTCTACCGATTCGGCCACCGCCCACGGCCTTTAATCCTTGCCGCTCCGTGTGACCTGGGTGCTTACTTGGCTAAGTCACTTTCAGTTTCTGATTTATGGGCAAACACGCACCTTTCTTTCCATTCTCATGCCTTCTCTTAAGAAAAGAAAGAAAATAACGAAAAGAAAGGAAAGAAAGGAGGAGTTCAATAAAACTACAAACTGTTTGTGTGCTTCTTGGTATCCTATCTGTTCTGCACTATTTCCCAGCATGACATACTTCGATACATATATACACATACATGCATACACACACATATATATATTTATATATATATGTATATATATATATATACACACATATATATATGTATATATATGTATATATATGTATATATATATATGTATATACACATATATATATATAGTATAGTTAGACGAATCTTACCTTGGTACAGATGATGGATAACTCTTGTTTTCCCGAGGTACAAGCCTCGGATAGTCGTGGACTAGGGAGAAGGAAGCAACATCCGGTACAGCAATCTTCACCTAATTATTCAGGATAAAAATGAGCTTAATGATTGGAACTCCTCATGTTTTCTTTTTGGCACAAGTAAACATAATAGTCGTGGCAGGGTGTGGTGGGCGGGCCCTAGTCCACGACTATCCGAGGCTTGTACCTCGGGAAAACAAGAGTTATCCATCATCTGTACCAAGGTAAGATTCGTCTAACTATACTATTTTACCTCGGTACAACGCCTCGGCTACTCGAGGCCGAGGGAGACTTTACATAGCCTCATTTTTATCCTCTATTATCTAATAAACATAGTAATTTTTTCAGTTGTAAATTCCAATTTTGTAAATTCTCACACATCTTCTTAGTTGGTGAGTAGGCGGGTTACAACCCCGCCCGTCTTTTCTAGTCGTTTGTTGCCATATTTAACCCACGACCTTGCCGTCTTGCAGCCAGCATATGCTAGGATTCTCTTCACTGAGATTCCCAATTGTCTCATCTTCGAGACCATAGCACCTCTTGTAAAGTGCGAAGCGTAGCGTCCTATGTCAAAGCCTGCTGACTTGAGCACGTGAATCGTCCAACTGGCGATCGTCTCTGGATAAAGCCTTATATGGCTTTATGAAGCTTACCAAAAGCTGTCTGGAATTATGTATTCCTTTTATCTTGGATATATAAGCCTTAATGGCTGACACTACCCACAGTTTCCTGTCATGTGGGAACCCATTAAAATGAATCAAGGAGAGGGGATCTCCTGTACTGTTTGATTTTTTAAAATTTTCCCAAATCAAACGTGGCCTCCTTGTCATCAATGTCTAGGCCAGTAAGTAAAAAAGGTCAACAATTACTTGGGCCCTATGACCGGTTTCCCAAAGTAACAATACAGCTCATTTTTAGCCTAGCTGTTTAATCGATAGATGTCCATAACCAGACCATTTTCAAGAAAAACTTAAACACCCCTTAGACATCCCAAAACCTATTATACTATGGTTTAGGAGGGTTTCTTTCATCTAATGACCTCCTGAAACACTGAAGAACTTCGTGTTTCCCAATTAATTCTCCGTCAATCCTTGGTAAGATGACCGAAAGAGCTCATCGAGCTGCATTAATGGCTCTATAACCTAATCCATCATCCTGCATCATTCGTAAGAGGCGGACTACCCCAGCAAGGGATGGTTCCATTGGCTTAACTTTATGTATTTAAACAAAAAATGTCCCATTTATTTTGTGGATGGCATAAAAATTATTTATGTAACTTGTTATTCTTTCTTGATTCAAACAAATCAATTTATTGAACCAATATCATCATTTAATGACCAGTCAAAATAATCATGCTGAGTAACTTTCTCTAAACCAAAGTGTCGTAAATATGTGTTCCGAAAGGAATGCCAGAATGGGTGTTGTTAACACATCCCCACAAATCATTAATGCTTAAAAAATGTTCCCCTTACGGTTAGGAAAAATATCTAGTCCTTAGCTCCTAAGGCTAATACTTCCAACCATGGCTGCATGTCCCAATCAGGGACTATCAAAGCCCTCCTTGCTACTCTGCCAATTAGGCTGAATGCTTAAGAAAATGTAATAAAATTTATTTTCCCCCCAAATCAAAGAGACAACATCCAGTTGCCAAAGATTGTTGCTCTGGATGCCATGAACAACTTTATAAAATGTTATTATTTCATGATGCCAACAAAATATATATGGCTTCCCTAATTCCAATTTAATTTCGCTCTCTTATTATATGAGTTGGACACTGTCCCTCCCATGTTGCGAATGAAAGCCATTACTGTAGTACTATCTGTCAACATCCTGACATAGCGTTAGGGCATGCAGGCCAAACACCTAACCCTAAATACACTGCTTCTCAACTCTAGAACATTAATATGATCCAAGTTCTTCATCAAGCCAACGGCCTTACAAACTCCTAACTTCGTAAATGTGGTACCTAAACCATTTACTGCATTTTGACCCACTGCTTTTGACTGCACACCAAAACATGAATCATCACTGTCCGGGAACATACCTGTCCTTCACTCTTCATGAGCGAAATTTTTTTAACAGTTTGTAAAGAAGGGAGAAGCACAAGCTAAACCACTTGGTAAACAAGTAAATTGATATAGTTGTTCATTCGAAATTAACCTTACAAATGTTTGGTCTGTTTCATAAATTGACCTGTGAGCAGCTCGACTGTGACTGGGCCATAATGAATGAATCATCAATGTATGGAAACAACAGTTATTTTTACCTCCTGGGAAAAAGTGTTTCCGTGGCCATCTGCAACCTCTACTTGTTCTCTTCTGAGATTTAGCTGAGGGCATTTGCTCCAGCTTCATGAGCCACTTTTCTAGCCCAGCAGAGCCGGAACCTGGCCTGCTTTCCTCCCCTAACACTGTGTGTACCAGGGAGGCTTAAACCCTCACCCCCGGTGACGAGTAATTATCATCCGAAATGGGAGCCTCGGTCTTACTGCCCTTCATAGGCAACTAACCCTTAAATCCAAGATCTGTAAAGATCAATGAAATTTAGAGTGCTCAACCAACTATTTGTTTGTTGTTTTTCGTCCTAGAAAATCTATAATCATATCCAGACAGGTACCGTTTGTAACAGTACATACCCATAGCTAATAATGGCCAAAGTACCTCTCAGGCCAGACACCCTGTAACCATCAACTGAAAGTTTGAGTGTGGCCAACCAACTAATTGTTTTTATTTACATCCTAGAACATCTAAGCTCCTATCAGGACGGACATGATGTGGCTTCAGCCAACATCTGTCTCCGCTCAGCCACAAGAGGGTTAAACGTAAAGTGGCTTCATCCAACAATGCTCTCCATTTGTCAACGAGCGGCATAACGTGATGTGGCTTCAGCCAACATCGCTCTCCTCTCGGCTTAAACGTGATGCGGCTTCAGCCAACATCACCCTCCGCTTGGTAACGGACAGCCTAAACGGGATGTGGCTTCAGCCAACATCGCTCTCCGTTTGGTAACAGGCGGCCTAACCGGGATGTGGCATCAGCCAACATCGCCCTCCGTTTGGTAACGGGCGGCCTAAACGGGATGTAACTTCAACCCACATCACTCCCCGTTCTTAACGGGCTACATAACCTGATGTAGTCGCAACCATCATCACTCTCCGCTCGATCACAGGCAGGCTACCGTGATGAGGCTTCAGCCAACATCGCCCTCCATTTAGTAATGGACGGCCTAAACAGGATATGGGTTCAGCCAACATCGCTCTCCGTTTGGTAGCAGGCGGCCAAAACGGGATGTGGCTTCAGCCAACATCACCCTCCGTTTAGTAACAGGTGGCCTAAATGGGATGTGGCTTCAGCCAACATCGCTCTCCGTTCTGGAACGGGCAACACAACGGGATGTGTCTACAGCCATCATCGCTCACCGCTCGGTCATGGGCGGGCAAAATATAGATGAGGCTTCCGCCAACATCGCTCTCCATTAGCCAGCAGCGGCAAACCCGTGATGCCATCATCGCTCTCCGTTGTGCAACGGCGGCTTAAATGTGATGTGGCTTCAGCCAACATCGCTCTCCGTTCGGCCACGGGCGGCAACTACTGGTGTTGGAGAACGTATTTACACCGTTCCAACACAGGCGTGTAAGCTAATGTGTAATGTCATAGGGTAACGGTATGGAAGCCGAAACCAAACGAGGGGTAGGGACCAGTATATCGGTACCTTCCCACACTCTCTGTTCCGTACACTTCTCCCTCCTGCGGCTACTGTGCCAGCAAGTTGGAGAAAATGCTATGAAACTCGGACGTACGCCTTAAAAAAGGTGGGGAATCCATAAAAGAAACCCAGGATTAATTTCCAACATGAATCCATAAAAGAAACCGAGGAAAAATCCAAACGTGATGAGGCTCCAGCCAACATCGCTCTCCGTTCGGCAACAGGCGGCTTGTTGAACCAAAAATCTTACCTGTGATGTGGCAACCACCAACATCTACATACACAATTTTAATTATAAAATAATTCCATAAAAATCGAAAAACACCACTAGATGTTCAATGCATTCGATTAATAATAATGTAATAAACATATCCACACAAGAACTACGTATCCTCCTGTATTCTTGGGTTTAAACTCATAAGAATAGCCGCTAACACAATAGCGACAATCAGGTCGAGCAACCGACCAGAAGTAAACAATCACGGTGAAGTCAATCTACCGTACCGGCTCCCGAATCGGTTTAAAGCCAATGAATTGTTTAATATATCTGCAATATTCTAATATTCATAGAGAATATTGTTCTCCACAAGAAATACATATCCTCCTGTATTCTTGGGTTTAAACTCCACAGAATAACCGCTAACACAATAGCGATAATCAGGTCGAGCAGCCGACCACACGGCGATGTCAACTCTACCGTACCGGCACCCGAATCGGTTTTTCGCCAATATATTCTTTAATATATTCACCAATATTCTAATATTCATAGAGAATATTGATGTACACAAGAAATATGTTATTCTTGGGTTTGAAGTCATAAAAACGCTACGAAACAATAGCGAATATCGAGTCGGAAATCCGACCAGAAGTAAACAACACGGCGAAGTCAACTCTACCGTACCGGCACCCGAATCGGTTTTTCCCCAATATATCCTTTAATATATTCACCAATATTCTAATATTCATAGAGAATATTGATGTACACCAGAAATAAGTTATTCTTGGGTTTAAAGTCATAAAAACGCTACGAAACAGTAGCGAAAATCGAGTCGGGAACTCCGACAAGAAAGTAAACAAAATGGCGCTGTCACTGTAGTGTCAACTAGCGTACCGGCACACAAGTCGGTTCTACGATTATATTTCTTTAAATACAGTCGCCATAATCGACAAAATCGTACAAACTAATCTTCATATGTTCATAATGAAATGTGGAAAAATAACCATAAACTCACTGCGAATTCTGTACTTATTCTATAAAAAAGACTGCTGCATCTCTCGCAAACGTCCATCGTTCACAAGTGGAATATGCTAATTGCTGGACCGGATGTTGCTTCCTTCTCCCTCGGCCTCGAGTAGCCGAGGCGTTGTACCGAGGTAAAATATATATAGATCATCAATAAGTTTAACCGTTCGTCCCTAATCATTTACCCACTTACTAAGTTCCAGTCATCAATCAACAAGTTCCAATATATCCATCCACTCAGTAAGTTTCAGTCATCAATCAGCAAGTTCAAACTTATCCACTCAGCAAGTTAGTCATCAATCGATCACAAGTCCGATTAGTCCACTCGATAAGTTCCATTCACTGAGATAAATTTGTCTGTCATTTGACCCAGATCTGACCGTTTAGGAATTCCGTGTCTATTTCAATATAGCTATGTGAATGTGATTGACAAGACTGGCAAGTCTTTCACCGTGAATATGGCCCTTGGTGCCAATCCGGTGTTGCAGTCTCCGCGGCACACCAATTTGCGAGGGACACATCCATTCAAATGCATTGTCAATGGGCGTGAGCAAATCTTCATACAGAAGAAGTGAAATATCTCTACAACCACACCACATAGAAACAAATCCCTTGGTATACATATAGAAAACATGTGTACCAAAATGATTATATTAAATTGATAAGGGTAGGGTTCTGGATTTCTATTAATTTTGAATAAAACTAATGTTTTGCACTGCGCGTACAGTCAAAGTCAAGGCATTGTCAATGGTCGTTAGCAATCTGCATACAGACACTACAGCAAAAGTGAAATATCTCTACAACCACATCACCTAGAAACAAATCGCTTGGTCCACATATAGAAAACATCTTTACCAAAAGCATTATATTAAATTCATAAAGTTAGTGACGATGCTGTTCGATTTTGATGCATGCGCAGAAGTGATGTGTCCCTCGCAAACTGGCGTACCGCAGAAACTGCAACACCGGCTTTAAACCACCAGCAAGCAAGCAATCACCAATCAATCTAGCTCAACCCACAGCTCCTGTCCCACAGACCCTAGATCCACCAATCACATACATTAGATCACTGCAGCCCCATAGATCCACTAATGCACCCTACATATTATTCCACTAATAAAAAATAAGAAATAAAAATAAATACAACCCGCCCGTCCCTGATTTTTATTTCAAAAGGACGATTAACAACTTTTTTTTATTTGGCCTTAGAGGTCCTCCACAATTAACATCTCAAAAAGTGTACAAAACATACACTTTTTCATGACCACCCCACTCCCCCACCCACCCACCCGCCTGTCCCCTCACAAAGTGTACAATAAAAATGTTTATATTTCACAACTAACCTATCTAGATATGTGTACCTTAGGAGGTCTTCACAATTACCAACATCTTCAGAAGTGTACAAATCGTATAACTGCCCCCTCCACCCAACCACTCAACCAGACGGGATGGCCAAATGAGTTAGAGCGTCCGTCTCCCGTGCTGGTAGACCATGGGATCATGGGTTTGAATGCTGGTCGAGTCAAACCAATGACTTAATAATTGATACTTGTCGCCTCCTAGCCAGGCGCTCGGCATTATTAGGATAGGGCAAGGACTGGTTGGCTCAGTGTCAGGATACTGTGACTGAGTGGGATATCAGGTCATGGTGCTGGCGGTCACTTAACATAAACAAAAATTAACAATAAGTTTAAATCATCGGATTATACAATTTTGAACAATTGAAAAGGTCATTGGTTGCACCTGAATTTGGCACAGTTTGAATGAAACCGGAAGTACTGAAACTTTACCTCGTCTTCTGTTTCCGCTCCGCTTCCGCCATCTTGTTTGAGCTGCTCAATGGATTCCTGGAGTCGCCCCATCTCCTCCTGTCACCAAGGCAACACACATTTATTATTATCATTATTTATATAATATAATACTCCAAACCTAATTTTTCCGTGGATTTGTTGTATACATAAGATTTTAATTTTGTTTAATTTGTGTAGGATGGACAATAATAAATAAATTAGAAACCTACATGACAATGTACATGAACTGATGATTAGAAATCGACATCACCAAGTGTTCATCAGGAATCAATTAGACAGCTACATCAGTACATGACTTTATCAATCAACTAATTGGAAATCAACATCATCAGATATTCTGGAAGGAAGCAATTAGACATTCACAAGATGATAGGAATAAACTAATTAGAAATCAACATCAGGTATTCTGGAATGAAGCAATTAGATGTCTACATGAAGATAACAATCAACTAATTAGAAATCAACATTATGTGCTATTCTGGAATGAAGCAATTAGATGGCGACATGATGATAATAATCAACTAATTAAAAATCTAAATCATCCGCACCCAAACTGCAAATTGGTCCATTGAGCAGGATCGATCGGATGACCCACACCTTCACAGGTGGACACTCTACCGCCTGAGCTATGTCCCACTCCTCTGCACCAATCAGATGCTTACCTTACAGTGAGTGCGGAACTGCTGCTCCTGCTTACGTAATTTCTCGTTCATGGCAACCAAGTCACGCAGCGTCTGCAGTACCCTGAAAATATAAGCAACACACGTTACTTGATACAGGGATGAAAGTGGTCTCCAACAAAAATCACGGAAATCAAAGCGAGATTATTACACCAACGCCTAATTTTGGCGAAAACGCAGATTTCCCCCACTCTGTAAATGCTATGGCGGTGACTGTGCAAACACTATTCTGGAGGATACTCCAGATATGGACATCGATGAATAGCGTACTGATTCTTCAGAATTTCTATGTCGGATTTGACAGTTTTGCCAAAAAATACTTCAATAACTCTCCCAGAGGAACTTTGCAATGAATCAGCTCAGAGTTCTTCACAAAAGTCTCACAAATTGTGAAAATCTGATCATACATGGTGAGGATACGGAGCGAGACCCTACATACTGAGCGGAAGTGCAAGAAGGAAACTTCTGGTTGCTTTGTAAGCGCTACAAATCAACTCAGCTTACCTGAAAACCTACAAATCGACACTTCAAGTATGAAAATCGGTCAATAACTTCCGGAGATAGGTGAATGGCCAGTTGCGGGGGGTCTCAAAATGGAAATGACCCTCCACGAAGGGGGGAGGGCTCTGAAAATTTGGACCCCATCATTTTCTGTTAGCCTGAACCCTATTGAAGCCGGAACTGCAAAAAAAAATCAATTTTAGCACAAAAATCCTACAGAAGCTATTTCCCTTACATTAAATACCACACTACATAGGATTAGCACTGTGAGGGAATCGCGGGAAAATGCCGGAAGTCAGGTTTTAACTATCCTTGTCATGCCTATATTATCGCCCATGTCTAACTCGCTCTTGTTTTGGTTTTATGTTCTAGTAACATCTAAGGTCATATAAGAACGTAGATAAAAGATTCACCTTCAATATACTAAGATAGGTGCGAATATTTGATCTAATAGTAATAGGAAGGAGATTCAAACTACCCGATTGATATCATATACATCTAGATTCCTTGGCATTTTTCTTAAGGTTAATCTGTAAATAGAATAAATTCGAGGAAATTCCGGAGATCTTTCATCCCTGTTTACATAGGGCTGTTCCACTGGGGTGGTTGTTAGAGTTTTACGTCCAGGCAACATCTAAGGTCATATCAGGAAAGGTAACGATTTATGACAGTGTGCACTCATGGTAAGTTTATAGTGCTGCCCCACTGGGAAACCAAACCACCAGCACCATGACCTGATATCTCACTCTGTCACATTATTCTGACACTGAACCAACCAGTCCCTACCCTATCCTAATAATGCCGAGCACCTGGCTAGGAAGTAACAAGCATCACTTTGATAAGTTAAGCCCCAGTCACACTACAGCTTGCGACCACTTTGCGACCACCATAGACCAAAGAACTCACACTCACAAGTGACGTCCTTGCGACCAAAACAATGGTTGCAGACATCTAGGCGTCACTGGTGAGTGTGGGTTCTTTGGTCTAAATTGGTCGCAAGCTGTAGTGTGACTGGGGTGTTACTGGTTTGACTCGACCAGGAATTTAACTCCCGACCTTCCGGACGGGAGGTGGAGTTGGTGCAGTACCGGATTTAGATGAAGAGAGGCGCTAGGCTATTCCACTTGTAAGGCCCCTCCCAAAGGCCTATGACAGCGTAACAAATATTATACACCTTGGCCCGAGCCCTGCTAGATTTTGAGGCCATAGGCTTCAGCCTGCCCAAGCCTATAGGGAAATTGGGCACAGGGTGGTGGTTTATTTGGGGGGTGGGGTATATCCGAAGGTCATATCGGGAGTGGAACATTATTCATATGAAAAGCTAGAACTGCCACATTGAGCAAGAGAAATGAGCTTCACATTTGTTTTTTATTGAGGCTGTATTTATACTGTCCATAGCATATAAGCCTGGGTGGGTATTCAGGCTTGTTTTCAATGCTAGCCAGCTGCAGTGTTGGTGTTATCTTATCACACAGTAGCTGCTGATAAGTAATTTGATTGCCTGCATTTCAGTAGCAGATAGATAGTCGGTTGTTCTGGTTAGTAGTCTATGTTATTTTTTTGGATTTTCTTGGCATATATGTGTTTTATTTTTGTCTACTCTTATTACTAGACTAGCCTACTCCTATTTACATATCATAGGCCTGTACGTAGCTGTGTGGTGTGCTATCTGACTACTTTTGACATGGCTACCTTCCATTGGGCGTCCCGCTGGTACAATAAAACTTCTAGTATTTCAGGTCAAGATCTCAAAACCATTTATTTGTTAATCTTGTTCATAAAATCTTATCTTGCTGTACATGATTTGGTTGTTGGACACTGGCTTAGAATGGTTGGGTGGTTGGTTGTTGGAGTTTTACGTCCTGGCAAAACCTTAGGTCATAATATCAGGATCATAATATGCGCACTGTCACAAGTATACCGACTTGTGACAGTGCGCACTCATGGTGACTTCATAGTGCTGCCCCACTGGGAAACCAGGCCGCCGGCACCATGACCCGATATCCCACTCAATCACATTACCCTATAAATTTTGGTAAATATTTTGTTTGACTCGGCTGGGGATTTCGCGCAAAGGAAACGAGCGACCTACCCACGTGGCCATCCCACGTGACCCCATACACACGGCGGACATTGTCACCTACCCCTGGTTGGCCACCGACTCCATTCCAGCTAATTGGTCCAGGTTGGTGTCCAGCTGCGCAGCCCCGTCCTGGGCCTAGAGAAAAAGAAAAGGAGGGGAAAAAAGAAGGTATCAAAGCTGCATAATCCGCTGAAAAGATCAAATTTTCAAAACTAAAACAATTATCTAGATTTGATTCTATATCTAACTTAAGGCCCTGTCACAGTATGATGTATGGTGTCAGCGCGTGCTCAACATTAGAAAATTTGCCAGTACGTCAGCATTCGTCAAAATTTTCAACGGTGGGGGATAAAAATTGGGGTATATACAACGTATGTACACACAATGTACGTAAAATATGCAGAACATATCTCTGACGTATGGCTGGCGTAGCAGAGCATTCATGTGCCTCACAAAACGTTCGCAAAATGCTCATGGAATGCTGACCAACGTTACATAAGTTACTCCATCGCTAGAAGTATGGTGTATACTTTAAATACGCTGGAGATACGGCAGGCATACTTTCGAAGTACTTTAGGAGTACGTAATGTATCCGTTGGCAGTACGCGGACTGTACGAGGACTGCACATTCCCAGCAGCTGAACGTACGGCTCACGTGCAGCAACATATACTAACGTATCCCTAACATACTCCCAATGTATGCCGACGTATCCCAAACATACACATAGTGTATGTTCAATGTACGAGCCACACGTTGACACATGTTAGAAATTTTGAGCACGCACAATTCTTTTTCGTAGCCTCGACGCACGGCAACATATAACAACGTATTCGGAACATACCCGACGTGTTCCCAATGTATACATAATGTATGATGATATACGCCAACGTGTTGGTCAAAAATCACATATGTCGGCATACGCTAAGGTATACATCATAGTGTGATAGGCCCTTTAGATACTGGTGCGCTTATTAAACATTTGTCGTCACATATAAGGGAATACTGAGTCAATTAATAGAACCTGTTACTGCAGAAGCCTATGGTGTCAGAGTTTTGGCGTTCTTGGCAACATTATTTTAGCACGTTTGCACTTCAAATATATCAAATGTTCAATCAATCAATAGTTCCATCCTCTAGTCGAGGGTTGGATGCAATAGTTCTCCACTTGTCCCGATGTTGTGCTGTTCTGATAGACTGTGAATAATTCAAGCCTGTCCACTGTGAAATATTTGTAAACCATGATGTTCTTGGTCTCCCTCTCCCTCTGCTGCCATTCACCTTCCCTTCCAACAATGTACGGTATATTGAACTCTGACGAATGATGTGGCCAAAATAAATAAGTTTCTTTGTCTGTATAGTGGCAAACAAGCTTTTCTTATTTATAATTTTTCTGAGAACTTCTTTGTTGGTGATCTTCTTTATCAAATGTTAGCCATTTAAAATAAAAGTTACCGAAAACTAAAGTAATGTAGATTATAATGATCAAACTAATATATTTATCTCAGAAAACTTACAGAAACTCAAAGCCATCGGACTGTGCAACTTTAATATTCCCTCAATATCAGGGCTCATGGAATCAGGAATGAATGTAGTAGTTTGTACTTCTTTCTTTCTTCTACAAAGACAACGTTAACGTTGCATAGTCCGATAGTTTTTAGTTTCTGCTAGTTTCTACTACACCTTCTTTCAAAACCTATTACCTAACATTTTCCTTGAAATTTACATAAAACCTGTCTGATGTAATTGTAAGTCCCCATTGCAATTTCAGACTTCCGATCACATCATTAGGCCACACGATACAAAACACTTGTGATGGGATCCAACAATGGGCAGGTTTCTCACATTTGGTATTGGTGACTGGATCCACTAATTTGCATATTTACTATATATATATATATATACATATATATATATATATATAAAGTTGGGCTATGGCAAAGAGAGAGACAAGAGGCGGTGATGGGTAGACGACTTTATTTGCGTCAGGGCAGCAAAATATAGGCTACCGGTAAAAAAAAAAGAAAGAATTTTCAGAAGCAGGAGAGAGACTGACTGCCCGGGCAAGTAGTGCCAGGAACCCACAGGTGGTGGCGCCGGGGTAGGCAAGGACCGGGGCAAAACCGGGCAAGTCAGCGATTGGTCAATAATAGTAGTAGAAATAACCAAGGAATAATCGTGATAATATTAGATATAAGCAGGGAGAGCTCCGCCCCTTTTATATACGTATAATACATTATACTCTCTATATGGATAGTGATAAACCCTTTATCACGTGTAATAAGCTCTGTAGTGGCCTCCCCCCCCCCCCCCCTTCGGTTGGGTGGGGGTGGGTCTGCCTCGCCCCCCCCCCACCCTTCCTTGGGGTGGGGTTCCCCACCCTTCCTTGGGGTGGGGTTCCCCACTCGCATGGTAGCATGTTCCTCTATCTAACGTAAGAATTATTATTATATATATATATATATATATATATATATATATATATGTGAATTGGAGATATGTTATATCTTTTTGAAAAAAAAAGAAGAGAGAAAGACAAAGGAAGAAAGAAGTGTCTAAAGACAATTCTAGAATCATGCAATACCATGTGATGCATATTCACCTAGTGCATAATACATATGTTGAACTGGAATTGTATGCAGTTACTATTACAATTAATAGTTCATTTATATTATGCTTCTATTATCGAACAGGATTTTCATGTGGTTATTATTGCAACTGATATAGTCATTTATGTACCACCAAATTGTACTGAACGGCCGGAATACCAGTGCTCTGGCGCTAACAAAAGACATTATTCGCTGAATAAAATATATTTAGTAACAAACAAAAAATCAGGATGGGCACCGACTTGTGACAGTGCATACTCATGGTGACGACTTTTAGTGCTGCCCCACTGGGAAATCAGGCCACCGGCACCATGACCCGATACTCCATTCAGCCACATTTTCCTGACAGTGAGCTAACTAGTCCTTGGCCTATCCTAATAATGTCAAGTACCGGGCTAGGAAGCGACGAGTATCAATTCCAAAATCATTGGTTTGACTCAACCGGGAACCGAACTCCCGATCTTCTGCACGCGAGGCCTGCGCTCTACCGATTAGACCACCGCACCCGGTCTGTGTGTGAGTGTGTGAGTGTGAGTGTGTGTGAGTGTGTGTGAGTGTGAGTGTGTGTATGAGTATCAGTGCTTGTGTGTAGGGATGTGTGTGAGTGTATGAATGAGATGTGTGACTGTGTGGGTGGGTGTAGGTGTGAGTGTGAGTGTGAGTGTGTGAATGTGTCAGTGTGAGTGTGAGTGTGTGTGTGAGTGTATGTGCTTGTGTGTAGGGATGTGTGTGAGTGTATGAATGAAATGAATGAAATGTGTGACAGTGTGGGTGGGTGTAGGTGTGAGTGTGAGTGTGTGAATGTGAGTGTGTGTGAGTGTGAGTGTGTGTGTGAGTGTCTGCGCTTGTGTGTAGGGATGTTTGTGAGTATATAAATGAGATGTGTGACTGGGTGGGTGTAGGTGTGACTGTGAGTGTGTGAATGTGTGAGTGTGTGAATGTGTGAGTGTATGTGCTTGTGTGTAGGGATGTGTGTGAGTGTATGAATGAGATGTGTGACTGTGTGGGTGGGTGTAGGTGTGACTGTGAGTATGTGAGTGTGTGAATATGTGAGTGTGTGTGAGTGTGAGCGTGTGTGAGTGTGTGTGTGAGTGTCTGTCCTTGTGTGTAGGGATGTGTGTGAGTGTATGAATGAGATGTGTGACTGTGTGGGTGGGTGTAGGTGTGACTGTGAGTGTGTGAATGTGTGAGTGTATGTAAATGTGTGTGAGTTTGTCTGAGTGGCCGTGAACGTGTGTGAGTGAACGTGTGTGAGTGAATGTGGGTGTGTGAATGTGTGAGTGTAAATATGTGCATGGTAGTGTGTGCATATGTGTGAATGTGTGAGTGTAAATATGTGTGTGTGTGAATTTGTGTGTGCGGATACATGTGAACGGATGGGGAGCAAAGTGTATCGAGGGACGAACCTAAATTGTATGCAATGTCCAATAGTCTATTCACCATGACCAATTAGAAAGTGGATTTAATTTGATTGATGGGTCGTTGTTTTGCGCCCCAAATTATTGTTCTACTACGTAGAACAATACGTAGTAGAACAAACCCTGTGACAGTTCGCACTCATGGCGCACTGTCACAGTGTATGAATGAGATGTGTGACTGTGTGGGTGTAGGTGTGACTGTGAGTGTGTGAGTGTGTGTACATGTGTGTGAGTGTGTGTGAGTGCACCAAAGGCCATATTCGCAGCGAGACGTGTTCAACTTGTATTCAGTCGTATTTTTTTCTTCTTGAAGATTTATACTGCATACCATGGATAAGTCTGAATAGACTTGTTTTCACCATTAGACAGGTTGTCGATAGAAAGCCCGAGCCTACACTTTTACCGACCCAAGGGATTTTTAACCTCCCACACCACATAGACATGGCCGTCCTGATATGACCTTAGATGTTGCTAGGACGTAAAACAACAACAAACAAAAACATAGACATGGTATGAGAGCAACTGGCCTTTGATGACGCTGTAAGTTATACACAGCGGTGGAAATCCAAATTGGCAGAGGTGGGGGCACAGGGAATCGAACCACTGACCTTCAGATTAGGAGTCCGACCTAGAGAAAAGGCAGACATTCTAACCACTCCACCACAGAAAACATATATTATTCAACCGTCATTTTTACACAGAAAGTAAAAGCAATATACAATAAGGTGCCAAAAGATACTTATGACGCTCATGAAATTGTCCGACTTGTGGCGGTGCGCACTCATTGCGACTTTATTGTGCTGCCCCACTGGGAGACCAGGCTGCCAGCACCATGACCTGATATCCTACTCGGTCACATTATCCTGACCCCGAGCCACCCAGTGCAAGGCACATTGAAAGGGGGAGGAACACAAGGCGAACAAAGGAAGAGGTGGGAAGACAACATCAAGGAATGGGAAGGCCTGGGGCCAAATGTATGAATAACTTTGTATCGGCTCGTGTTAAGGGCGGGTGGCGGGTTAGCTAACGTCGGTGTTGGAATATGTGTCACGGGAAATTTATGTGGCCAAAGCACTGCGGAGTTAGCTAACCAGTGCGTTATTTATAGATTTGGGAAATCCCTCTGAGCCTGTAGCCGGCGAGCACCACTATTTGACAATATCGCCACCGATCCGGCGGTGGTGGTGGCGTTAATATCGGTTCGATTTTAGGGTAAATTTAATTAAATTTCACGATTTGAGTATGTAATTCTGTTAAATATGATCGCATTGAATAGGTTTGGGCCTAATCGGTCCCTAACACCGACGGTAAACTTGCTATTTCTTGGTGTTAGTGGAGGCGACGTTAAGCTAGCGGGGTTTGCCTAACCCAGCCATATACATTGCGACTTTTCTGCGCTAACCCGGAGATCCCCGCTAACCACAGGTTTGGAGCGCTAACCCTGCTTCATACATTTGGCCGCTGGAGTTTGGCAAGTCCCAGCGGGTAGTGGAGAACAGGAAAATGTAGAAAACTGGTTGTTAAGGGATTAATGACGATGATAATGAGGAGGAGGAGGAGGAGGAGGAGGAGGAGGAGGAGGAGGAGGAGGAGGAGGAGGAGGAGGAAGAAGGTAATGATGATGATATGAAATTAAAAACTCACAATCAAGACACTCACACACACATTCACACACTCACATGCACGTATTTACATTCACACATTCACACACTCACACACGATCACTCACACAAGTTCATGGCCGCTCACACAAACTCACACACATTTACACCCACCCACACACAAGCACTCACACACTGACAGTCACACATCTCATTCATACACTCACATGCACGTATTTACATTCACACATTCACACACTCACACACGATCACTCACACAAGTTCATGGCCGCTCACACAAACTCACACATTTACACCCACCCACACACAAGCACTCACACACTGACAGTCACACATCTCATTCATACACTCACATGCACGTATTTACATTCACACACTCACACACGATCACTCACACAAGTTCATGGCTGCTCACACAAACTCACACACATTTACACCCACCCACACACAAGCACTCACACACTGACAGTCACACATCTCATTCACACACTCACATGCACATATTTACATTCACACACTCACACACGATCACTCACACAAGTTCATGGCTGCTCACACAAACTCACACATTTACACCCACCCACACACAAGCACTCACACACTGACAGTCACACATCTCATTCATACACTCACATGCACGTATTTACATTCACACATTCACACACTCACACACGATCACTCACACAAGTTCATGGCTGCTCACACAAACTCACACAAACTCACACACATTTACACACACTCACACACAAGTCACTCACACACTCACAGTCACACATCTCATTCATACACTCACATGTGGTGAGAGTGTGAGATGAATTGTGGGTAGGACACTCTGACGTCCCCCAACCCTCTTGGCCTCTCTCTCTCCCTCTCTCTCTGGAGGGAGAGAGAGAGAGAAAGAGAGAAGGGAGGGAGAGAGAGAGAGGGAGTAGGGAGGGAGACAGTAGTGATGGATGGAGGGAGAGAGAGATAGGGAGAGCGAGGGAGAGAGAGAGGGAGAGAGGGAGAGAGTGAGTGAGGGAGAGAGAGGGAGAGAGAGGGAGAGAGAGAGGGAGATGGCGAGAGAGGGGGAGGGAGAGAGAGAGAGGGGGGGAGAGAGGGAGAGAGGGAGAGGGAGAGAGGGAGAGAGAGGGAGAGAGAGGGAGAGAGAGGGAGATGGCGAGAGAGGGGGAGGGAGAGAGAGAGGGAGGGAGGGATGGAGGGAGAGAGAGAGACAGAGAGACAGAGACAGACATACGGACGGAGTGAATATTAGAGGATTTCATATTGTTGCATCATCAAAAACTGATCATACACTCATACAAAAAAGGAACGAATTTTTTTTTTAAATAGGGGAAAAAAGACGAACTTGGTCAATGACCGAAAATGCGAAGACGACATGTCGCACAATCAATCTTGTTAGAGAGGCTAAAGAAGTATAATCAGGACACATCCACCCACTCCATAGATATAAATTATTCCCACCCACCCAACCCTCCCACCCTCCCACCCACCCTCCCATGACCACACAGACCCACCTTTCTGCACCAGGACTGAACTGGCGTCAACCAACTCCTCCCAGGGGGGTGGTGGGTGGTGGATAACCAGCGGGGGTGGGGTGGGGGGGGGGGGTCAGCAGGGGGGGGGGGGGTCACCAGGGCGGTGGCCGAATCGGTAGAGCACAGGCCTCACATGCGGAAGATCGGGAGTTTGGTTCTCAGTCGAGTTAAACCAACGACTTATAATAAAATTGATACTTGTCGCTTCCTAGCCTGGCACTCGGCATTAATAGGATGAGGGCAAAGGACCGGTTGGCTCAAGTATCCGGATAATTTGACTGAGTTGGAAATCGTGTCATGGTGCTGGTGGCTTGGTCTCCTAGTGGGACAGCACTATAAAGTCGCCAGAAAGTACGCACTGTCACAAGTCGGTGCCCGTTCTGATATGTACCTTAGATGTTGCCAGGATGTAAAGCTCCAACAACCAACCAACCAACCTCAGGGTTGTCAACCTTTCTGCTCTGACTCGCGTTAATCAGACACGCAGTGGGTGATTGGTGTGCGTGTGTGTGTGTGTGTGTGTGTGCATAGGGGGGTGGACATGTTTATCCGTGTGTATTGTACCTATGTGTCTACGCGTTTGTAGTAGTGCGTCATACTGAACCTCCTCACGTGAAATGCCACATACACAGGTGGATTCCACCCGGGGGGCATTAGGGGAGTCTAATACTGTAATAGTTTGTGAAGCTCGCGCCGGAATGGCAGACATGTGGGTTCGAGTCACGTTCTATTCATAGATAACTAACCCCGATTGCCACCGATAATAATGGAGCAGTGCCACCGATAATAATGGAGCATTGCCACCTATAATAATGGAGCACTGCCACCCATAATGGAGCATTGCCACTGATAATAATGGCAGATTGCCACCCATAATAATGGAGCATTGCCACCCATAATAATGGAGCACTGCCACCGATAATAATGGAGCAGTGCCACTGATAATAATGGAGCATTGCCACCGATAATAATGGAGCACTGCAACCCATAATGGAGGATTGCCACCGATAATAATGGTGCATTGCCACCCATAATAATGGAGCATTGCCACCCATAATAATGGAGCACTGCCACCCATAATAATGGAGCATTGCCACCCATAATAATGGAGCATTGCCACCTATAATAATGGAGCACTGCCACCCATAATGGAGCATTGCCACTGATAATAATGGCAGATTGCCACCCATAATAATGGAGCATTGCCACCCATAATAATGGAGCACTGCCACCGATAATAATGGAGCAGTGCCACCGATAATAATGGAGCATTGCCACCGATAATAATGGAGCACTGCAACCCATAATGGAGCATTGCCACCGATAATAATGGTGCATTGCCACCGATAATAATGGAGCATTGCCACCTATAATAATGGAGCACTGCCACCCATAATAATGGAGCATTGCCACCCATAATAATGGAGCATTGCCACCCATAATAATGAAGCACTGCCACCATAATAATGGAGCATTGCCACCCATAATAATGGAGCACTGCCACCCATAATAATGGAGCACTGTCACCTATAATAATGGAGCATTGCTACCCATAATAATGGAGCATTGCCACCCATAATAATGGAGCACTGCCACGCATAATAATGGACTATGCCACCTATGATAAAGGAACATTGCCACCCATAATAATGGACCATGCCACCCATGATAATGGAACTTTGCTACCCATGATAATGGAGCATTGCCACCCATGATAATTGAGCATTGCCCCCCATAATGATGGAGCATTGCCACCCATAATAATGGGCCATGCCACCCATGATAATGGAACATTGCTACCCATGATAATGGAGCATTGCCACCCGTGATAATGGAGCATTGCCACCCATAATAATGGAGCATTGCTACCCATAATAATGGAGCATATCCACCCATAATAATGGGACATTGCCACCCATAATAATGGGGCATTGGACATACCGAGATAGACAGGAAGGGACAGACACAGATGGAGACAGATACATACAAACAGATAGAGACAGACATATAAACACCGACACAGACAGCAACATACATCAACAGACAGACAGAGAGACAGCTAGACAGAATCAGACAGACAAAGTCAGACAGACAAATAGAAACAGACAAAGATAGACAGACAGAGACTGAAAGAGAGGCAGACAGACGCAAGTGGCATGCAAATTCACGGACTGAGGAGCGGGGGTGGGGGGGGGGGGGGGCGGGGGGGGAGGGCGGGTGGTGGTGCATCCCAGCCATTGGAAGAGCGAGGACTCCTCCAACCCCACCCACAACAGGGGGTGGGGGGGGGGGCAAGCACCATTCGGTAATTATTATACGTGATAAGTGGTTTATCGCTGTTCATATTATTACTATTCACATGTATACAGAAAAACCTCTCTAACCGACCACCTCCACAGATCGGCCACTCAACTATATGAATAGCTTTATTTGGGTCCCAAACGAACCCCCATACAATACCATTGTAGTGATGAAAAACCTCCCTAAACCGACCACCTCCCTAGATGGACCATTTAAAGTCGGTCCCATGGTCGGTCGATTTAGAGAGGTTTTACTGTACATATATTTAAACATGTATATATGTATATATATATATATACCAGAGGGGATGGCCAAATGAGTTGAGGGTATGCCCCCCCCCCCCCCATTTTGATAGATCGTGGGATTCGAACCCACGGTTTGGAAACCTGGTTGAGTCAAACCAATGACTTAAAACTTTACACTTGTTGCTTCCTAGCCAAGTACTCGCATTATTAGGATAGGGCAAGGACCGGTTGGCCCAGTGTCAGGATAATGTGACTGAGTGGGATATCAGGTTATGGTGCTGGCAGCCTGGTCTCCCAGTGGGGCAACCCTATAAAGT
Organism: Branchipolynoe longqiensis; assembly: GCA_030323885.1. Taxonomy (NCBI): domain Eukaryota; kingdom Metazoa; phylum Annelida; class Polychaeta; order Phyllodocida; family Polynoidae; genus Branchipolynoe; species Branchipolynoe longqiensis. The sequence goes on along the minus strand of CM059196.1, from coordinate 11,991,328 downwards.
TGCCATGAGTGAGCACTTTCACAAGTCGGTACCCATCCTGATATGACCTTAGATGTTGGCAGGACATAAAACTCCAACAACCAATCAACTATACATATGTATACAGTAACACCTCTCTAACCGACCACCTCCACAGATCGACCACTCCCCTATATCGATCATTTTATTTGGGTCCTAACAATACCATTATAATGATATTCGAACTCCCTAAACCGACCACCTCCCTAAATGGACCACTTAATGTCGGTCCCATTGTCGGTCGATTTAGAGAGGTTGTCCTGTATGTGTGTGTGAGTGTGTGCACATTACGTACTATATATACACGCATATTACATTGTGTGAAATACAATCAAGGGGAATGGAAACGGGTTCCCAAAATATGAGACATGGCGTCTGATACGATATAGGAGTTTGATGTAGACAATGTTGACCTGTTTGCCTCACATAGAAGCAAGGTCGTATAAAGTTTGTTTTATTTAACGACACCTCTAGAGCACATTGATTTTCATCATCGGCTATTGGACGTCAAACATATTGTCATTCTGATATATTTCTTGAGAGGAAACACGCTGCCGCCACATAGGCTACTCTTTCCGATAAGCAGCAAGGGATCTTTTATATGCACTTTCCCACAAACAGGTAAACACTTTGATGAACCAGTTCTGGATCATTGGTTGGAACGGAAAATAACCCAAACTGCAAATGTGTCCACTGAGCAGGATCGATCGGATGACCCACCCCTTCACAGGTGTACCCTCTACCGACTGAGCTACGTCCGGCTCCAGAGCAAGGTGGTGCACTGCCGCTAAATATCGTCTGCTAACAAGGTCGACACAAACCTGCTAACCCAGTCGAAACATATGACGTCTAAGTCGTAAAAGCATGACATTTACATAAATTTGCTTCTTGGCAGACGACAATTATTCGCCAAAATGAAGAAAAACGAAGGAAAGCAAAGATGGGAGCCAAAAGTTGTTGCAGCAGATTATATGCGTGAATTGTGGCTTCTATGATAAAAGCATGAAATATGGTACCGAGTTTGTGTTTTTTTAATAAGAAAAAAAAAAAGGTCTGAGGAAGATTGTATCGCAGCTATATAATATTAATATATTTATTCACTTCCGGTGTTTTATTCTTCTGAATAATTTGTCATAATCGAGGCTCATTTAGTGGTCTTTCTGATAGGATCTATTAATAGCCTGTGTAACCAACAGCGATTCAGCGCCAAGCGAAACTAAACTGCATGTTTTGGTACTTGTTCCGATTAATGTGATGCAAAAGAATGCACTAATTAGCAAAAGTGCCCGTAATAAAGTGCCTTTTGGTGCGCTGTCTTAATATACGACCCAAGTAATTTTGTTATCAAGATAAAGAGTAAACCTTTAGTTCATTCACAGTACTTTCTGGGTATTTTTACTTTAAATCTACACCCAAATAGGAGTATTTAAAATTGCATAGTCCGATGAAAGCGTCAGATTTTCAAAAGCAAAATCCTTATCTGGATTTGAACCTACATATCCAACTTAAACACTGGTGTAGTTATTAAGTCTTTGATGCTACAGAGAGGGACGTACTAAGCCAATTTAATAGAACCCGTTACTGCTGAAGTCTATGGGATCAGAGTTTTGGCAAGCACGCCAAAATTAAATTGATATGTTTTAACGTCAAATATCTCCTGAGTGAACTTGACATTTTTATGACAATTCACATGCCACTTGCTTTATAAACAGTAGTAATAATAATTTGAAACCTCATTGCTATGGTTTTGTCTCATTTGTGAATATTAAAGAGAAAAGCAAAAAGCTATTAGCAAGGTAACAGTCAAAGTGGAAACAACAATTTTACACAAATGTTCGGCTCAAATTTCAATGTTTAGGGGCAATTTCAGGATTTATCTTTTACTATACCATAACTGGGTCCATGCATAGAGTGTCAAATGGTGAAAATAGTTCCTGTACTGTATCTGTACTCAGTGTTTGATACAGAGTTTCATAGTACTTGCAAGTGGAAACGAAATGTTACGATGTTAATGACTCCAGAAAAGGTTAACTATTTCATAATTTAAAAATTTTTTTTAGAAATAAATGTCTTCAACTTAATGAATACATTGTATTTGGCCATTTGAAGTGAAATGAGCTGTTGTTCAGGGGTTTTCATTAAGTTTGTGACACTTTATTTTCAATGCTGTTGACAATGTCACAAATTAGTGATGTAATTTTCTATGTATTTAGCTACATCCATCCCAATAAGATACATAATACACAATATTAACATTTACTTTTGATCTAAAATATCTCCGACATTATTGGGCTAAATGATGAAATCTAAATATTGACACTCCAATAATGGGTTTCTTTGAAATATGCATTCCAAGTAGACTACCTCAAGTGGGACACAGTTTCTGAGAACGACCCATATACATTTGTGCAGATAATATAGCGTCTGTTTAGCCAGGGGAACAGTCAGCGCACCAAGTGGTGGGTTTGATCATTTTGATTACACAGTACAGGCTGAGTGAGCCGCCTTGTTATTATGGGGTCTTTGTATAAACATAGACACTAATAAAGTCTGTACTAGACTACTAAATGACTGAAACGTACAATCCTCCAAGGATTGTTTATCCCATCATTACTAACAACCTACTTACTCAAACTACTTCATGTAGTCGAAAAACACACCTGAGGTATTAACCTTTTAAGCATACCCCTATAAGCTAACCACACTCTATCTAACAGAATAAACAAACCATTCTACTAACACTCACTCCATCTCAAAATGTTAACTCCAACATGATAGTTTTGCAGTTCACAACATAGTAGACATACAAGGGAAACTATGCACCTAACCACTCCGTAATGTAAAGGTCTAATCAATACATATGTATGTATCAAGTGTGTAGGAATACAACATATAACTGCTATTTTTGTATGTGAATTGTCAAACTATACCATATGTAAGTCTTTGAATGTTTGATATTGTTATTTCAGCTGATTTGGGCTAGCTGCTGGTGACGATATCAGACTACATGTGCATATATTGTAAATAACTGTATTGTCACATGGCTGGAAGACCAGTGCCACGGCGCTGACAAAAGACTTTATTCAATGAATAAACTATATTTACAACAAAAAAAAGAAGCAAATTTACTTCAAACTAAAAGTAAGGTAGATTATAACGATCAACCTAATATATTTATCTCAGAAAATGACAGAAACTCAAAATCATCGGACTATGCAACTTTAAAAGCTCACAATTTCCCGTGATTTTCATGCTTGCTTCCAATGTTATCTAAGTGCTGCCGGCGTTGCAGTTTCCGTGGTACACCAGTTTGCCAGGGACACATCCATTCAAATGCATTGTGAATCGCCGTGAGTGATCTTCATACAGAAAAAGCCAAATATCTCTCATATAACCGCTTGGCACACATACAGAAAACATATTCAACAAACAGATTATATTAAATTGATAACGGTAGGGTTCTTGATTTCTATTAATTTTGAATAAAAGTAATGTTTTGCACTGCGCGTACCGTCAAACTGAAGGCATTGTCAATGGTCATGAGCAATCTGCATACAGAAAATACAGCAAAAGTGAAATATCTCTAAAAACCACAACACCTAGAAACAAATCGCTTGGTACATATATAGAAAACATCTTTACCAAAAACATTTTATAAAATTGATAAGGTTAGTGATGATGCTGTTCGATTTTGATGCATGCACAGAAGTGATGTGTCCCTGGCAAACTGGTGTGCCCCGGAAACTGCAACACCTGTACCTACAGGGCTGCTAACCAAACCTGCTTCGACAGCTGGGTTATGGAAATAACCACCGTCCTGATAGGACCTCAAATGTTACTAGGACGTAAAACAACGACAAACAAACGAAATAACCACATTAATTTGCAATCTAATATGGTAAATAAATATATGGTTCAAACACTTATCTATTGAAGCACGCTACTTTTGGGGTGAATCATTGATACAATTATTTACATTAACAGACCTTAAAAGTCAAATTGACAGCTATCAGTATCAGTGGCCGCCATCTTGTTTTCTTGACATTCTCCCCCACACAATAGACCTATTTCATATGATGCCAGCATGGGTATCTAGGTCAGTGCATGCGCTGCTTGGCTGCAGGATGACACAGGGTCACACTGCAAACTCAATGGCTATGAGCAATCTTCATACAGACAAATCAGACGGGATGGCCGAATGAGTTAGAGCGTCCGTCTCCCGTGCTGGTAGATCGTGGGGTCGTGGGTTCGAGTCCCGGTCGTGTCAAACCAATGACTTTAAAATTGATACTTGTTGCTTCCTAGCCAGGTGCTCGGCATTATTAGGACAGGGCAAGGACTGGTGTGCTCAGTGTCAGGATAATGGGACTGAGTGGGATACCAGGTCATGGTGCCGGCGGCCTGCTTTCCCAGTGGGACAGCACTATAAAGCCGCCATGAGTGCGCACTGTCACAAGTCGGTACCCGTCCTGATATGACCTTAGATGTTGCTAGGACGTAAAACAACAAGAAACAAACATCATACAGACAATGTGAAATATCTCTAAAACCACACCACCTTGAAACAAACCGCCTGGTACACATATAGAAAACATATTCAATGAATAGGTTATATTAAATTCATAAAGTTAGGGTTCTGCATTTCTCTTAATTTTGAATAAAATAGACGTTTTGCACTGGGCGTACCAGCAAACTCAATGCATTGTCAATGGTCGTGAGCAATCTTCATACAGAAAATGTGAAATATCTCTAAAACCACACCACCTAGAAACAAACCGCCTGGTACACATATATAGAAAACATATTCAACGAACAGATTATATTAAATTTATAAGGTTTGGGATCTGTATTTCCATTAATTTTGAATAAAATAGACGTTTTGCACTGTGCATACCGCCAAATTCAATGCATTGTCAATGGTCATGAGCAATCTTCATACAGAAAAAGTGAAATATCTCTAAAACCACACCACCTAGAAGCAAACCACCTGGTACATATATAGAAAATATATTCAACGAACAGATTATATTAAATTTATACAGTTTGGGTAAGTGTTTCTATTAATTTTGAATAAAATAGACGTTTTCCACTGCACGTACCACCAAACTCAATGCATTGTCAATGGCCATGAGCAATCTTCAGTCCGAAAAAGTGAAATATCTCTAAAACCACACCACCTAGAAACAAACCGATTGGAACACATATAGTAAACATATTCAAGGAACAGATTATATTAAATTTATATGGTTAGGGTTCTGCATTTCTATTAATTTTGAATAAAATAAACGTTTTGCACTGTTTGCCGGCAAACTCAATGGCAGTGTGCCTTAGTTCTGCAGCCAAGCTGCGTGAGCATACACAACGTTTATAAACATTGAAAGGGGTCTATAGATAAACATTGCATGAAGGAACCAGCAACTCCACAGCATGTGTTTGTTGTTTTACGTCCTAGTAACATCTAAGGTCATATCAATATGGGTACTGACTTGTGAGAGTGCGCACTCAGGGCTAGACAGCCAGGCTAGACAGCGATAAGTATCAATTTTGAAGTCATTGGTTTGACTCATTTAAGTCATTGGTTTGAGCCCATGGGTTCGGATCCCCCGATCTCCCAAAACAGGAGACGGATGCTCAACTCATTCGGCCATCCCGTCTGGTCACTCCACAGCTTGTTTAAGGAGATTCACACAAAGCTACAAGGCTAGGTAGCAACAAGTATCAATTTTATAAGTCATTAGTTTGACCCGACTGGCATTCAAACTCCTGACCTTCCACATAGGAAGCCTGCGCTCTTATACCCCTGTCACATTACGATGCTTCTCGCCGGCGTGTCGCCAACGCGCAAAACCCTTTTAATCATCGAGAAACATCAAGCTTTTTGGCATTAGTGCAACGTATTGGTAGTGTGCAGCCGATGTTGTGCGAAAAAACCCAAAAACTTTTGGCGCGCCGTCCTGATATGACCTTAGATGTAGCTAGGACATAAAACAACAAAGCAACAATTTGGCGCAACGAGCCTGACATGCGCGTGGCGTGTGCCTAGCGTTCACATAACCTTATTCCAGTGATGTCGACGTGCTTCTGACATTGCCATAATGTTGGCACCCGCGCGTTGTCAGTCGTCGAAAGTTTTGTGCAAGCACAAAACTTCGCCGATCCGATGACGCGTGCCGTCGACCATCGCCGTCCATCAACGAATACCAACATGTGCCTAACGCACGCGTAACACTTCCTGACGTATCCTGACGTTGCGGCAAAAAATCACTCTCGTCGACACGCATTGGCGAGAAACGTCGTAATGTGACAGCCCCATTACCGATTGGGCGACCACGTCCTGTGTGTGTGATCCATGGGGTACATCGCTCGACCGGATCGCTTCACTGAGGAGGACCACTAGTGTTGACTGACCCCAATAGTCACAGCTTGACTTCGATGACCTTAATGACCTCCAACATAGAGAATGTTATAAATGGTTGCTTGGTTGTTAGAGTTTTACATCCTGGCAACATCTAAGGTGATATCAGGATGGGTACAGACTTGTGACAGTCCGCACTCATGGCGACTTTATAGTGCTGCCCCACTGCGAAATAAATCAGGCCACGAGCACCATGACCCGATATCCCACTCAGTCACATTATCGTGACACTGAGCTAACCAATCCTTGCCACTATCCTGTTAATGCAATGCGACAAGTATCAATTCTGTAATTCATTGTGTAATCTATGGACTAACCCCTTTTAAAAGGTGGTCGCCAGATCTTTATAAATGGAAGTGAGCTATAAGGAAATGCAAGTTAAATATATATAAAATACCATAAAGTACCAGAGGGTGTAGTATAGGAAATGGTGTGGTGTAGCTGAGTACTATAGTTGCCTGTCTATAATAGTGAAGTGGCCACGGTGGGTATAGCACAGAATAGAGGATGGACACAAAAGTACCTCTTTCACATGAAAGGCCCCCGTGGTGACTGCCAGCTCTCCCAGGCTTTTAATCTCTCCAACACTCCTACAGGGATGTCATTGAAGGTACATGATATTGAAGGTACATGATATTATTGAAGGTACATGATGTCATTGATCCACAACATATTGTTATTTTACTCTTTATGGTGGCCATCTTGAGATTCCAGGAGAGTACAGATGGGTGCAGCTCAGGTGCACCCCTCATTCCCACATCCCAGCTACCACCACGTCATGGCAACTTGACCCGACCCCTCTATCATATCCGATGCACTCCATACAAATTCAATCCGGATCCAATACACATTAAACATTAAATACCAAACATGACTGTCTCCCACCCTATCAGTCTGGGTTCAGCAATGGGTTACACATCCTTCTATCTACTAACTAAAACAAATGTTTGTTTGTTGTTGTTTTACATCCTAGCAACATCTAAGGTCATATCAGGATGGGTACCCACTTGTGACAGTGCGCACTCATGGTGACTTTATAGTGCTGTCCCACTGGGAAACCAGGCCACCAGCACCATGACCTGGTATCCCACTCAGTCACATTATCCTGACACTGAGCACACCAGTCCATTCCCTGTCCTAATAATGCCGAGCGCCTGGCTAGGAAGAGGCAAGTATACATTTTTAAGTCATTGGTTTGACTCAACCAGGGTTCGAACCCACGACCTACCAGCACAGGAGACGGACGCTCTACCTCATTCGGCCATCCCGTCTGGTCAACTACTAAAACAAATGGGTACTATAAATGGATTCTATTTTATAATGTAACTATGTGTAGAAAGTCGAAATGTTTGACAATTGGTTTGACTTGACAGGGGATGCTCTACCGATGCGGTCAACACACCCGGTGTCTTAAGGCCCTGTCACACCTTACCGGACTGGGGAAACGGATAGAAACCGGACACTGTCCGGTGAAATACGTCAATGTCTGGTTAATATATGGTAGGCATCTGGCGTGTCCGTTCTCTGTCCGGTGGTGTCCGGTGTGTACGGTGGCAAGTTTTGAACATCCACAAAACTTGTACCGGACACCACCGGACTGAAGTGTACGGTTGGTGTCCGGTTTAAGTCCGTTTAGTCCGTTTTGTCCGGTTCATGTCCGGTACCCATCCGTTACGTCTCCGGTTTCCTTCCTGCAGAATCCATTGACGGTGCTGCGGGAATTCGGTCACAGTATATGTTTTCCGCAATTCGGTGATTAGTCCGGTTCTCTGTTTGACATTCGGTTATCGTCCGCTTATCGTCCGGTGGCTATCCATTCATTTCCGTTTCATGTCCGTTTCATGTCATTTCGTCCAGCGTCCGTTGACGCGATAGCACAATATTTCGACACATTTTGATACCGGACACCACCGGACTAGATAATTCTTTGTCCGGTTTATGTCCGTTGCTCAACCGTTGTGGTGTTCTCTGTGGCGGAGTGGTTAGAGTGTCTGACTTTTTTCTAGGTCGGTCTCCTAATCTGAAGGTCAGTGGTTCAATTCCCTGTGCCCCCACCTCTGCCAATTTGGATTTCCACCGCTGTGTATAACTTTCAGCATCATCAAAGGCCAGTTGCTTTCATACCATGTCTATGTGGTGTGGGAGGTTAAAAATCCCTTGGGTCGGTAAAAGTGTAGGCTCGGGCTTTCTATCGACAAACTGTCTAATGGTGAAAACAAGCCTATTCAGGCTTATCCATGATTGGCAGTATAAATCTTCAACAACGAAAATCTGGTAAGGTGTGACAGGCGCTTTATAAATGAGTACTAACGAATAGTGATTGTAAGTCATCGGTTTGACTCGGCTGTGAATCGAATTCCCGACTTTCCGCACGGGAGGTCTGCGCTCTATCGATTGGGCCACCGCGTCCGGTCCTAAGGGTGCAGAGTGCATGGAGGTGAGGGGTAGCGGTGGGTGGGAGGCTGATCACGTGATGCTCCAGGGTGCGGAGAAGTCATCGTCACGCTTCAGCTGTTTCCAAGTCATAAAGCCTTCCCTCACTGAAGGGTCCAGGGGACTGTCAGACAAATAGAGTGAGGCTCTCTCCGAGGTTGGTTGATTGTTGGGAGTATTACGTCCTGGCAACATCTAGGGTCCCGACTTGTGACAGTGCACACTCATGGTGACTTTATAGTGCTGCCCAACTGGGAAATCCAGCCACCAGCACCATGACCCAATATCCCACTCAGTCACATTATCGTGATACTGAGCTAACCAGTCCTTGCCATATCCTATTAATGCCGAGCGCCAGGCTAGGAAGCGACAAGTACCAATTTGTAGAAGTCATTAGGCCAATTAGGCCACCGCGCCCGGTTCTCTCTCCAAGGTAAGTGTACCAAATGTCTGCTCCATGGCGGTCGAGTGAAGACAAATGGATGTAAAGCCACCCTTTGATGATGCTTTGATGATGTCCAAAGTTGGACGTATGCATACCGTATACATAGCGTATGGCCAACATGTGGCCAACATAGGCTAATGTGCTTCCGGGCAAAAAGCGGTTGAGTTACGCTCACGGTACGCTCGCCGGTGAACGTTATATATGTTATTCGATCGCCAGAACTACCCCTCATACATTTCATACATCAAGACACGCTGGAGAAACGCTAAACATATGTTACACATATGTTAGACGTACATTATCCATACATTGTCAGTATGCAGACTGTACGTTCCCACTGTCTCTAATGTAGGTCAACATAGTGCAACATAGTGAACAAGGTTTGTCAATGTACATCTAACATACATCGACGTACGCCTAACTTATACAAAGCGTACGGCCAATGTAAAATCCACAAGTTGTCGAACGTTGTTGTACGTCGAAAGTTTTGTGCATGCACAAAACTTTCCCGAATCCCCTGACGCATGACACCGTATCTCGACGAACATCAACGAACATTGACATATACCAACGAGCGCCTAACGCACACGTAATGCATAACGACGTAGCTGGCAAAAATCACATACATCGGCATACGTTGGCGCGATGCGTCATAATGTGACAGCCCCTCTAGGATAGCTGCATAGTCTGATGAATGCATCAAACATTTAAAACCAAAGCTCTTACATAGATTTGATCCAACACATCCAAAGTTAGCTACTGATGCAAGTTAGCTTCTTATGCACTAGTTCAATATTTCGTACTGCATTAAAGGAGCACTAAGTCAATTTAATAGAACATGTCATGGCTGAAACCTCTCATGTCCAGCATTTTGATGTGAATACCAAAGTTAATTTTGCATGTTTTCTCTTCAAATATCTCAAAAGTTCTCTGTGGCAGAGTGGTTAGAGTGTCTGACTTTTTTCTAGCTCAAACTCCTAATCTGAATGTCGGTGGTTCGATTCCCCATGCCCCCCACCTCTGCCAATTTGAATTTCCACTGTTGTGTATAACTTACAGCATCATCAAAGGCCAGTTGCTCTCATACCATGTCTATGTGGTGTGGGAGGTTAAAAATCCCTTGGGTCAGTAAAAGTGTAGGCTCAGGCTTTTTTTCGACAAACTGTCTGATGGTGAAAACAAGCCTATTCAGACTTATCCATGATGTATTGTATAACTTGTTATGCTCATATTAATTAGGCTGCAGGGCCTAATGCTCCCCAGCTGCCGCGTGCCGGGTGGGCGCTGTACCACCTGCTCTCCCCCGGCTAAGGCTCACCGAGCCGGAGGCGATCAGCCAATCAGGAGGCTGAGCCCCTCGGGGGAGGTGACTTCGGGCGGTTCTGCCGATCTACGGCCTCCAGTCGGTCGGAAATTTGACTTGTTGCAGACTTGTTGCAGACGTGCTTCAGGGCTGCTCTACTACCTTCTTCCGCATTTGGTTCCGCAGGTAGCTGCGGGGATCTAGTTATGGTACTAGATATATGCCAGGCGTGTGGCGATGAGCATGAGCCTCCTAGAGGGAGTAAATACAAAGTCGTAAAGGCTAAGGTTAGTCATAGGACGGTGAAGTTGGAGGCAGTGGAGGAGGATAAACGTGTGTCGGGGAGTGGCGAGGAGTGCAGCGGTGGACGGTATGCTCAATTTGCCTTTGAGTGAGACTGGCGAATCGAAGTCGAAAGCTGCTGAATCATTACCGGTTACGATTGAGGCGGATAGCGAGGAGTTGGAATTGCGAAAAATGTTGGAGATAAGAGTGCTTGCATGTGGGAAAGTGGAACTGAAGGTAGCACTGGAAAAGGAAATCGCCATGGAGGAACGAGTCTCACATGTGGCCAGCAAGCCGAGCAAGGGAAAGAAGTCAAGGTCAAAGAAAAAAAAGAAGTCGGGCAAGAAAAAGGAAGCATCAAGGGGCGATTCGAGTGACAGTTTGGGTGACTCGTCGCCGTCGTCATCATCTTCGGAGTCGGACGAGTCGAACGAGTCAAACGACAGTCGTGACAGCAGTCGCGAGAGGAGGAGGCGCAGGAGAAAGAAGAAAAGTAAATTTTCTCTTAATGGCTATACCAAGGGGAAGAAAAGTGTTAGCTCCCTAAACTTCAATAAGTTGTTATATGCTGGACTGGTGTGGGGAATTAAGAGAGCTAACAAGTTAAAGATGGACGTCGATGAGCTGACGGGCTACATGGGACATCTAGCATATATGATGATGCACTCAACCACCAATAACTACACTGACAAGGCATATCGGGGATACGATGAAGCTGTCCGTGAGAAAGCGCATGAGAAGGGGTTGCGCGCTTTCAAAATGGGTGATAACGGGCTATCTCTGTTACACTTCAACATGGACAGCAATTACTACAAAAACATGGACAGCAATTACTACAAAAATAATTATGGTTCTATTACTAATGGTTGTATCGGCCTGGCCATGTCGGACCGCCTCCAGGTTGAGATTGAAGATGAATTCCTGACTGTTGTTGATGAAGCATGTGCTTGTATACATGCCCTGATGGGGTTCCAAAAGGTCACGATGACTTCCGGGGGATAGTAGATTGTTCGAGCCCGACAGGTGACTGTGTTAACGACCACACCCAGGGCTGTCGCCAAAATTTCAGCTATAATTCTGTCGAGTTGGTGACAGAAATTTTGCAGGAAGGTGATTTCTGTGCCACTGTCGACATCAGTAATGCTTACCGTGCTATCAAAATTCACCCCACTTGCAGAGAGCGCCAAGGTTTAGCTTGGGATTTTGGGGAGGGTACGGTGTTTCTAAGGGATAACCATCTCTGCATGGGCCAAAGTAGTAGACGGTATGTGTTTTAGAAAATGGGTGACTTTGTTATCAGATGCATGGTCCGGGAGGGGCATCCGGAATGCATTAACTACCTCGACGACTTCTGCGTAGTGGCCCTCACAGAGGAGTCGTGCAGGCAGGAACAGCTGATGCTGGTGGCGATCTTGTGCCGGCTTGGCTTCTACGTAAGCTTCAAAAAGTTTACTTTCCCACACCAGGTGGCCCGGTTTCTGGGGATTGAGGTAGATTCAGTCAACATGGAACTAAGACTCCCCCGAGATAAACTGAGGAAATTGCAAGAACGCATTTGATACCGTCTCTTGTGTGTTGAACCCAGCATTGTCCGCCGTATACTGGGTGCGTAGGGACTTTGACGACATGGCGGCGGCACCGGAGAGTAAGGCGTTCAGGATCCCAAGTGCCGGTGGTTCGGTTCCTTTGCCTTATTGTGTTTACTTGGCATCCTTAAAATTGCTATGTACCCGGGTGGGTCTCCAGCCTAGAAACTTTACAATGCATAGCCTGCGCAGAGGTGGGGCTCCCTTTCTTAGATGGTGTGGTGCATCCATCCTAGAGATAAAAGAAAGGGGGATTGGAAATCAGACGGTGTATTCAAGTACCTATGCGCTCCCATCAAGCAGAGGCTCGCATCAGACATCAGGGTAGCAGCCATGCTGGCGAACATGATAAGGTAATCCTCCTTGGGTGTGTTTGGGCCTTTCGAGGGTACCAGTCAGAGAGTTTCTCATCCACCTAATATTCACTGTGTCGTTGTTTGTCCGGAAGATATAAATAATGTATTGTATAACTTGTTTTGCTCATATTATTTAGGATGCAAGGCCTAATGCTCTCCACCTGCCGCGTGACGGGTGGGTGCTGTACCTCCTGCTCTTCCCTGGCTAAGGTTCACCGAGCCGCAGGCGATCAGCCAATCAGGGGTCTGAACTTCCCGGGGGAGGTGACTTCGGGCGGTTCTGCCGATCTACGGCCTCCAGTCCTTATTATTATTTGTTATTATGACTATTACTATTATGTATTTTCTATTATGACTATTACTATAAAACGGAAGGGCCTTTCGAGGGTACCAGCCAGAGAGTTTCTCATCCAACTAATATTCACTGTGTCGTTGTTTGTCCGGAAGATATAAATAATAGGCAGTATAAATCTTCAAGAGAAAAAAAAGTGACCATTTTAACATAAAAGTGAATAAAAACTAAAGCAAAGTAGATTATCAGGTCAACCTAATATAGTGATCTGAAAGAAAATTGACAAAAAGTCAAGACCATTGGACTGTGCAACTTTAAGCAGTGGTTGCCAAATGGAACACGGTAAATGTACGCTTTTTGTTTTCATTTGTTTGTTGTTGTTTTACGTCCTAGCAACATCTAAGGTCATATCAGGATGGGTACCGACTTGTGACAGTGCACACTCATGGTGACTTTATAGTGCTGCCCCACTGGGAAACCAGGCGGCCAGCACAATGACCTGATATCCCACTCCGTCACATTATCCTGACACTGAGCCAACCAGTCCTTGCCCTATCAAGCGACAAGTATCAATTGTTAAGTCATTGGTATGACTCAACCAGGGTTCGAACCCACAAACTCATGGTACCAACACAGGAGATCGATGCTGTAACTCATTCGGCCATCCCGTCTGGTTCGTAAATCCAGGCAATGACTAATTGGGGATATACGTCCTAGCAACTCTCACTTCACCTATTATCGCCCATCAACATCCTACCAACTCTCACTTCACTTATCATCGCCCACCAACATCCTACCAACTCCCACTTCATCTATCATCACACGTCAACATGCTACCAACTCACACTTCACCTAACGTCACTAATCAACATCTCACCAACTCCCACTTCACATATCAACACCCAGCAACAACCTACCGAATCCGACTTCACCTATCATCTCCCACCAACATCCTACCAACTGTCACTTCACCTATCATCTCCCACCAACATCCTACAAACTCCCACTTCACCTATCATCGCCCATCAACATCTTACCAACGCCCACTTCATCTATCATCGCCCACCAAAAACATACCAACTCCCACTTCACCTATCATCACCCAGCAACAACCTCCCAACTCCCACTCCATCTATCATCGGCAACCAACATCCTACCAACTCCCACTTCACCTATCATCGCCCACCAACATCCTCCCAACTCCCGTTTCACCTATCATCGCCCATCAACATTCTACCAACTCTCATTTCACCTATGTTCCTCCATCAACACCTTACCAACCCCCACTTCACCTATCATCGCCGAACAACAACCTACCAAATCCCACTTCACCTATCATCACCAATCAACAACCTACCAACTCCCACTTCAGCTATCTTCGGCCATCAACACCCTACCCACCCTCACTTCACCTATCATCGCCCATCAAGATTCTAACAACTCCCACTTCACCTATCATCATCCATCAACATCCTACCAATTCCCGTTTCACCCTTCATCACCCAGCAACATCCTACCAACTCCCATTTCACGTATCATCATCCATCAACATCCTACCAACTCTCATTTCACCTATCATCACCAATCATCATCCTACCAACTCCCACTTCACCTATCATCGCCCATCAACATCCTACCAACTCTCACTTCACCTATCATCACCCACCAACATCCTACCAACCCCCACTTCACCTATCATCGCCCAACAACAACCTACCAAATCCCACTTCACCTATCATCACCAATCAACAACCTACCAACTCTCATTTCTCCTATCATCACCCATCATCATCCTACCAACTCCCATTTCACCTATCATCGCCCATCAACATCCTAACAACTCCCACTTCACCTATCATCGCCCATCAACATCCTACCAACTCCCACTTCATCTATCATCATCCATCATCATCCTACCAACTCTCACTTCACCTATCATCTCCCACCAACATCCTACCCACTCCCACTTCACCTATCATCTCCCACCAACATCCTACCCACTCCCACTTCACCTATCATCACCCACCAACATCCTACCAACTCCCAGTTCACCCATCATAGTCCGTCAACATCATACCAACTCCCACTTCACCTATCATTGCCTGTCAACATCCTACCAACTCCCACTTCACCTATCATCGCCCACCAACAACCTACCAACTCCCATTCCACCTATCATGGCCCACCAACACCCTACCAACTCCCACTTCACCGATCATTGCCCACCAACATCCTACCAACTCCCACC
Organism: Branchipolynoe longqiensis; assembly: GCA_030323885.1. NCBI lineage: Eukaryota > Metazoa > Annelida > Polychaeta > Phyllodocida > Polynoidae > Branchipolynoe > Branchipolynoe longqiensis. The sequence goes on along the minus strand of CM059196.1, from coordinate 11,975,947 downwards.
AACATCCTACCAACTCCCACTTCACCTATCATCACCCAGCAACAACCTCCCAACTCCCACTCCATCTATCATCGCCCATCAACAACCTACCAACTCGCATTTCACCTATCATCGCCCAGCAACAACCTACCATCTCCCACTTCACCTATCATGGCCCCCTAACATCCTACCAACTCCCACTTCACCTATCATCACCCCCTAACTAACACATCAACTATTATCGCCCAAAATCTCCCAAATCGACACCTAATGTGAACTTGTTAGGACACAAAGCCCATTTATTTTGTTATCATTGAAGTTGTTTATTATTCTACAGAATTCTTAGACCAGACGGGATATCCGAATGAGTTGAGCGTCGGTCTCCCGTTTTGGTAGATCGTGGGATTCAAATCAACAATGTGCACTCATGGCAACATTATAGTGTTGCTCAACTGGGAGACCAGGTCGCCAGCACCATGCCTTGATATCCTACTCCGTCACATTATCATGGCACCGGGACAACCAGTCCCCTTGCCCTATATTAATGTTGAGTGCCAGGCTATGAAGCGACAAGTATACATTTTTAAGTCATTGGTTTGACTTGATCATAGTTCAAACTTGTGGGTTCGAATCCAACTATCTACTAAAACAGGGTAAGGATGCTCAACTCATTCGGCCATCCTGTCTGGTCACATTATGCCACATTATGGCTAATTATAACGGTCATTCTGACATATTTCTTTGGAGGAAACCTGCTGCCGCCACATAGGCTATTCTTTCTGATAAGCAGAAATGGGTCTTTTATATGCACTTTCCCACAGACAGGACAGCACATATCACAGCCTTTGATGAACCAGTTGTGGACCACTGGTTGGAACGGAAAATAGCCCAAACTGCAAATGGGTCCACTGGGCAGGATCGATCGGATGACCCACAGCTTCACAGGTGGACACAGGTAGCCTGAGCTACGGCCCGCTCCCCCAAGCACCAGGCAAGTCAGTGACAACTATCACAGTTGTAAGTCATCTGTACGACACACCCTGGGATCAAACCCACAACGTTTTACAAGAAGCCTGCGCTCTTACTGATTCGGCCATCAAATCCAATTTGGCATTACTAGGATAGAACATAAAGGGCATCAGGATAATTTGACTGAGTGGGATATCGAGTCATGGTACTAGTGTTGTGGTATCCCAATGACTTACAAACTGTATACTTGTGGCTACCTAGCCTGGCGCTTGGCATTACTAGAATAGGGCAAGGACTGGTTAGCTCAGCATTAGGATAATGTGACTGTGAGTGGGAAAGTGTGTCATGGTGCTGGCAGCCAGCTCTCCCAGTGGGGCAGCACTATAAAGTCACCATCAATGCGCACTGCCAGACACAAGTCGGCATCCGTCGCAATACGACCTCAGACGTTGCTAGGACATACAGCACCAATAAAGCAAACCAACCAACCCAGAAACGTGTTAAGAAGATAAAATTGTCCTGATACATCTATTTACAACTCGAAATGACAAGATGGGATGGCCGAATGAGTTGAGCGTCAGTCTCCTGTTTTGGGAGATCGGGGGATCCGAACCCATGGGTTTGTGGGTTGGAACCCTGGTCGAGTCAAACCAATGACTTAAAAATTGATACTTGTCGCTTCCTAGCCAGGCGCTCGGCATAATAAGGCAAGGACTGGTTGGTCCAGTGTCAGGATAATGTAACTGAGTGGGACATCAGGTCATGGTGCTGATGGCCTGGTCTCCCAGTGGGGTAGCGCTATAAAGCTGTCATTAGTGTGCACTATCACAAGTCGGGACCCGTCCCAATACGACCTCAGAAGTTTCTAGGACATAAAGCACCAATAAAGCAACGATCCCAAAACGTGTTAAGAAACCAACATTGTCCTGATACATCTATTTACGACTAGACATCATTTTGTTGTATGTGTTTTGTCGGCGCCTTTTCTTTATAATTTCTTTATATAAATTTGTTCCACACCCTGTTGACGGCGGGCACTTCTTGGAAGCATGACCTGTCGGTTTTTAATTTAAATGGGCTCGATATGGACCAGGAGAGCCAGTTTCTTTCTGCACACCAAACAGTCTGCAGCATTTAATTGCTTGATTTTTGTTGTGTTTGTTAGATTAGTTATCTGAGGATCTTGCTCACACTCTCACCCTACAGTTACAAAAATGGTGGAAATAAAGAGCGGGGGGGGGGGGGGTTTGCGGGGGGGGGGGGGAGGGTGGTTACCAAGAGGAGACCACTGTATAACAAGCAATTGAAAGAATGAGGGCAGGGAATTACATATATATCTAATGGTGAAAACAAGTCTATTCAGACTTATCCATGATAGGCAGTATAAATCTTCAAGACAAAATGTAAACTAGTTCAAACATGTAGAGAATGGGGAAAGTCATGTAAAAATAAGAAGAAATCTTTTAATGCAATACCTAGGTTTGTTTGTTGGGGGTCTTACATCCTGGCTCCATCTAAGGTCATGTCAAGATTGGTACTGACTTGGAACAGCATGCACTCATGGCGACTTTATAGTGCTGCCCCACTGGGAGACCAGGTCGCCAGCATCATGAGCTGATATCCCAATCAGTCACATTATCCTGATACTGAGCCAACCAGTCCACACTATCCTAATAATGCCAAGTGCCTCGCTAGGAAGCGACAAATATAAATTTGTACGTCATTGGTTTGGCTCAACCACGATCTACCGAAACCATTCTCCGTTCTCTGTGGTGGAGTGGTTAGAGTGTCTGACGTTTTTTCTAGGTCGGACTCCTCATCTGAAGGTCAGTGGTTCGATTCCCCGTGCCCCCACCTCTGCCAATTTGGATTTCCACCACGGCATATAACTTACAGCGTCATCAAAGGTCAGTTGCTCTCATACCATGTCAATGTGGTGTGGGAGGTTAAAATCCCTTGGTTTGTTTAAAAGTATAGGCTTGGGCTTTCTATTGACAAACTGTCTAATGGTGAAAACAAGTCTATTCAGCCTTATCCATTATAGGCAGTATAAATCGTAAAGAAAAAGGAAGACGGACGCTCAACTCATTCGGCCATCCCGTCTGGTTATTTATCTGAACTGTTGCACCTGGATCACACCAGGAAGGCGGCACTCTCACCCTACAGTTACAAAGGGTGAATAAAATAAGACGGAGGGGGGTAGAAAAAAAGAGACCATCCGATGTATAAATAAGCAAGTGAAAGAATGGGGGCAAGTAATTACATATAGAGAATGGGGGCAAGTAATTACATATAGAGAATGGGGGAAGTAATTACATGTAGAGAATGGGGGCAAGTAATTACATATAGCAAATGGGAGAAGTAATTACATGTAGAGAATGGGGGCAAGTAATTACATATAGAGAATGAGGGCAAGTAATTACATATAGAGAATGGGGGCAAGTAATTACATATAGCAAACGGGAGAAGTAATTACATATAGAGAATGGGGGCAAGTAATTACATATAGAGAATGGGGGAAGTAATTACATAGAGAATGGGGGAAGTAATTACATATAGAGAGTAGGGAAATAATTACATATAGAGAATGGGGAAAGCAATTACATATATAGAATTGGGGAAGTAATTACATTAAGAGAATAGGGGAAGTAATTACATATAGAGAATGGGGAAGTAATTACATATAGAGAGTGGGGAAGTAATTACATAGAGAATGGGGAAGTAATTACATATAGAGAATGGGGGAAGTAATTACATATAGAGAATGGGGGAAGTAATTACATAGAGAATGGGGGAAGTAATTACATATAGAGAATGGGGGAAGTAATTACATATAGAGAGTGGGGGCAAGTAATTACATACAGAGAATGGGGCAAGTAATTACATAGAGAGAATGGGGGCAAGTAATTACATATAGAGAATGGGGGAAATAATTACATATAGAGAATGGGGGAAGTAATTACATATAGAGAATGGGGGAAGTAATTACATATAGAGAATGGGGGAAGTAATTACATATAGAGAGTGGGGGCAAGTAATTACATATAGAGAATGGGGGAAGTAATTACATATAGAGAATGGGGGCAAGTAATTACATATAGAGAATGGGGGCAAGTAATTACATATAGAGAATGGGGGAAGTAATTACATATAGAGAATGGGGGAAGTAATTACATATAGAGAATGGGGGAAGTAATTACATATAGAGAATGGGGGAAGTAATTACATATAGAGAGTGGGGGCAAGTAATTACATATAGAGAATGGGGGAAGTAATTACATATAGAGAATGGGGGAAGTAATTACATATAGAGAATGGGGGAAGTAATTACATATAGAGAGTGGGGGAAGTAATTACATATAGAGAATGGGGGCAAGTAATTACATATAGAGAATGGGGGCAAGTAATTACATACAGAGAATGGGGGCAAGTAATTACATATAGAGAATGGGGGCAAGTAATTACATACAGAGAATGGGGGAAAGTAATTACATATAGAGAATGGGGGAAGTAATTACATACAGAGAATGGGTGAACTAATTACATATAGAGAATGGGGGAAGTAATTACATATAAAGAATGGGAAATTAGTTACATAGAGAATGGGGGAAGTAATTACATAGAGAATTGGGGAAGTAATTACATGTAGAGAATGGGGGAAGTAATTACATGTAGAGAATTGGGGAAGTAATTACATATAGAGAATGGGGGAAGTAATTACATATAGAGAATGGGTGAACTAATTACATATAGAGAATGGGGGAAGTAATTACATATAAAGAATGGGAAACTAATTACATAGAGAATGGGGGAAGTAATTACATAGAGAATTGGGGAAGTAATTACATGTAGAGAATGGGGGAAGTAATTACATGTAGAGAATGGGGGAAGTAATTACATATAGAGAATGGGGGAAGTAATTACATATAGAGAATGGGTGAACTAATTACATATAGAGAATGGGGGAAGTAATTACATATAAAGAATGGGAATTTAATTACATAGAGAATGGGGGAAGTAATTACATAGAGAATTGGGGAAGTAATTACATGTAGAGAATGGGGGAAGTAATTACATATAGAGAATGGGGAAGTAATTACATATAGAGAATGGGGAAGTAATTACATATAAAGAAGAATAACTAGGTTTGTTGGGGGTCGTACATCCTTGTGGCAGTGCACACTCATGGCAACCTTATAGTGCTGCCCCACTGGGAGATTAGGTCGCCGGCACCCCGACATGATTTACGACTCAGTCACATTATCCGGATACTGACTCCCGACTTTATATATATGTAACTATATATATATATATATGTAACTAATATATATATGTAGCTATATATATATATATATATATATGTAGTTGTCTGCACTGATCTCGCAGACAAAGAGCCGCATAGACAGGTAGGCCGGGTTAGTGTGGTGACATGAGGGAGCCTAGGTGGTGTAATGGTTAGCACAATGGCCCGGAATGCAAAGATATGTGGGTTCGAGTCCCACTCAAGGCACAATATTACCCATTTTCATCACCCCCCCACAACATATGTATGTATCTATATAGATATATCTATATATGCAGTTCTATATATATATATATAATGTTATGTGTGGTCTACTCTAATGTATGGGGCAGAGACATGGACAATCTCTAAGAAAATGTACAAACGTTTAGCAGCATTTGAGATGTGGACTTATCGAAGGATGATGAAAATATCATGGACAAAGAAGATCACCAACAAAGAAGTTCTCAGAAAAATTAAAAATAAAAAGCTTGTTTGCCACTATACAGACAAAGAAACTTATTTATTTTGGCCACATCATTCGTCAGAGTTCAATATACCGTACATTGTTGGAAGGGAAGGTGAATGGCAGCAGAGGGAGAGGGAGACCAAGAACATCATGGTTTACAAATATTTCACAGTGGACAGGCTTGAATTATTCACAGTCTATCAGAACAGCACAACATCGGGACAAGTGGAGAACCATTGCATCCAACCCTCGACTAGAGGATGGAACTATTGATTGATGATTGATATATATATATATATATATATATATATATATATATATATATATATATATATATATATATATATATATATAGTTACATATATAATATATATATATATATATATATAATATATTTATAGTTATTGGTCACTCTCCTGAAAACTGGTCAGCATGAGATGGGATTTTAAAACGTCAATAAAAAAAACGCCCCACTTATATGTTTCCTTATACTTTTCATATTCCTGTTCAGATTTGATGTAAGAAATAGGGGAAATAAAATAAAACAGGTGCAACTTTGGTGTTTTTGTACCAAATAAAACCATATTACCATCAGCCATTTGTAACATGACATATGGGACATGTTTGGATCCTTACTAACATCTATTGCATTGATATATCAAACAAAACAGTTCCCAAATCAAAAGGAAGTATTCATTAACATGTATGCATGCTTAAATTTAAAAATAAATTATTTGATGTCTTCAGAAATAACATCACAAATTTCCGTCACAGATGTAACCAGTGGTGTCTGGATGCCACACACATATTGTACACTAATTATTCAATGAATAAAGCATGGCTGGGAATTACTTTTTTTTATCAATATAAACAGTACATATTTCTGTATATTATGGCATGATTAATATGCTTCTCAGCATGAAATTATTTATTTCTGCTTAGAATTTTATTAAGCAGATTGTGTGGTGTCCTAAACATGTGTTACGTCTGAGCAACACATGTTATACTGCCATATGACATAGCTTGGATTACACCTTTATTTTTTTATTTCATCAATTTATATTTTACTAAGATGTAAAGGGGACATTTCCAGCTTTTGTTTGCAACCAAAAAATGTTAAAAATTCAAATATCAGATTTTAGCTCTCCATCTGACAGTTGTGGCCAGTTTTCAGGAGAGTGACCCGTATAAAAATCTGAACTGGGTAGATACGATGGATAAATGGTGTTTTCCAGAGGTACTAGCCTTGGATAGTCGTGGGTCAGGGAGAAGGAAGCACATCCGGGTCCAGCAATCTTTTACATACTTTTTTAGGATAAAAAATGATTTAACTCTATATGGATACTTATTGTCTTTTCGATTTGGTTCAAGCGAAACATGATAGTCGTGGTAGGGTAGGGTGGGTGAGCCCTGACCCATGACTATCCGAGGCTAGTACCTCGGGAAAACACCAGTTATCCATCATCTGTACCCAGATAAGATTTGTATAACTATACTATTTTATCTCGGTACTACACCTCTGGCTACTCGTAGCCCAAGGAGAATTTTACGTAATCTCATTTTTTATCCTCTTATCCTGTAACCAAACTATGTATATATGAGTAAACAATCTAGCAGTCTTCCACCCAGCGTGTGCAAGAATTCTCTTAACTGAGATTCCTAATTGTCTTGCCTTGGAGACCATGGCTCCATGCTTTGAGTGAGACACATAAGCCGTGTTTACATGGGCGAGTTAAAACGCTTCATATAAAACCACTTGCCTAGATCGATTTACATTTGCCGTGTAAACGTGACGCTGTGGCGTTTTAGGGCTGAATCGATTCATATAAATCGGTAGATGTAAACCACCTTGCCAGGTAGTATAGATGAAGCGATTCAGCTGGTTCCCGGGTGGCGATAGTGTAAAATAGTGGTGCTCGCCGGCTACAGGCTCAGCTGTAACTAATCGCTGTTGCCCGGCAGTTTTAGGGCCCAATTAGGCCGAAATCTAGTGAATGCGATCATATTTAACAGAATTACATACTCAAATAATGAAATTTAATTAAATTAACCCTAAATTCCAAGCGATATTAACGTAGCAGCTACATCAGCATCGTTATTCTTATTGTCGAATCGACGAGTGTAAACTAAACAAATAGCAGTGCTCGCCGGCTACAGGCTCACCACTAAGGCTGCTGGTTCCTGGCACCGACACACTTTCAAACTCGGTCCATGTAAACGCGCCACTACATCGCTTCATATAAATCGATTTGCCTAATTCACTTCACAATTGCCCGTGTAAACACGGCTATAGTGTCCAGTGTTGACTCCTGCTTGTTTAAGCACCTTGATAGTCTACCTTGCGAGAGTTTGTTTGTTGCTGCTTCACGTCCTAGCGTCCGTCTCCTGTTTTGGGAGATCGGGCGATCCGAACCCATGGGTTTGTGGGTTCGAACCCTGGTCGAGTCAGACGAATGTCTTAAAATGTTATACTTGTCGCTTCCTAGCCAGGCGCATGACATTATATATTATTAGGATAGGGCAAGGACTGGTCGGCTCAGTGTCATGATAATGTGACTGTGTGGGAGCCTGGAGGCCTGATCTCCCAGTGGGGCAGCACTATAAAGTTGCCATGAATGTGCACTGTCACAAGTCGGTACATGTCCTGATATGATCTTAGATATTGCCAGGACGTAAAACCCCAACAACCAATCAACTAACCTCATCCTGTCCATCCGGTAAAGTTCAACCACCAGCAAAATAAGGCGCACATTGGACTTCAAGGAGGGTGGGGGTGATGGGGGGGGGGGTAACCCGGGAGGGGGGGGGAATTTTTCAATTTTTGTTTATCAACACACGAAATTGAAAGGATTTATATTTAGCTCTAGCCACCGGGTAAGAAAGAGGGATGGGTGGCAGTAGTCGAAGCAGGAGTGTGTGCTTCGCTTTTTATGTAGGCTCTTTTTGTAGTTGCTCTTTTTTGGGTCTGGTTAATTGGTTGTTGGAGTTTTACATCCCGGCAAGATCTAAGGTCATATCAGGATGGGTACCGACTTGTGACAGTATGCACTCTTGGTGACTTCATAGAGCTGTCCTACTGGGAAATCAGGACGTTGGCACCATGACCCGATATCCCATCTAGTCACATTATCCTGTGATTGAGTCCTTGCCCTATCCTATTAATGTTGAGCGACAGGCTAGGAAGCGACAAGTATAAATTGAATAAGTCATTGCTTTGATTCGACTGGGAACTGAACTCCTGATCTCCCACACACGAGGCCCGCGTTCAACCGATTCGGTAACCACGCCCGGTCTTTTTGGTCTGAGGAGACACCATATTTCTGGTAATAGTAGCTGACATTTTATATGCAGCTATCCCCCCCCCCCCCCGACACCCCACACACACACATCTACATCCGACCTCCACCACCACCACCTATCAGGACACACCTGTCCTAAGCTTCAACCGCCACCCCCCGTCCCCAGATGGAATGGCCGAATGAGTTAGTTTGTTTGTTGTTGTTTTACGTCCTAGCAACATCTAAGGTCATATCAGGATGGGTACCGACTTGTGACAGTGCGCACTCATGGCGACTTTATAGTGCTGTCCCACTGGGAAACCAGGCCGCCGGCACCATGACCTGGTATCCCACTCAGTCACATTATCCTGACACTGAGCACACCAGTCCTTGCCCTATCCTAATAATGCCGAGCGCCTGGCTAGGAAGCGACAAGTATCAATTTTAAAGTCATTGGTTTGACTCGACCGGGACTCGAACCCACTACCCCACGATCTACCAGCACGGGAGACGGACGCTCTAACTCATTCGGCCATACCGTCTGGTCCAAATGAGTTAGAGCGTCCGTCTCCTGTGTTGGTAGATCATGGGAACGTGGGTTCGAATCCTGGTCGAGTCAAACCAATGACTTAAAAATTGATACTTGTCACTTCCTAGCCAGGCGCTCGGCATTATTAGGATAGGGCAAGGAGCAGTGGAATGAGGAAGACCAGTCGTCTGCAATTGAAATTTCCCCTGCTTAAACAACTAATGCACCCAAAATAAAATAAATAAATGCCGCCCTCCAATACCCCCCACACACACACAAAGTATTACAGCCGCTATCTAAATGGAAGAACAAGTTATTTTCATACAGGTTGACCATCACAAGTCCGGCATCATTTGGACGTGTAGGGTACCGGATAAGTCATTTTGCCGGATAACAGATTGGTACATTAGAAAGACAAAGTAAAGATTGTTTTATTTAACAACGCCTCTAAAGCGCATTGATTTTTATCATCGGTTATTGGACGTTGAACATATGGTCATTCTGACATATTTCTTTGGAGGAAACCCGCTGAAGCCACATCGGGTACTGTTTTTCGATAAGCACCATGGGGACTTTTATATGCACGTTCCCACAGACAGCTTCCTTTCTCACAAAAAAACACCCCACCTTTCCCTCTCACAAACACTATGAGAACCCCTCTCACACAATCTCATCCCTCCCCTCTCACAAACACGACATCCCCTCTGACAAACACCACAACAGCCCCTCCCCTCTCATAAACACCATAACAACTCCCCTTACACAATCACACCCCTCCCCTCTCACAAACACAACATCCCTCTCACAGACATCACACCATTCCCCTCTCACAAACACCACAACAACTCCCCTTACACAATCACACCCCTCCCCTCTCACAAACACAACATCCCCTCTCACAGACATCACACCTTCCCCTCTCACAAACACCACAACAACTCCCCTTACACAATCACACCCCTTCCCTCTCACAAACACAACATCCCCTCTCACAGACATCACACCATTCCCCTCTCACAAACACCACAACTCCCCTTACACAATCACACCCCTCCCCTCTCACAAACACAACATCCCCTCTCACAGACATCACACCATTCCCCTCTCACAAACACCACAACAACTCCCCTTACACAATCACACCCCTCCCCTCTCACAAACACAACATCCCCTCTCACAAACATCACACCTTCCCCTCTCACAAACACCACAACAACTCCCCTTACACAATCACACCCCTCCCCTCTCACAAACACAACATCCCCTCTCACAGACATCACACCATTCCCCTCTCACAAACACCACAACAACTCCCCTTACACAATCACACCCCTCCCCTCTCACAAACACAACATCCGCTCTCACAGACATCACACTATTCCCCTCTCACAAACACGACAACAACTCCCTTTACACAATCACACCCCTCCCCTATCACAAACACAACATCCCCTCTCACAGACATCACACTATTCCCCTCTCACAAACAGTGATGAACCAGTTGTGGACCACTTGTTGGGATGGAAAATAGCCCAAACTGCAAATGAGTCCACTGAGCAGGATCGATAGGATGACCTACACCTTCACAGATGGACACTCTACCACCTTCTACCTGCTACATTAGAATGCAGTTAAAGTTGCATAGTCCGATGGCTTCAGAATTTGTGCATCCTTTTTGAGACAAATATATCAAGTGAACTATTATAACCTAATATTCATTATTCCTGAGTAACTTTGATGAAAAAATGGCTAGTTTTGGAGCAATTTGAGCTGAAAAGAACCCAAAATCATTTTGGTAAACTTGTTAAAAGTCTTGTGGTTGTGGCCCAGATTCACATCTCGTGATGGTCATGTGACGAGGAATGACCTATTAATGTGTAGGTAGTCTGGAACTTGACTGGTGCCATATATCGTACTGGGAATGAGGGTGGGACTAATAAGGTCACGAGATTGACCTGATTGGTTAGTGGTCTCCCTGCCTAATGGCTGTCTCAAAGTAGGTGCCCAAAGGGATAGGGGTAATACATTCACTGATAACTGTACATACTTCCCCAAAGCATTAGTTAATTCACCAGTATCTAGGTTTTCCATGTTTGCACTGCAGGGACAAATAGTTTTGCGCCTGTCTTGAAATGTTCTTGCCGGTCTGAAACCTTTATTTTCCCCCCCGAGAGAGTGCCGCTGGTAACTTGCAAACGCCAGCAGCACTTCAACACTTTTGCAGGCAGCTTTCATGAAATGACCATCAAGAGAAACCTGAAGCTGAGAGACATTAAGACCGACTCATGGACGCAACTCTCACAGCAGAGAGCTAAATGGAGAGTGGCAGTCAAGTAATGAAAGCAGTCTTTGTCGCATCGCGACCGACAGCATGATGATGATGATGATGATGATCTAGGTTGGATTTATATAATCAAATGTAGGTAAGTGTTTTGGTTTTGAAAATAATATGTTTCATCGGACCATGCCACTTTAACCCCAACAGCTAACCACTTCAACGTTATCTATGAAATAACCTGTAAATCAGTACACGTTGGTTAAGCTCCAAAGTCTGAAGAAATATCAAATATTCAAAACCAACCCAATTATCTAGATTTGATTTTACATATCTAACTTAGATACTGATGCACTTATTAAGCATTTGTTTTTGGGTAGAAGGCAATACTGAGTCAATTTAACAGAACCTGTTACTGCAGAAGTCTATGGTGTCCGAGTTTTGGCAAGGTTGCCAAAACTAATTTTCCATGTTTGCACTCAAAATATCTAAAAAGTTTACCATTTAAAATAAAAGTAACTTTGAACTAATGTAAAGTAGATACTAGTGATTGATGTAATATATTTATCTCAGAAAAAATACAGAAACATTCAAGACCAACGGACTATGCAACCTCTGTGGCGGAGTGGTTAGAGTGCCTGACTTTTTTCTATGTCAGACTCCTAATCTGAAGGTCGGCGGTTCGATTCCCCATGCCCCCAGCTGTGTATAACTTACAGCGTCATCAAAGGCCGGTTGCTCTCATACCATGTCTATGTGGTGTGGGAGGTTAAAAATCCCTTGGGTCGGTAAAAGTGTAGGCTTGGGCTTTCTATCGACCAGCAGTGGAATGAGGAAGACCAGTCGTCTATGACTGAAATTTCCCCTGCTTAAACAACTAATGGACAAAAAAAAATAAAAATAAAAATAAATAAAACAAAAATTAAATATCAATTATCAGGAACTGACGATGATAGTGGAGGCTCATCTCAGAGAGCAGCTCTTGACGGCACTGGATTTTGAATTATTAACTCCTCATTCATTATTTCTTGTTCACCTATAAAACCTATCAGGAATTTTGATTGATTCGTTATTGGAGTACTACATCCTGGCAACATCTAAGGCCATATCATGACGGGTACCGACTTGTGACAGTGCGCACTCATGGCCATTTAATAGTGCTGCCCCACTGGGAAATCAGGCCGCCGGCACCATGACCTGATATCCCACTCAGTCACATTATCCTGAAACTAAGTGAACCAGTCCTTGGCCTATTCTAATAATGTTGAGAGTCTGGATAGGAAGCGATAAGTATAAATTATTAAATCATTGGTTTGACTCGACCAGGGTCCGAACCCGTCGGTTCGAAACCGACGATCTACCAAAACGGGAGGTGGACGCTCAATTCATTCGGCCATCCTGTCTGGTCTGGAGTTGTACGCTTTATGCGATGCTATATTTACAATGTAAACAAGCCATTGTTGTTGTTGTTGTGTCTGACCTCACCTGACCTCACCTGATTTATAAGTATAACGGCCTTTAATAAGTTTCCGGAGAGGGAAAAACAAAATGATGCTAGTGGGTCACACGTGAATGCTTGCACAACAAACAAGACAGGCAGCCAAATCTTTCAACTTCAACTTCCTGTCAAACCTGCACCAGGTGAACAAGGTGAACAGGTGAACACGTGAGGGAGGACGGGGTACATGGTGGGCGTCGTGTGGTGGTGTGTGTTGGTGGTGGTTTGGTGGTGGTTGTGGTGGTGGTTGTGGTTGTGGTGGTGGTTGTGGTGGTGTGGTTGTGGTGGTGTGGTGGTTGTGGTATGGTGGTGGTGGTGTTGGTGGTGTTGGTGGTGTTGGTGGTGTTGGTGGTGTTGGTATGGTTGTGTTGTGGTATTTCTTGCAGTGGTGTGTTTGTGGTGTGGTGTGGTCGTTGTGATGTGGTTTCGTTGTGGTGTGGTGGTGGTATAGTGGTGGTGTGGTGATGTGTAGTGGTGTGGTGGTGGTTGTGGTGTGGTGGTCTACTGATGTAGCAGTAGTGGTGATGTGGTGGTGGTGGTGGTATGGTTGTGGTGTGGTTGTAGTGGTGTGGTGTGAGTGGTTGCGTAGTGGTGTAGGGTGTGGGATGACACCAACACCACAACTTCCTTTCTCACAAAAACCCTCCCACCCTCCCCTCTCACAAACACCACAACTCCTCTCACAAACACCACAACCCCACTCACAAACACCACAACCCCTCTCACAAACACCACACCTCCTCTCACAAACACCACACCTCCTCTCACAAACACCACGACCCCTCTCACAAATACCACACCCTCCCCTCTCACAAACACCACAACTCCTCTCACAAACACCACAACCCCTGTCACAAACACCACAACCCCTCTCACAAACACCACACCCTCCCCTCTCACCAACACCACACCCTTCCCTCTCACAAACACCACAATTCCTCTCACAAACACCACAACCCCACTCACAAACACCACAACCCCACTCACAAACACCACACCCTCCCCTCTCACCAGCACCACAACTCCTCTCACAAACACCACAACCCCTCTTAGAAACACCACAACTCCTCTCACAACCACCACAACCCCACTCACAAACACCACACCCCCTCTCACAAACACCACAACCCCTGTCACAAACCCTCTCACAAACACCACAACTCCTCTCACACACACGACAACCACTTTCACAAACACCACAAACCCTCTCACAAACACCACACCCCCCCTCACCAACTCCACAACCCCACTCACAAACACCACAACAACCCATCTCAAACCGACATGAAGTTCAAATCCCACGTAGGAGAAGCGACCGCCAATAGTGGGAATGGCGGCGTGCCGAGTTTCAGTGAGTTTCACGACAGCAGACGACATTTGGCGCGAGCAGACGACAACACCGCAAATGGCGGCAACTAACTGCGGGGTCAAAGTTACAGAAGCTGTTGTTGTTGATGATTGTTGTTTTGCGTCCTAGCAACATCTAAGGTAATATCAGGACAGGCACCAACTTGTGATAGTGCACACTCAGGGCGACTGTATAGTGCTGCCCCACTGGGAAATCAGGCTGCCGGCACCAGGACCCGATATCCCACTCAAGTCACATTAGCCTGACACTGAGCTAACCAGTCCTTGCCCTATCCTATTAATGCCGAGCATCAGGCTAGGAAGTGACAAGTATCAATTTGATAAGTTATTGGTTTGACTCGACTGGGAATCGTATTCTGGACCTTCCGCATGCGAGGCCAGCGCTCTACTGATTAGGCCGCCGCGCCCGCTAGTCACGGAAGCGAACCACGAGGGAATCCATATTTAGGTCGGGTCATGCGCGCGCACCACTGAACACAAAACACAATCTTTTGAAAAGCTTTCTGTTCCTACTTTCGTAAATGATCACCTGAAATATTCTCGCATCCTCAATGAATTTACATTTTTTAATTGAATTGAATTAGAATTTTCAGTAGAGCAGAGTAGGGTAGATTTGGTCGGGATCCCCCAAGGAGGGTGGTTGATCAGGCCT
This sequence comes from Branchipolynoe longqiensis, assembly GCA_030323885.1. Classification (NCBI taxonomy): domain Eukaryota; kingdom Metazoa; phylum Annelida; class Polychaeta; order Phyllodocida; family Polynoidae; genus Branchipolynoe; species Branchipolynoe longqiensis. The sequence continues at coordinate 11,960,648 of CM059196.1, read as the reverse complement.
GTGCACCAGGCGCGGTGGCTGAATGGGTAGAGCGCAGGCCTCACGTGCAGGAGAACAGGAGTTTGGTTCCCGGTCGAGTCAAACCAATGACTTATAAAATTGATACTTGTCAGTTTAGTCTGGCGCTCAGCATTAATAGGATAGGCCAATGACTAGTTAGCTCAGTGTAAGGATAATCTGACTGAGTGGGATATCGTGTCATGGTGCCAGCAGTCTGATTGCCCAGTGGAGCAGCACTATAAAGTCGCCATGAGTACACACTGTCACAAGTCGGTAGCCGTCCTGATATGACCTTAGATGTTGTCAGGACGTAACACTCCAACAAGCAACGAATTGCTGATGTGCAAAT